>VWZO01017501.1:1415-88915 GCA_013396975.1 Bucco capensis
GTGTAGAGGCACTTCAGCTGGGCAGTCAGCCATGTCACCTTTGCAGAGAAACACCCCTTCATTCCCTTAAGGTGATTCCCTGATATTTCCCTGCTGGCTGCTATTGTCTTAGGAGCCTCTGGCTTGATTTCATGAGCCTTTGACTGTGCTGCTTGTTGCAGGGGAACAGGCTGAAGACCCTTACTAGTCCCCTTTCCCACTAACTCAGGTGTCTTCTCCCACAGCTTCTCATATGAAAGACTGCTGATATTATTATCCCCCTCATCACTGACTTTTCTCTTAAAAACACTGATTTCTCCCCAAACAGTGTCTCCTTTGTAACAGCAAAAGTGTCAGAGAAAGATGGCTCTTCTGTCTAAGCCCCAGTATATAAATCATCTTTGAACTATGGTCATTAGTTTTAACATAACTGTGGATTTGAATAAAGGAGATTGACCTATCTAACATATTTAAGACCAAATCCTACTGTTACCTAAATCTGAAATAAGTTAAGGCTATTGAAGAGAATCAAAAGCCTTTTCAAAATCAATAGCCAGAACAAATTCCTCATGATCATAATTTTGAGGATAAAAAATCCATTAAAGTGATGTCTTTGATTGCTATTAATGAAGCAATCTGGAATAAATCCAGAGTGATCCATATGGATAATCGAATCTCTCATTTTCCCACATTTTATAGGGCTCAGATTTGGGGCCTGATTTACATGACAGTAATGGGCAAAAGGTTCCTTTCCTTTTGACACTGAGCTGTCTAGCTTTGACAGTCAATAACATGGCCTCTAAAGGGAGCTAGAGGAGCAATGCACTCAATGCTCAGAGGAAGAAAAGCTCAAATCAGCTTCCAGCCTCCACCACCGATTCCCAAATACCTCTTCTTCACTGCAGTTCTTGTGTAGGTTACTGTGGGCTGCAAAAACCATCAAAGTGCTGCTAGTTAACTGGCACAAACCTCCCTCCCTGATATCCCCTGATTGCTCAGTACTCTCACTGCCCTGTCAGGCTCAAGCAGAGACAGGGATGTCACCCATAGGACAGAGATGGTCTCCAGGAAAGCCCCAGGTAAAACCTTTGACTGAAGCTTAGCTGATTTTAGGGGGAAGATAGACAGACTTTATCTTCACTGCTCCTTAAATTTAAGCTCCTATTTCCTCAGTTAAACAGTAAGAGAATTAGGTTTCTTCTCCATTTTTTTTGTAATAATGCCACAAACCCAGAGGCAATATACTCCCTCCACCCTGGAGCAGCTGCCAGGTCACCTCACCCTGAGGTGGAGTGGGTGCTGAAGGGGCCCCACTTCTCCCTGTGCTCCATCCACACTGTCACTCCAGCAGCTTTACCGTTACCCTCCTCTGCCATATTATTTCCAGACAGAAGACTCCAGCATCTCACCCCTTGGCACCAATTTTAGAGCCTCTAGGTATGTACCAACCAATCTCTTCACTTACTAGCAGTCCCCCTTCCCTGCATGCCCTGCTGCTTGACAGGCCGTCTCTCCAGGAGCCAGCCTGCTTCCCTCCTCTTGCCCCTGCATCTCTTCTCCCACCTCACTGTCATCTCCCTTGGTGCCTTGGTTTCTTCTGCAAAGCTGATTATCCCTGTTCAGTTGCCCTTGGAGTGGCTGAACAATGTGCCACTCATCCCAGCAACAGATTTTACAAATTTCAGCACAAATTAGAGTTAGAAAGGAATACATAATTTCCATTTGTGACTTTACTTTTTTTGCCACCTGTAACATCTCTCTATGGTAGGTGCCAACCTCCTTCACCTTCCCCTAGTCAGACTTGCCTGTGGTATAGAAACTGTCACATCCTGCAACATGCTCCTGGCCCCATGCTCAGTCTCTGAGCAACACTGTTTCAGTCAGCACTCAATAAATTACTTGTATTATATGAACTTGGTAGGAATCAATTTTTAGTTGAAACCAAATTTTAGGTTTCAAGCAAGAACAAAAAAGTTAGACAGCAGGTCAATGTGCTTTGTATGGATATCACACTAGTTAGAAAGATTCTGAACTTTTACCTTTATTAACACTCTAAATAATATTTGAGTCAAATCTAATTTCACAGGTGTAACAGTTCCTTCTGATTTACTGACTGCACACTGAAGGCAAAAGCTACCGAGTTTGGGTTCTTTTATGTACTTTCATCCAAAGTAGGTACAAAAAGGTGTTTGGAAGGTGGATCTACGTGTAAGAAACAGTTACTAACAGAACCACCTGCCACTCCAGCAGCTGAAATTAGATATAAAAGCTTTTACTCTGACCTCACAGCCAACTGCATTTGGTTGCCCCTTTGCAACGCTGAGCTGGCTTCTGCTACAAGTGCTGCTTCTATCATGTCAGCCAACTAGATTGATCCATGTCTTAGAGGTGTCTCTTGGTAAAAGGGGGTCCTTGGCTGACCGTGGTCAATATAAATTGCTGCTTTTCCATACGACAGTGCAAATAGGATAGAATTTTCTATCCTCCTATTTTCTATCCTCCTTTATTTCCCTTCCTAAAAATGATGCGAACACAACAAACTAAGACCAAGCACACAAGGTTGAACAAAAATCCAACTATTCTGTTAATTACTATTAGTAGATCTTCAGAAATAGAAGTTTAAGTGTAGGCCAAAGGCTGCAGTTACATTGGTGTTATGTACTGTCCCAGCAATGTGGCTTAGGCAATCTTGTCCAGACCTGCTGGTAGCTGCTGGGGTTAATCAAAATCTTAAACTAGACTGAAGGCCAGTTTTTGACAATTCTTGAGAATATAAAGAAATTGCTGTTACCATTTTAGAATACAAATACATTTTTTTACTACTTTTTAGAGGTCTCAAATGATACCTGCAACTCATCCAAATGGATCATATTTATTCTTCATTGCCCACAGCACTGAGTAGTTTTCCTCAAATCCTTTAATGAGTTTGAATCTGAGAGGTGAGAGCAGACTCTTTACTGCGAACTTTTTGGAACTTGTGCAGACACAGTAGCTCTGGAAACACCTGTGAAATGTTAAGAAGATTGTTAGGTAATTGGGAGAATTCAAGGAACCTAAACCAGCAGTGACATCATCAACACTGCTGGTGATGAGAGAGAGTAACTATTCACTACCAACATTTGTCATTGCATATGGGTGTTCCTAAGAGCAAAAGTGCTAAGCTCTGGCATTTGTAGGATGGTTTGGAGATCACAGAGCAGGCTCTAGTAAGCCTGCCAGTCCCAACACAAGCCACCCAGGTGACAATTTACAATGATCACAGAGCAGCTTCTACATAAGAAAGATAACTAACTTAAGGGGTACACCTAGACAAAAATGTGGAAGATTCAGTAGGGAAATTTAACCTGGACAGTGAATGTCTGTCACCTATATAGAAGCAGTGCCTAAGATGGAAAAAGCAGGGAACACGGGGCAGGCATACAGGAGCATTTGGGATGAAGTGATTTATCCTGCTAAGCCTCCCTGTCATGGTCCTGACATAGAACTCCTCTTCCACTATGAAGTAAAGCTATCAAAAGTAAGAGGATTTTTTTCACAGCCAGCCAGGGAAAAAGAAGGGATAGATGAAGTTTTCTTCCCAATATTATTAAGAGTCTCTACTGACAACACTAATGGGCAACATAGCAAATCACAGTCACAGCATTTCCTTTAAACATCTCTGTCACTAGTAAGCTCAGGGATACAGACTGAAAAACACAAATGCAGTTAGGAATTCCATTAGCTTTTCTGAAACCAAAAGAAATTTACTACCAGAGGACACAAATTCTGCTCCTAGTTACAGTGGTGTAACTCCAGGAAAGCTGACAGTATACTACTCACTCAGGTATGGGAACAATCTGCTCTGAGCTCCTGAAATGCATGTCAGGCTGTGGTGAACAGATAAAACTCTCTCACTACATTGAGCAAGCATAAGAGACAGAGATCTTTTATGATGTTCTACCTATTAAAAAGAAATCCAAACGCACAGCTTATTTTTATAAATAAATGTGTAACCTGAAGAATAGTTGCACACACTTATTTGCATAGGATTTGGTATACATCTGTGCTCTCCAATAGATTATTCCAAACCTTGAGTATTTCACATAATTAATGTCAATATGCTTGGCTTATTTGCTACAAAAGAAAAGCATTTCTAATTAGCCTTTTTGATGTGTAAAACTTCAGTATTTTTCTCTGGTGTTTTCCAAATCAGGTTCCTGCACAGAGAGTGTGAGGCTTATGTACCACTTCAGTCTCATTCTGAAGTTAGTTTAAATTGCATGTATGCCACAACTAGGCCTTGAGCTGGCTCTCAACAGGAGGCGAGGTTCACCTAGTACAAGGAATGTCAGAAGTCCACATAGTACGAACTGGCTTTGTGACAAGTCTAACTTTCCAATTTCCTGTTAAATTCAACACTTCGCATATTTCCATTTATTACAGTGACACATACGATCTACTTACTCTTCAACCAAAGCAAACCCTGCTTAAATTCACTGAATCTCTGGAGAGTCTTTGGGAAGAACAAAACCTTCACAGCAGTGACATTCAGAGGCTTATGACAACAGTCAGGGACACAAGTAAATCTCAGGCAGTAAAAGAGAGTACCACTGTGGTGAACTGCCTAGATGTAGCAAGGTAATAAAGAAGGTCAAGGTGAGCACTTTTTGTACCAGTCAAACCTGCAGAAAGGCCAGACAAATGAAGTTTTTGCCAAGCCAAAGGATTGGTCCTATCATCAGCAAGTAACAGGAGTGTGGAATGTTGAGCATGCAGACTCCAATCTTTTACCACTTACTCCTCTTTTCTTGGGAGAAACTCAGCACTGAATTTACATTTAATTAAAACCACGGCACAAGACTGACTAGATGCCTGTTGGAAGCAATGGGAATGTTTTCCCCTTACTTTGGGTCTTGGATAAAGTTCTAAATGAGATCAGAAATAGACCTGATCTGTGGAAGCATACAGGAAAAAGAAATGATGCTTCTCTATTAAATTGGACAAGCAAAGTGCTTTACTGAGTGCTGAAATAAGATGTGAGATTCTGTGACAAGCTCAGGTTGTTTTTCCTTCCCATGTAGCTCTCATTTAACACAAAGAAGCTTATTTTCCATATCATGGGGCCCTTAATCCCCAGCAAGAAATATAGTATCTTCTGTAGAAGCATGAAGGCCCTACTTTATAGCCTTGGCAAGAGAGTGTACATTGGTCTTGTTGGTTGATTAGTTAATTAAAACAAGAATAGCAAATTCCTAAAACTTTAGCCAAATAAACATCTTTCTGGCTGCTCCAATGAACTAATACTGTTGTGGAAACCTGGAAGCAGTAGTCGCGTCTTTGATGATTTATTTAGTAGGAGTCATCTAGTAGCTAATTGTCTGCAATTTTTAACCTCATTCATGTGGACTGCTGAATCTTCTTCCAGCATCTGCAGTTTTCTCTTTAAGCTTTCTTACATCTCTGTATATAACATTTCCAGACAGCAGTTCAACTTTATCACAAATATTTTTATGAACTTGCCAAACCACATGAAGATCTTCAGACCCAAAAGTAAAAGATAAAATCATCCTCAGAGGGCACCTCACCCTTCTCCACACCCAGGCACATGAAAAAACCCCAGCTTTAGGCTCTGACATTTTACATTTATAATGAGTCAGAACTTAGGTTGGGTTTGGTGTTGGTTGTTTTTTTTGTTGTTTTGGTTTGGTTTTTTTAGTTGTTGGAATTTTAACCCTTCCTTTCTTCTCCTGGATTTTTCACCTTGGACCCATATCAAAAGAGGGAAAATACCGGTGAGCCATGTAAAAGAACCAACTGTTTCTTTCTGTACTGCAGATCTTGCCACCTCAGCAGTGGTGGTCCCAGTGAAGTGTATGCCTGTCAGTCACTGCAGATGTACTATAGGAAGAATGAGTGATGATTAGGTAGGGAGATTTTGACCAGGAATGCAGAAGATATTTGCATCACATAGACATTAAATCTTAGCAGAGATTAGAGTTAACTAAAATGCTCAAGACATTTGATGTCTTGACCAACCTTTTCCTGGGATCAGATTCTCTGTGTGAATGGTCCTGATGTCTGTTAAGTCATAAAAATATAACACTCAGGTTCTTTATGCCTAGTTTCTGTCTCCTATTTGTACGTTTATGAAGGAGCCTAGGTCCCTTGGGAAGTGGAAGATACTCTATTTGGGCAATATTATCATGATCACCTACTATGATCCATGCCTGAGGGAAGGTATTTGTAAAAGAATAAGTTCTATTTTGCTAATGTAGCCATTGTTTAAATTTAAAATATAATTACAGTACCCACCCAGGGTGTATGTTGTTCAGTAATTTTATAATACTAGATGTTGGCATTCTACCTATGTACTTAACCACACCCAGGAATGCTGGTATTACATAATTACACATATCCTGTTGACTAATTACATAATAATTAGTATTTTAAATATTCAAAGATGCAGTCTAATTGGTTATGCAAGATTTTATGTCATTGCAAATTAAAAATAAAACATAACAAATATACATAGTGAACAATGCTGTTCAGAAAGTTTACTGAGCATGGACTTATCTTCCAGCAGACAGACAGCACATAATACTTCATACGTCACAGATTTTAGACACGTCTGTCAGACCCTCCCCCACTGTTAATTTAGGTTACACTTGCTTTATAAAAGTGTTAAAGTAATTTTGTATTCAACACAGAATTTCTATAGTCTGCCTACTTCTGAGTTATGATTACTTATCATGTCCAGAGATAATTTTTGGCTGAAAAAGCACTATGACATGCCTAAGGAAGGAATATTGTTCTTTACAATGGCAATTCTGGAAAGAACCTGGAAAATGTACTTTAAGTTAGCAGTTACCAACAAAGATATTCCAAATACTGTTGTTTTAAGAAAGTGCAACTGATGAGACCAAGTTATTTGGATTTTCCACAAGCTTGAGTAGAGTATCTTGATCCAGGCTCTTGATGGAGATCTGGTTCTTATGATGGAGATGAGAGGCCAGATGCAAAATCTGGCTCACCATTTGGTTTTAGGATCACAGACTTTTTGTTGCAACCATGTCTTACATGTACTTAAAAAACTGTTTAAGCAATGTAACTTCTAAACTTGTTAATCTTAATTCAGTCAAAATTAACAGAAGGCTTCACAGAGGCCAAGCCTTAGGTCTTCCCCAAGGCTTAATTTTTTTAGGTACTAAGCACCAACTGGATTCTGTATGATATTTCAGTGGTGTTTCTGGCCTGCCACTGTTAGTTTCCCTGGAGTCCCCAGTTGTGCATTTATGATAGAAAAGATGAAAAATACGGACTCTGTTCTCACCTCCAACTATGTGTTTGCTGGGCAACAGTAAAGAGCAACATAGATTTTGAACATTTTCTTCCCTTCACTAATTTGATTTTAACTGTTTAGTTACTGTGGTGACAAATTATTTGCAAGGCCTTGAGAACAAATCCCTACCCAGGAGTTTCTTATTGGACTGTTTCTCTTTTCATGGGGCAAGAGGTCATAGTGCAAGATGAGGGTTTTTTTACTGAACAGTAATTTTTTGCTGCCCTAGTAAGTTAAAAATTGGCATTTTAATCTAAACACTTGCCCTTGCCAGGCTTTTTTTTTAAGTGAACCAACACCTCTACAAAAGAAAACTCAGGCTATTTGGAAAGAGCAGGATGTGAGATTGCTGAAGCAAACAATACGGCTCAGTTCAGTGACATATGCAAGGTAGCTTCACAACTGTCCCCTCCCCAAAGCTGAACAACCCCTTTTCTCTACCCCAAATATCAGCAATAAAGTCACTACAGTACTACTGCACTTCTCTGCATCTGGAAGACACTTAAAAGAGGCCAGGTGTTTGAATTTGTAATCAGGGCTTCTTTTGCTTCTAAACCCTCTTATTTTATGTTTGCTGCTTTCTTACCTAATGTGCTTTGCCCATGACTCTAGTAGACAAGAAATTTCTGAGGGATAGGAAAACCATCCTCACCTGTATACCTGGGTCACCACTGGCAAGCACAGAGCAACTTGATTTCACATTGAGAACCAGTATTTCTTCTGAGTGCAGCTGCTTGAGAAACTATTCTTCAAATGTGAAGCCCAGGTTGACATGACTAGTCAAATCCATCTTTTCCCTTCTTTCCTAAAGTGAAACAAAGCCACAATGAACTTACATATTTTGCTGTTTCCTCCCCCAGCAGAAATGCTGTAGCTTATTTGCATATATGACGAACAGTATTTCATTACTGAAAATAATCCAAAACAAAAAATTGCACCTGGCTGACTACATAGACCAACTTGTTTCCTGATGTGATTTTAAATGGCTGAGATATTAAAACACTGAAAAACTGGGTTTATAATGGAAATACTGACAGACTATTAACTATAGTGGCACTGCTCTAATAAATGGAATAGCCTGTCGTAATCTCTAGTTCATAAATATGCAAATACAAGGCAGAGGATTTGCTCCAAAGGATGTCTCTATAATTTTAACTGACCTTTACTGATACTAAATGAGCCTGTTGCTTCTGGTCTTGAGCATTAAATAGAAAGTACAGGGAATCCTGTCTCTCTGCATTCAAGCCCCATTGTGGCTTCCATCAGCGTCAATGGCAAAGTCCTTACTACCTTCAACAGAAAAAGATCTGGCATTAAACTGAGCTCTTCACTGTACTTGATTTTAATTCCGTTCTCATCTGTGTTAATTATTATTATATTAATTCTTCTGTTTGGGAGAAATCAAGCACACATTTGCCCCATGTGTTAAAGAGCTTGACCTGCCAAAAGGCACTTACTTGTTCAGTGATAAACAGACCATCAACACAATGATATAAATGTTGAATTTTAGCCAGTTTCCTGTTCTGGACCAAATGGAGGTAAATCCACTGACTTAATATTTAATAACCTAAATGTAATTTCTTTTTTGTGCCTCACATTGCACAGTAAAGAATTGGATGGCTAGCAGTTTTGCAGATTCCCAACCCCTAATTATTTTAAGCTATTCATCCTGGTATCTGTCCATTGATGCTCAGCCAAATCGCCAGCAGGGGAGAGATCTGTCCAATCCAGGAGCTAAATGAGTCACTGAGAGTCAATCTGTTTTTTTCCCTTGCTGCTGGGATTTCCTTGGGTCCTGGCCTCTCGCTGCTCCAATCACATACATACAGCTCCAGGCGTGGGTCTTCTTTGGCTTCAGCTGCCTCCTGTCTCCCCATGTCTGCTCTGCTCATCACAGCTGTTGATGGTTCTCGCTGGCTGGCCACAGAAGACCAACACTTCCATCACACTGCTCTTACAGCTCTTGCTCTGAAGGAAAATGAAGACATCTTGGCCTTGTTGAATTTGCTGCTGAAGTAATACATCAGGTATCTAGATGGAAAGCAAACCAGATGAATAAAATGTGTCATCTGAGTTAGATACTAATTTATTTGCCTTAAGTTCTGGGAACAATATTTGCACTTTTTCCAGAGAATTCGTTTAAGTTCCATAGAAACTGAATCCTAATATGATTTCTGCAGCATGGAAAACAAATATGAAACAGCGAAAAAAATAGACTCATCAGAAATATTAGCTGCTCAGTATTAAAATATCTGACAATGCTGCAAATGCAATTTATAAACATTTAGAGCCTAACTATTCACTAAAAAGCAAATTCCTTGCTTCCACCCTTTTTAGGGTCAGGATTCAATTACACAAAAATATGCAGCAGATTTAAGGACTGCATGTAAGATTAAGATAACTGGTATTTCATGGTAAATGATTAAATTAGCTGACACAGTTTTATCTTGAACTTTGCCATTAAAACTGACATTTTTGTGCCACATACACTGTAGGCTGCTGGTAATCTAAACTGCCTTTCTTCTTTCAAAGACTTTATATAGCAGAATAACTCTTGTTCCTTACTCTGTTTGCAAATGTGTGGAAAATGTATCTACATCATAACAAGTTGAACTAAGTACTGGACTTTTTTTTTTTTTAAATCATCTATCATACAAATACCTTAAGGAAGCAGCAAGGAAGTTTCAAATGCCCAGATTCAGCTCTGCAACATGCACTTTAATCAAGTCATTTATGTGACTTCACAGAGATAGGAACATGCTGTCCTCCTCGTGGTGAGTAAAAGTAGAGAAATGACAGAAGCCTCTTAGTAAAAGTTTAATTATTCCTAGTATACAATCGTAAACTATTCTATGTTTATTCCTCTTCAGGATTGCTTTTTTATGATGTTAGGGAGTTATGGGAATAATTTTGACAGAAAACAGAGTTAGGACTGGATAGATGAAATGTCAGAGTGGGCGGTTGTAGTCACTGCCCTTAGGTTGAGCTAGCTATGAAGGAGCAACTCAACTACAATGTGAAGATACTTGGCCTTCAAAGCAAAGCACAGACATATGTCATTGTACACAGCAAAGGCAAGGCCAGTCTGATCAGAGACTTGAACTATGTGAGAAGGGTATCTTCTGAGTATTGCACTGAGAGACCACCAGAGCTGGGCAGGAAGAAAAGCCACAGAAGCACTGCAGAAATGAAGAAAGACAAGCAGACGTTGTGTCCCTATGAGAAGCCAAGGATGGGCATAAGGAACGGGCTCTGGCTGAAAGAGGTCTCACAGGCAATGGGATAAAATTCTTCTATTCTTCTAGTTGTTTGACTTGTACTGTGGTCAGAAAAAGAGATCTTTGTCCTTTTTTTTTTAATAAAAACATAATTACATAAAAGTAGTATGTGACCCTCACCAACAATTCCTCCTCGTAAGTAGAATAACCTGGAATATATCTGATTTTTGGATAGTCGTAAAGTTCAAAAGAAGTAGCTCTAACAAGACAAAAGCACAAGGACTACAGTAGTGGTCCAGAACAGTAGTCTAGCATGTCCAATCTTTCACAGTTAGAAGATTATTATAGAATAAGCTACCTGGATGGTGCACTTAATTCCACACTCATAGGCTCCAGAAGTTGAAGCTTTATGAAGAAGTCCTGTTTGCACCATATTATACTTCTTTCTGTGCACTGGTACAAAGATAAAAAAAAGTCTCCAAACATTGACTATACAATATGGAGGTGTAAGGTCATGTCTCCGTACTTCAGCTTTTAGTAATCAAGGTTTCTGCTGAAACAGGTAGTGAAAGCTCAACATACACTGTGGTTTTTATTCTGGCAGAGAATCTGGCCCTTTATTCTTAGTGTAGACTTAGAGGTGTGCGCATAACAGGAATGCTATGGCAAAGTTTCTGGATTCCTTGTTATCCATAAACTGTTGTGCAAGACTTTGGACTCTTTTTCACATCTTAGATCTTCTATCAGTTCTAATAAAGAAGAAGAAACAGCTTTTTACACAGCACCTTCTCCAAGAGTTAAAAACTGCAGTTACACAACACTCACTGTCACACTTCTATCATCAAAGGATGACTTTCAGTGAAAAGAAATGGTCACAAAGACAGTTTCATAGTTCAAGCGCTCATGAAAGTGTTGAACCATGAAACTCAGTCTGATTACCAAAAATCCAAACCTGTATGGCCATCTCACAAACTATGTTATTCAATTAAAACTTCTCAGCTTTCCTCTATAATTCCTTGGCTTTTATATACTGTGCAAAAGATACAGCTACTTTTACTTCTCTTTGTACGTTTTAAACTTTGAAAACCTTTCACAGCAGAGGTCCTATGAATCATCTAGCTTTTCCTACTCCAAAATGTTTCACTGATCATTCATTATTAACTGAAGATAGCTATGATAAATTTTGATCTATCTCGAAGTATTAGAAAGGATATGAAAACAACTTGTTCATAGTACTAACTTCTAGATGACATATGAGGGTACAACCCTGTTTTTTTCACTGTCACATACAATAAGGCTCTTAACAACCCAATCATTTATTACTACATTTTTTCCTGTTCCTAGGCACTAATAGTTTCAGCTTGCTCTGCCATTTAGCAGAAATGCGTTCAAACAACACATCCATGAAGGGACTGGATGTTGGTGACAGGAAGCCTGTCAGTGTCATATATTAGGAACCTAACTAATGTGTAGGGTTTTTTTAATTAATATATATATGTATGTATGTAGAGCTGTTTAGAGAATATATGATGTGAATGCTCTGGAAAGAGAGTAAAAAGTCTTTAGCCACTCTTAGATTTGGAAGCGATGTTTTTCGAAACATCTCTAACTGGTGCTCTTTTACAAAATATACTTGCAATGTAACTGTACACAAAACTTGAAAATACCATGAGAAAACAATCATTTTCTAGTGGCTCAACACATGAATGAAACACAACCTAGACAGGAATCATGCTAATCCAGAAAAAGGAGGAACTGGCTCATTTTAGTGAGTCATGATCCTGGATACCTCTTGCTCTTGTTGTTTGGCTACCCAGGCAGACAGGCTACACCAAAGTTAGCAGGGCTGCTTGAGTTGTACTCCACAACTGAATACATTTGGAAAAAGCCATTATGCAATTTTATTCGTTTACCTCTTAAAATGCATTCAGTTTCACTACAGCCCCCCCCCAGCTTAGGTTCTCCAGGGTCAGGCCTATGTGTAAGGGAAGCAGACAGGGACAGAAGTTGTGCAAAGCTGGTCATGGACTTAATAAGTGCTTGATTCTGTACCAATGAAATCAACGGGAGTTTGGCTCATGTTTGCAATGGGAGGTGGATCAACGCTTTATACCAGCTGTTCCCTGCTGGGTAGGGATAATCCCTTTGAAACAAAATATTTAACTTGTTCTCACTCTGTTGTTGTAAGAAGGCTTCCCATGATAATGCTTTCATCAGAATTAAAAGGTGTGTCCCATTTTTTTCCTATAGTATACATTTGCCCATCAAAAAATAACCTCCACAAAAACAACAACAACAAAAGAACCCAAAACCCCAAACCCCTGCTATCTGCTATTAATCATGTGGGTTTACAAAAAAATGCCATAGCAAATTGAATCACTTGCTTGTTCTGCTAGCCATGACATGATTTCTCCTTGCTGTTTCCTCACCCAGAAGATGTAGCAAGGAGGCACATTAATTCAAATAGCTATAACTGAGGTGGGAACCCATGGGCAGAAGAACAATAGCTGGGATGCCTGCAGGAAAATAAGATGACAGAAAAAACCCTGCCAACAGTCATGAATGGAGTCATAAAGAACAGACTATGGGAACAATATCAGAGACAGGAGTTAAGGGAGGAAGGTATTAACAATAAAATCAGGTAAGTGCGTCCTGCAGTCTGGATCCGAGTACAGCATTTAGTCTCAGTTGCTGGTTTTTTTGTGTTTTGTTTTCATATTCTGCAGAGAAAATGAGGTTCTGAAACATGGCTGAAGCTGCCCAGGTTGTTCTACAGCTCAGCAGCATACTGTGGATGCTTCTAGCCCCTGCACATGTTAGTCAAGTTCAAAAACAGTGTGAAAGTTGAGCCCATTTACTGTAGCTTTCAGGTTTTTTTCAGCCTCTCGCCCCTCTGGCTGAGATCCATTTGGCTAATAGACCTGGAACATAAAGTCTGCTAAGTTTTATAAAACAATTATTTAATCTAAGAAGTTTCTTCCATTGCATTCTAACGAGATTTCCATAAAATACAGAATCCTCAACATCCTCCAAGAAGCTTTTATTTATGCCATAAACCATGACACTTTTCAAACGCTCTAGAAGACTTCAAGAGAAGAAAATTCCAGAGACAGTTGTTTGGTCTTGCAACCAGGTTACTGAGCTTTCTGTAGAGTTATGTCCTCCAGAACCAGAAAATGTATGGAATTGTTTGAGCTTAAGAGACTGTGACATTTTTATAGAATAAAAGGAGAAACAGAGAGATACAATGACAGAGCTGGGAGTTGCATCTGGCTGCCCGTTCCACGAAGCATGCTCCTTATAGATTTTTTATGGCTCTTCTAGCCCTAGTATTAAACACTTGACCTTTTTGTCAAATACTATTTTAGATTATTAGATTGGATGATTAGTTACTAAATATACTATCTATAATAAATAGGAAATTGTGTAGTCTGATGCTTCAGCCTCAGACCTTTCAGGTATTGCTCCCCTGGCATTTAACATTAGAACATTGAGTCCCCTTACATTAACTTAACCCACTTGGTAAGCAAGAAGTGCACAGCATTTTCACACAGGGCATAAGGATTTCTGAGGCAACACTATGAGAATGGGGGTGTCTCTTTTCCCTTGCCTCCCCTTGCTAAAGTGATAGTTTTAAGGAGAATGCTGTAAACATTGTGAAGTCAAGTATAACAGGAGCCAGCTCATGCCAAACAATACAACTTAATCTACCACCTACAAACAAGTGCATTTACCTTTTAAAGTTCTGTAAGCCAACATTTTGCAAATTACTCTGCCTGTGCCTCTCTCCCCTGTGAACTCTTCTATTCATCCTCTCCCCTCCCTGGTACAATGTCCCTATGTTGAAAGCAGAATTAGTTATTTGCTTTTTCACCTCTCTCTCAGCATCTTTGTATATCCATTTGGGAAACCCTGCTGTAAACCTAACCCCTCCCTCCCATAAAACCCACCTCAAATATTTAGATTTAAAGGTATGTGATTATAGACAGCATGACCCTGAACCTGCGAATATTTATAATATTTCTGTAAGACAAAAAAAGATTTAAATTCCTCCTGGAACTTAAAATGGTTTTAATAGGTATAGAACAAAATGCCAGTGCAGAAACATCTATCACCCTTAGAGGACAAGCTACATGAAGAAGAAAAAAGAGCCTTATTAGTAAACACTGTGGAGCATATTTAGAACAACACTCCATGGGGTCCCTGTAATATATTTATAGTGTGCAAATTTAGCTTGGACACAGAGAGATTTAAGATTTGGATAACTGATTCCTCACTACCAGCAAGTGACAGAATAGCTTTATTTTTCAGTAGACTTGATCTGGTTGTGATCTCAGTCCTGAAATGTAGGACTGGAATAGCTCCAGTCATTTCAGAAGAATCATTCCTGCCCAATACCAAGGTTACAGTTGGTCTAGTACATTTAATAAAACCAGCTACTCTAAATCCTAGCAGAGATTTCCTCTTTGTTATTACAGGATAGCACTTGTTAGGCAAGCAAAACCAAAGGACTCACCCATTTTTGTGAGGTGTGGATAAACAGACTAGACTGCAGGATTGGGCCTCAAATTCAGGGCTATAATTGTATTTTCCTTGATTATGCACTACTGTGATGGAGGCAGCCTATGCACAAACCAGATAACACCACTCTTCTTTCTGCAGTTTAACCTCTTGGAAATTAAAATGAGTATGTTTGAGAGCAGCAAGAATTAGGAAAAAAACATTTAAAAGCTCAGCCCTTCTAAAAATCACAAAACGTCTGAATGGTTAATGAACAGTGACTCTTAGCTAGGAGCATCACCATGCTCCTGAACTATTGTACACTTTTGTCTTTAATAATAATAATATATTACTGAATCTGGAGATACTCCATTGCAGTTAAAGCATGGTTATTTAGCAAACAATTACTTCCAAAATAAACTGCTGAAAACCTGCTGTGCTCCAGCATCTGCCAAATTGAGCTCCTCCTGTCTACCCTCTTTCCAGATGCCCTCTGTGTTGCTTACTTTACCTCTTGGCACACAGTAGCACAGGGACATGTGATGAGGTGAGGCTTAGGGCAGTTCCTGGTCATTGCTTCCAGAAGCAGAAAAAGAAGAAACTCCTCCACAGTCCCCAACAACAGCAACCTGCAATGGTGAAGACACAGCAACTGAGAATATGGTCCCCAGGCATCATACAGATACCTGCTGATCCCAGAAAGTCACAGAACAAGTAAGCCTGGTTGCAGGCACAGCAATCCTACCTGTTAGGTGTTGCATTACAGAAGTGTGCATTGAAAAACTTGGACATTCATTCCTCAGTTACAAGATACGTCTCTACAGCACAGGGCAACACTGAAAAAGCTTTTCTGGCCTAATCACAAGCAGCACCACATACCTGTTTATCTCAGTGCTCTGTTCACAGCTGCCACATCCAACTCATTGAACCCACCTGATTCAGCTACCTTTATACCTCAGAGAAGTTTACATCTGCACCTGCTTGAGATCTAAACTTCTCAAATCTATAGGGAAAGTGGTGATTGATTCAAATGCCCTTATATGGCCATGTTCAGCTTCCATATACGTGCAGAAATGAGTATGAAGCAGGAAAAGCAGTTAAAAAGAAAAGACAAAGTAAAATAGCTGTGCAACATTTAAGAGCTTTAATAGTCTTTTTATTGGTGCCACTTCAACCCTTTCGTCTAAGCTATTGACACAAAGGAGATCAAAAAAGGGTTTTTCAGAACATGGCAGCTTGATTGGTACTGTTTAAGAATCTGGCTCAAGAAGTAAAATCAGTGTTTATGCCACAGCTGGCTTTGGGCCATTGTTTTTGCTACATTACCAAATCTTTTTGCTGAAGAAAAAAAAATTCTAATTCTATGTAATTGCAGTATTGCTGTGACCCTTGAAGTCCATGGAGCTCTTCCAGGACCACATGAGTGCAGAGCAAGGTGAAAATAAAAGAACTGTTATGATATCGGTGCTTAAAACAGAGCTGTATTTGCTGAAGCCTTCTGTAATGCTCTGGACTGAAGACAAAAATAGCAGTATATGCATAAACTAGTTTCAAACCCATGATGAAATCTGCCATCTTACTCACTTGTATCCTAAATCAGCAATTTTGTAGTCTATATGCCATCAGAGGACTTTTGGAGTAGCATTTTACTTGTGTAAATTCCATTAGCTGTATCCGTGAAAAGCCACTTCTAATACCGTGTTATATCAATATTTTTTCCCAAAATAGGTTAAGTGAAATAATGGAAGTTAAACACAAAGTCTATAGCAGGAAGTCAGTAGCAGAGCTGCAAAGAGTATGCCAAGGGTCCTGGCACCTAGATGCAGCAGGCAAGATCATGACAACTCCCCCAGCTGAAAACACTCTAATTAGTTAGCTGTCAATCACAAAGTAGGACATAAAGTTCTTCTCAGCAGTTACTGAACATTGGCCAGTTATCTGTAGAAAATTATGTGATTCATTCTCAGAATTGGAATTAGGAAGCAATTGGATTTCACTGAATCAGTCTGTGGTCCCAAGTACTCCAAAGCACACCATCCCTTTCTTTCTATCTGAAGGACTGTGTTTCTCAGTGCACTCAACAATATCTACTGACTCCCACAGGTAGTTTTAATGCAAAATCTCTCTCTTGGGAGGAAGGGAACTATTCCACATTTACATCTGACTCTAAGGAGAAATCAAAATTCAGATTCCATCTCTAGAAGACCATTTTCCAGTTACACCATTTCAGCTTTTGTTCTCATTTGGCATGGTTTTCAAGCACAACTTATCAATTCTGATATAACCTCCCATAGTCAATTGGACTTGTGGATGTTTGCCCCCCTCAGTATTTCCCAAGGAGTTTAAATGGTTTTAGTTGGTATGGAACATACACACACGGATATCTGATATAAATAATTATGGCCTTTGGCCAAAACTATGTTTTAGCTGTGGGCTTGTTTTCCTACGGCTAACCAGTTTTTTTTCCATTACATCTAGCAGCAAGGATAACACAGGCTACATTTGCTGAGAAGCAGTTTTCTTATAAATCAGGCCAAAACACAGTGGCTCAGCTTCCTCAGCTAGGATCTTCAGGTCTGCACTGCAACCAGACATATCCTAGGCACCATCTGCCCATCTGTGCAAATGTCAGCACAGTCACTCCACTGTAGCCAGGACGCCTTGAGAAAACAGTTAATCATGCTGAGAAAGTCTAATCTCCTCGGTCACAAAGTTCTAACAGTAACTATAATGGGTCCATAGCTCAAAAAACCGAGAACATACATATATAAGAAGAGAAAATTGACACATGGGAAGTGTAAGGTGTTATAAATATAGTTGCTGGCATTAACATGATGTGTTATATATTCTGAAAAGCAAAGCATAGCAAATACATCTTTTTAAAACACAAAAGCAAATACTTTGCCTTTAACACTGATGTTTCTAATCTATTTATGCTCAGTCCAGCTCCTGTCAGCTTATCACAAGCTGCATGTTTTCATTGCAATCTACTGCACAGCACTACTCCAACTCAGCTGGCATTTTTGTTATGAGAAAACAAGATGGATTTCACTAATTTGTTTCACTCCTACTCTACAACAATTCCTGTACATAAAACCTTTCTTTCTGTAACGCTGGTGGGATGGATGGTAGCAGTGAGCCAACTTCAATACCTCACTTATCCAGCTCTTCCTCTGCTTAGACGCCTGTCAGCCCCTGTGTTTTTTGGTGCAAAACGCACCATTCTTCAGGCTTGAACATTTCAGTGGAATGGTTTATGTCTTGTCCACCAAATACCAAAGCAGGGAAGGGAGAAAAGTCAGATTGCCTTACCTTAGGGCTTTATTTTGAAAAGACTTCTAGTGGTGCACCTGGGGCCGCCAGAACACACTCCCTGTGGTTATCTTGAAATGGCTGAGGAAAGTGAGCTAACCAGATTCTGGAGTACTTATTTTACATTTATTATTACAGCTGAGACACATGATGGGCATATATAGTAATTTCAGTGTGGTTTTCTCATCACTGATGGCAGAAAAGAACGAACATGAAACCTAAACAATACAATGGACATATTTTTAGAGTAAGAAGCAAAGACTTTTGAAGACTCGTCGTGGCTAGGCTTCGCGCACGAAGATCCAGGGAGGGCTCCATCCATGCTCCTCACCAGCGCTTTTTACAAGCGTGCTGATAAAAGAGGATAGCGGATAGCACCCTTGAGCCTGCGCAAGGGATTTATTTTAGGTGAGACACAGCATGCACAGAGCTGGACCCACCCTTTAGTCCTAAGGTTCATCTGCCAGGGCCTAGCAAGCTTGGATGCTGGCAGCGAAGTCCTTAGGACAGAGGTTTAACCTCTTAGATGGAAGGCCTTACAGGGCTAAACGAGCTCCATCTGCCCGGGTTTGGAATCAGAGTTGTCCCTCTCCTAGGATGACTGCCAGAAGGCTAATGAGCACATCCTACCCATCCAAGGATTATAGGAACATGGGTATCACTCCCCACACTTTCCCGTGGGCAATGAGTTTAATGCTCCCTCTGCTGTCGGCACAGTTATCGCACCAGGGGCCACAGGAGACCCCAAGTGATTTTCAGACTGTGCCTGCTTTTCAAGACTAGATAACATATAACTCACTATTGGCAAATCTGTATAACAAACAAAGATGTATACCAACTATACACTCCAAATAAATGTCTGGGCATTTAAGTTATATCTTGTTCGGCACAGTGTAGTTGGAGCTCCAGATATATGTAAAGCCTGGGGGGAAAGACAAGTCTGCCTACAGAGTAATTGTCAATACTGAAATGAGATTTTATATCTTTTTCCTCCATTCTGTGTCTTTACTAATGGGTTCTACTCTCCCCTTTTTACACAGGGAGACATTACTACTTGTTATTTTCACTGGTTGATTAAACCAACTAAGTGATTACCTGTTTGTTCCCCTTATATATTAGGGCAGGTCTCATTGCAAGACCTCTGCAGATGATCAGCTGTGTAGAGCTTTCTCTACAGCTCTCAGGACTAAAATTTCAAAACTACATATGCATTTATTCTTCCAGTTAACAGCTAATACATTCTGATTAGTGACATTAGCAATTTTACAGGAAAGGCGGGAAATTTCTCGGTAGGGTTACATGACTTCATACAGAACCACATACATACACATACATTCTTTAATACATTATTTTAATATATAATTGCTAATTCTTCCTATGCTTTTATACTGCATCTGAGGTCAGACTGAAGTCTGGACATACTGTGTGCTTCCTGCTTGCTGTTACATGTTGCTGCTGTGGCAAAATGGCTGACAAGAGAGAAGAAAGTCCTTGAAGTGTTCTGACAATCCCTGTCAAGAAGATCCCATATTTTTTCTCTCACAGCTCAAAGTAGCAAAGAAGTCACTGCTCTTACCCTCCTTATTCAAAACCCATACGAAACCAGTAGACAATATTGTGAAACGGCATAGGCTACAATATCATCAATACCCTGATGACACCAAGCTCTACATCTTCTTTTCATTGAAGCCATATGTTACAGCTTCCTTGTGTCTGGCAGAGATAAGACATGGATGAAAGCCAGTTGGCTGAGACTTTTTCTAGATAAGATGAAGGTAGTGTATGGATTTGGCAAGGGAAAAGTGTTTTGAGTTGACAGAAATCTGCTTTCAAAGTTGAGGGAGATTCCCATTGTCAAAACGCACTTGGAATTTACTGCCTCCTATCTCATCCTACCTCATCCAATCACAGAAGTGACCCAAACCCATTTGTCTTTGGCTAGACTTTACTCACTAGGTTCTCACTGGGTTTCAGTTGACAAGTCTGTTGTTGACTAGACTCACAAGATCAATGCAGGCCCTACTATGTCATTATTTACACATGTTGTCTAGCCTATTCATAAAGATGTCCAGTGGCTAAGACTCCTTCGCAATCTACTGCAGTATGCCACCAGATTCCTAACAGAATGCCAAGTATTTCTTAATGAGTAACGGACATCTTTCTTACTGCAACTGAAGCCTATTGGTATTTACTTTCCCCCAGGAACATAAGAAATGATTATTCTTCTTTTCTTTGGAGCAACATTTCTCACGTAGTTGAAAAATCTACATTATTTTCTTTAAGACTCCTCTTGTTAAGGTTAGACAGCCTCAGATCACTCAGCTTTCCCTCACAGATAATTTTTTTAGACCTCTGATCATTGTTTCTGCTTTCCTCTCCAGCTGGACTGTATTTCTTGAAATCCGAGCGCCAAAAGGAGGTCACAGTAAATCAAGTGACTTTTTAAGCTTCTATTAGATATAGGTAGGCTGCAGCACTGTTTCTGCTCCAGGCCCTTCTGGCATATTTACTGGGTGGAGGATCTCTGCTTGTTATCTCTTTTGCAATATGATAGTATGCAGCTTAGCTGCACTCAGCCCTCCAAACAAAATTACACTTAGATAGCACAGAGACACACAGGTCAATGCAAACCCAATAAATTCTACACTAATTTTCCAAATTCACCGCAACATTTTGGGTAACATCAGGTTCCACTAAGATGTCCATCCTTTTGTGCCTGCAATTCAGAGCTCTCCTCTTAACTTTTGAGCCTTCCTCCCATGACATCAGCTTTCTTTGACCTTAGTTAGTCCCAATATTAAGTGGAGCCTTTATGCTATAAAGCATTCTGTCTAATCTTCTCTTGTGCCCAAAGCTGCTGATTCTTCCAAAAGCTTGAGTCTTTATTGCTCCTTTCAAAGCCTTTCCTTAGTCCTAGCAGAATTTTCCACTCTCCACTTCCTGCCCCCCCCACATATGAAGAAGCAGGGAGAATTAATTTTCTCAGCCCATTTGACTAGATGATCATCAAGGTTAACAATCTATGCCTGTCCCTTGGCTGACTGGTATGGGGGACAGACCTGTCAGTTCTGCAATGCAGCCTTTCCACAAGCCCAGCTAGAAGCCATAAACTGGATACAGACACATGTATCCACCAGCCACCACAAGATCACTCTTAGTTGTGCTCATGAGGGAAATGGGTTCACCCCTTTTGGAATCAGACTTCAGCATTTGCATATGCATCTTGTCTTTCACTTCCACAGTGCTACACTGTCACTACAGGACTATTTTAGAAGCACAGAGGGAGCCTTCTCAGAAGCTCTGACTAGTATATGATAAGGCTACTTACTCCATTGCAGGGCAGAGAAGAACAAATTAAAAAGGGCAAATTACATGTGTTCTCCATACTTTGCATGAGCTGCCAAAAGCATGTTGACCTGAGTACATTGATGCCTGGCTTTCTTCAAGAAAAGTGAATCAGGGACATATTCTCTAACTTGGGCAAAGTAGCTCTGTAGGCAGAGCACTGCACCTCTTGGTAAGTCTCACCACTGTGTCCAGTAAGAACAGGGGACTGGGAGGGTCAGAAACTCTTTGGCAATAAGGAAGACTATATTACATTAAGTTTATACAAGGAAGATAACCAAACAAGAGCCATGCCAGTCAATTCTTAATTACTCTATCTGCTAAAGAGATAGGCAATATTTATGTAAATTACACAGTCTCTGTATAGCACAAAGAAGTTACTGTTCTTCCTCCCTCTCCCTTAGTGAAATCTATAGTTCTGCAATTTATTAAGTCCTTCTCTCACATGTGGAAAAAAAAAATCTTTGAGACACCCCTAGAGGAGCACAAGAAGCAGCCAGCTGATGCAAACAGCATGCCAGGGTTTCATGCAGGAACTAGGAGTATTAAAAAGGGGAAGCAGATAGTTCAGAAAAATTCCTGGTAGCATTGATGTTCAGGTTAGGCTGCCCAGGGAGAGAACTAATGTGCTCTTGAATCATTACTGGGGGTTTTTGGTGACTGTAGTGCCATTCATGAAGTGGTTACCCAGATCTGTAGTGTGAACAGTCAAGATCTCACGTCTTTCTGATTAGATTTAAGGGGAATGCTGTGGGGCCCTCATGTCTCATGCCTTGAGATTACAAACTGTGAAGTGACCATCTTAGTACTTAACATGTAAATGCATTTAGTATAAACAACAGCCCTGAAGAACTGCAAGCTTTATTATCTGCACACTGGAGTCTTTTTCAGTGTTTTAGGAAAAAAGCATGTAAATATGCAGACCTTAAGGTTCCCACAGAAATCTCTGGTGGAAAAAGAAACAACGGACTTTCACTCAAGAGGAAAGGGCAGTATGGCTAAGTGCAGAGGACAGCTGGGGTGTATGCAGTGCTACAGCTATTTTCCTGTGCTTCCTCTAGGATGAACCAAAGACCTTGTTTTGCTGGATGCTGAACGCCCTAAAGCCCCATTACACGTCTCAGGAAAGGGCCTTAATAGTTTTATTGGGACCCATATCTGCATATATAACATGGCCTTTGAAGATGAAAGCATTTTTTCCCTCTGTTTCCATTTGTTGCCTCTTGGTTGACGTGTTCCTATATGGACACTCAATCCCCAGATATCTGTTGCCTAATCAGGGACATCAATAACATCCTCAATAGAAAAACTCTGGAACCTCTACGAAAGTCAGAAGTGTGAGGAATAGATTTCAGATGATGTAGATGCGGTCATTGCCGTATGATCAGATAAGCAACATTGCAAGTTCATTTTTGTATGCTAAATAAAATAAAAATGTCAATATTTACACATAACCTTCAAGGTTCTTACATTTGCAGCTCTTTAGTATTCAGTGCAGACACATTTTCTTTAGTCCATTACCAACAGCTTGGAAATTTAGTTAGAGGATGCAACCCAAATGTTCCTCCAAATGTTGTTTCCAAATGGTCATCTTGAAAAATGCTGTTTAAAAGGATGAAACCTTTATGTGAAGATATAAGAGTCAATGCACAGAGCAACATAAGCTGCAGGGAAATCATCTGAAGATTAAAACCACTAATGATAAAGATATTACTGTTAGGCATAGTTTAATTTGTTGGTAACTAAATCACCAGAGGCTTTTTACAGGCTGCTTGGAACCTGACTATTGTGCACTGCACATTCAACCTTTAAGTGTACAGTGACACAAACAAATAAAAGTGATCATAACAGTTGAAATGTAGTTAGAGACACAATTGAGAACATCTGTATTGTAAGCAGAAATAAATTAGAAATACTGAAGTGTTTTGTAGCTGTGAAACCGAGGGATAAAAAAATAACCTACAGCACCTGGATTAAACAGTTATAAATAATGTATAAAGGAAAAATCTCATTACTCCCTGTGTAAACTCCCCCCCAATGAAATATATTTTATGAATGTTGCATCACAGTAATAAATGCAGCATTTGTTTTCCTCATAAACTTTCCATTTCATGACTATAAGATAGTTTGGATTTGGAAATAATGGCCAGTGAATGTAGTGTTTGCAGGATTAGTTTCTGCCAACAAGCAGCTTTGAACTGACCTTCAGTTTTTTTGGGCTAAAGAGCAGAGACTTACACAGGCTTAGCAGAACTCATCTTTGTGCCTACAAAGCTGTGGCAGTGTTGTACTCTACTTGCAACAGAACCATGCTATATAAACAAATCCAATAACACCACTAGAGAGTATTTAGACTCTAAGCCTTGAATGTTATAATTGCCTGATATCATGGAAGATTTCATGAGATTATACTAGATAAAGATGATATATGAATGTGGAAAGTTTTCCTTTGTAAAAAGTCAGGTCTAGCAGAATGCTGCACACTGCAGGTTTCTATTTACGTTTAAAAGAGTAAGTAAGTGCTGTATTAAAAACAAGAATGCTTCCTTTATAGATTCCACTTTTTCTTTGCAAATGTTCACAGTTTTGTATAAAGATGCCAGGACTGATTCCTCTCTTGTGTTAGTTTTACATTAAGTCAGCTTTGCTGAAGTGCTCAACAGATTAATTCTAGATTTAGGCAGTGTGTTACTGTCAAGTTGCACCATTGGCTTTTCTGTTGAAGATACCTTGTTTTCCCACACAGAAAAGGGAGTCAGCTTCCTGATGATCCAGGGCAGCAATCGCTGATCCCCTTGGGAGATTTTCTTCATGATCTGTCCATCTGATATGCAACTGCCAAGCCACAGTATGATGAAATGGGGTTGTGAATGGGGATGAGAGGCTACAAACGAAGTCAGTATACAGAATCAAATTGAAACGTAACAGATTATTAATTAAAAGGATAAGAACTTCCCACTGGCTGAGAGAGATAAAATGTCACAAATATAAAATAATTATAAAGTTACATTTGAGTCTGGAGTGCTTTCCCTTTATGATTAATGATTGGGCTCAACTAGGATGGGAAAGGTAAAGCAAAGTTCCTCTTGAACTAGCTTAAAAATGCCACAGCTAAAAAAAAAATACAGGAACATCAATTTTAAAAAATAACAAAACAAAAAGCCGTCTACTAAAATGTAAAGGTCAGGAAAGATTTGGGTGTTTTTAAATGCTGTCTTGAAGAAATTTCATAAAGGTTAAGATGTCATGTAGTTTCAGAGTTATGGGCACTGGAGGGGGGTCTTTGAGTGCCAGCTATTCCTCAGGCCACTTGGTGACTTTAAGCTGCAATGACAGTGGACAGCAGGAGGCTGGTAGATCAGAAGCTATCACTATGCCACTGGGGAAAACCTGTGTCTTGCTCCCCAAAGAATGAAGAGTTGTGCAAAAATTTCAGCATCTGAGATTTGGGAAGTGGACAAAATACAAAAATATGCTTTAAGTAATATTCAAGGGTCTAATTTGAATTGCCTAGAGTAAATATATGCAGCATTCAGGCTCTTCAATTCAGTCCATTATGCCTGGGAAGAGCAGGAAGCATGCTAGGGATGTTACTCAGAGCCCAAGATGCTTCTGGTGGCAGCCTCCAGTGTGCAGTGCAATGGCTCTGAGCAACATGTGGATGCCTCGTGATTCAAGATCCCTGATGGCATATGGTCAAGGAAGGCAGAACAGGAGCTGTAACATTTCTTTTTTTCACATCTTACAGATGGGAGCAGGAAAGTGAACATGACTATAGAAGAGTTTGGAAGGTGAGTTTTCATTTGCCTGTGCTCTGCTAAGCCCACTTGGCAGTTGTTCAGCTACCTCCCGTCTCCTGCAGGCTCCCACGCCCTGCTCCCATTTAGCACTGACCTGGTTCGCCTCCCTCGCCTCTCTCACTCTTCAGTTCCTCCAAGCATTTAGTTTCCTCACACAGTATTGCTCTTTTGTATGGACTAGAGTCACTGGAAAAAAACCAGACTTTGTGGCTTTATTCCTTTTCCCTACTCTCATCTTCATGACTTTCAGACTTGAATGTGTGTCTCTGGTGTAAAAGCTACCTTTCTTTGCTTCAAATATTCTCCCTCTACCTTCCCTTCAGATCATCCCTGAAAGCCCAGTTTACCTTACTTTTCACTTGTGGCATGCTGGCTAGCCAAGTGATCCTGCATATTCTTTCTGAGCAGGAGGGAAAGGCCAGTGTTTTCTGCCCAGAGACTGCTACCCAAAGCTCCTACACGGGGATGGTGGATGTAAGGAAAGCAGAGGACCCACCACCATCTCTCAGCAAATGAAATCTATTTCAACATGAGATTCTATTGGGTTTGGCTGAGATGGAGTTAATGTCCCCATACAGTTTTCAGAAACGCTGTGCCTCGGATTGAAGATAACCCATGATGTTGTGACTGCTACAAGGCTGGCATAGCACCAAGGTGATGGGGTTGATGAGACCCTGGGAGGGGATGTAATTGAGACAGCTGACCNTCCACCACAGACATGAATCTCACTTATAGACAAAAGGTGATCTAGGAAAGGTGAATTATTTGTTTTTAATGACCAACCAAATGCTACATAAAGAACTTGAAATAACAGAGAAAGAATAAAATAATAGAAAACCAAATGTTACAAGGAGTGTAAAATTCCACGAATGTCATGAACAGAAATAAAAGACTGGTGTTATCAAAATATGATCAAAACCCTTTTCCATTACTAATAGGTGGTACTTTTCTAACTAGAGATTTAATAAATAAAATTATCTTAAATTATGTTAGCCTTTAACCTCCTTTCTCTGCTTCTCCTTTTGCTTATTTTCCTCCTTTCCTACATCCATCTGTTACATGCTGCCAGCTCCCTGTGACAGCCTGATCCTCAGCCCTCTTTCTGGCAGCTTTGCACTGCTCGAGAGAAGACCAGAAGGAAAAACAAGGCTATTGCCCTGACTCCTTGGGTTGTGAGATCTTGTTCAAAAATCTCTTGCCTCTATAAAGACAATATAGCAAAGACAGGACAAGACACAGCTTCAGAAACCTGGATTGCCAACCCTAGGAGGGGAACAGGAGAAAAGTAGTCTAACTTCTTTTTCTCAGCCAGATACAATGTGTAGCAGGGTATGGCTACAGGTATGTGTAACAAGGTATATTATAAGTCTGCTTTCCTTTTCACTCTCTGAAAGGGGCATGCAAAATTACAGTGCTGTATAAATAGTTATTAAAATAAAAAATAATAATGGCACCAAAACTTCCCACAGTGTTGCATTTCTGTTTCTTTGGTTTACATAACTGCCTGGTTCCTCAAAAACATCCTCTAAAAGTTGCTATTTTTTTCTGCCAGTGTAATATATACAATTATTTAATTGAAAAGCTGAAATGCTCTGCTTTATGTAGCGAAACAAGATGTTAGCTCAGTAAGTTTTTGAAACAGCAGCAATGCAATAAACTATAGCTACTCTTCATAGAAAATAAATGCATCTTTATAATTCTTGGAGAAAACCGAAAAAATTGCATAGCTGAATTGATTTTTCACTCAGTGAACAAAGCCGTTTCCTCTTGTGTGATGTCCACTGTGTATATCTGGGTGCCAAAAGACAGAGAACCTCAGCTCAGGTGCACAGGCAAAGCAGCTCACAGCAGCACCTCCACTTGTCTTCAGCCTCTAAGCACACACTGCACATCCTTGAAGCCTCCTGGCCACGGGCTCACAGAAGTTGATTTTTATTTACAGTTTCTCTCACAAAAGGTATCTGAGCATAGCAGTCATTCCTCTTGCTCTCTTACTCTCACAGACACAGATGTAAATGCATGCATATGTATGCACACACATACAAAACATTCATCCCTACCTTATTTTTGAGCTTAGTGTCAAAATGATGCTGAAACACATTATTAGGGCATATTTTTCTATCTGGAACTGGCTAGATTTTCCCTTAACAGCTGCACTGTAGATTTTAATTAAATAATACCAGTTGTGCCTTATTTAACTAAGCCAGTACATCTTCCTTATGTTCCAGTATATGCATTTTTAGTTTGTTTTTTATTTAAATGACCAGGTTTGTATTTTGATCTTAGCTCTCTATAGCTAAGAAAACCTTGAAATCAGTGTAATATTAAAAAGTCACAGGCAGAGGCATTTTTTTTTAATGCCAGGGCAAATCTTGGCCATTTTTAGCAGGCTTAATTTGGGCCAACACACTTGTCCCTGGAAAATGAATACAGGGTTAGTCAAACTCCTTGTGCCTTTGGCTTTCTGATTCACTGCTGCAAACCTAGAGGCATCAAGCTGAAGGCCACCTTCCTCTGCACATTCTCCTTAGACCATTAAAAAGCAATTAGCCTTTTGAGTCGCTGCCTCTGTTGCTGATACTATTTAATCAAAGAGGGGTTTAGGGAAATTTAGTATCTACAGTGTTTGGGTATAGTGATAAATTAAAATTTGTAATGGACCTTCATCCACTCAGAAGCTCAGCATCTGCAAAATACCCTATAAAAGCAACAAAATAAAGATGTATTATCATCTTTAATATCCATGAATGACATCTAGAGATGTTCAAGTGAAAGATAATGGGAGGCTAAGCAACCTGGTAGATTTTATTTATTTTTTTCTTTACTTCATGCCTTTTACTTGGGAAATGTAGGTCTTGATACATTAGCCTCCTAAAAACTACTGGTGAGCAGTGTAAAGGCACATAGAAAGTAGGGGTTGCCCAACAAAATAGTTGTTTGAAGAGCATAAGAATTCCCCTCAGCCTTAACTCACTAAAGATCTTGCTTCTTAAGAGGAGAGTCACATAGAGTGGCTGCTGACACAGCATCCTTCAGAGGTTTGGAGCATGCCCCTGTGAGTTGCATCTCTCATATCACCTGCATACCACATTCTATCACCAACTGTCATCAAGTCAGATGAGACCTACATTGTGAGAAGGAATTAGTACCTGTAAAATAAACTTAAGAGGGAACACATCTACAAAGCTGTGCAAGTTGGTGGGATTAGCCCAGCTGTGCACTTGTGTGATTTATAATAAGAAAAGCAGGGTGCACTTTCTGTGAAACTTTATTACTGCCTTGTCCTTGGAGGTGGTAAACAAGTTCTCTACCATAATTATCTTATACACCACTACAGGAATAAATGGAGCATGCAGAGTGTACCATCCAGAACCTCCAAGGTGGAAACAGGCCCCTTGTTGGGCTGGGTGGAGGCAGTGGATAACAGAAGCGATTATGTACCAACAGGCACCTGCAAGAGTAGCCTTAGTCTGTAACTTTAAGACAAATAAAATGTATGTATTTGGACCCACAGAGAAGAACTGTGTCACTTCTAAAAGAGCTCTGAAGAGTTTCTCAGCCATTGCACAATTTTTCTCCATGATACTATGTTTCCAGTGTCATGTACAGTACATCCTACCTGTCAGCAAAGTCAATCTCAATGCCTTCTTGACACAGCCCTAATCAAGACAGATACAAACCCCAGTAACAAAGGTATTGCTGCCCTCAAAGCAAAGCTGACACAATTGGCTGGTATGTTTATTTAAATGGCTCATATCTATCCTGTTAGCACATTCCAAATCAAAGTCCGCACTGTTTATTTTAAAGTGAATTTTGGTCTCCTGCTCTTCTTTGTGTATGAATGTCTGCGTTTCTGACAGCTGACAAAGGGCATGCTGAGGATTTACAGTACCCACAGACAGTTGTGTGGTGCCGAGAGGGGTGGTGGGGCTTGGTGGGTGTTGGTGGAGCAGACTTTCCCCTCAAAATTTTGCTGTGTGCCTCAGCCACAGAGAAAATGCACCACTGAGCAGCCCCAGTGAGAGCTGGGTCCTGTGGTGAGGACTGCTTGCCTTGCCCTGGTATTGTTTTTCCTCTCACTGTGGGGAATTTGCTCTGTATCAAAGCTTAGCATAAACAACCCTGGGAGAACCTGAAGTCCTTCCTCAGTTGGAATACATGGGAACAGAGGAGGTATCGGCTTCGGCATGCTTCACGCCAAGCCCAACACTGTAGTTTCCATGTCCACTAACTCTGACACCAGGCTCCTGGTCACATGGCTTTAAGTTGGAGTAAAATTTGTTGTAGAATATAGGCTTTGTTTATTTATATCAGAGTAATTCCATAGCTCTGTAACTCTGAAGAAAGCCAGCCTAGAGACTTCTGCTTTTGCAAGTCCAAATCCTATCTACTTTGACAGGATGCTCTCTTGCACACTAACTGGAATGGAGCAAGGAGAGATAGAGCAGAGTCCTTGAACTGAAATACCCAGAATATTTGGCTCCAGATAAAAAAATTATCATTTTTTGCCATCTACAGTCAACATGCTTTACAATTCCCGAGCAGTGGCATGACATGGAGATCTATGCTGTTCAACAACTTTGCATTTTTCCTTTATCGTTAGAAACTTGGTGTTCAAAACCCTTGTGAGATGGCTAAGGCAGTGTCATATTCTGTTTCAACTGCATGCATACCAAGAGGGTAAGCTACACATTTGCAATGCTCATACTCCACATCATATCACTTTTTAGTTTACAGAAATCCTCACTAACACCAGGGTGGAGAAAGACACAAGTGAGATAGCTGCAGGTGAGAACCACACAGGAAAAGTCCTGGACTAATTCTTGGTTATTCCCAAGCACCCACGTTTAAAATATGCTCGGGCATGTGTCATGTGCTTTAGTAACTTCCAGCTCTTTGTAAATAAGATCCATGTTCTTTGCCTTTACTCTGCAAAACATTCAACTCTAGATCTAATAAATAATAGCGTTGGACAAAGAGACACTTGTTGCTTGGTTAGTCACATCTGAGAAAAGGTAAGAAAAAAAATAGAAAGATCCTCACAAAAAAGCCCTAAGGAGAACAAAAGAAATATACCAAGAGAAAATATGACACATATACTTTATACATGTTTAATTTCTGTTGTTTTGGTTGGAAAACAGCTGCAGGTGTCCTCTAATTATATCTCCATTTTCACAAATATCAGCTGTCATATTTAATTTGTTACATTTACCATCCAGCCTCCTCAAACAGCACACTTCTTTCATTACACATTTAGTGCCGGAGTTTCTAACATTTAAGCTAACATTCAAGCTAGTCAATTAATGCATTATTTACAAGTGAAATGTTATTAAAAACAGATTCTTAATTTACTAATGATTTAGTAGACCCCAGGCAATATTCCAATTTTTTTTAATTGAAATTGGAAGAACACTTAGAACAAAGGGGAAAGTAATGTCAAGGAGATTTTGGCCTATTCATTTGTGCTGTACTTTCTGTGGTATTATGTCTACCCCTACATCTTCCCTCCCTTTTTATATTGTATTTTTAATACATAACCTAACCAGTTGCAGCATGATTGAGGGGAAAGGTCTATGAAAAATGAAAAACAGCACAAACACTATTGTGAGTTTTGTTTTTAAAAAGCACCAGGCAGTCTGGAATGACTCAATACACATGTTCACCATACAATACAGCGTATTTTGATTTACAGCGCTGTTCTAGCAGCACAGCAGGTTAAGAAGGTTAGAAGTCAAGGGAAATTAAATGTTATTAGCATTCCACCATTGTTGTGCTGTACAAAAGTGACTATGTAACTTTTCAAATGCAGTTTTAAACTTAAATTTGTTTCTGAGGCTTTTAGCTTGTCAGAAACTTTTATAAGCACGTGTGTGCTGCTTTGTCCTTCCCATTTTTTGCTCCTTTTCCCTCTCCTATCTGTGCCTGTTCAGGATGTTCATTAAAGACTAATCCCACTCCTACCTTCTCTCTTTGCCAAGCTTCCAATACCTACAATAACACTGTTGTCATTAAAATGTTGACATTCACTGTTTAGGGCCACTTAATACAGAAAATATCTGTGATTCAGTGGCAATACTAATCATTAACAAACACTAAGCATCAACATTTGAATGGTGACTGTGATAGCTTCAATATACTGACTTCTTTGTGTTTGTTTTCATGTGGGAATAAATGAAACCAAAGCAGGAATTCATGCTCAGTTGCGTGTTTTACTCCCACAGGGTGGTTTACCAACCATAGATATGCCCCAACCGTGCAGTTTCAGTTTGGCTTTAAAGGCAAGGTGGGGAAGGCTTGGTTCAGGGCTCTGGCACTTGCATGTATGTGAACATTTAGCTCAGACCCAGGTATGGACATCTTTACTGGGAGATCTACATGTGGGTAAGGAGACTGGGGCAGAGGATGTCTAGTTTAGACATAGTAGCTTCAGCAGTATTGGTGAGGCTAATGAGGAGGTTAATGGGTTTTCAGAGAGCAGATAGGGCCCCGAGGTCTGGTTGTTTCTACCCACATAAAGCCTACATCAGAAGAAACTTATAATCTGTGGGCAAAATATTACCACACCCAGCAAAATGCGAGCCAGCCCTGATAGGTCTGTACTGCTACTATCTCTCTTAAAGTGACAGGAGAGGCAAAGCTGAAGCCTCTCTGTGCCTCAGACTGTCATTTGTAAAATAGGGATAACATTGGTGCTTTGTTTTGCAAAGCTGGTACAAAGACCATTTCAGTAAATATCTGTGACTATCTCCTTTGTGATGGTAACAGAACTCACACAAATGAGGCAGACAGATCTGTACCTTTTCCTACTAATCCCTGATATATTTGGAAGACCTCCAGTATTGTCACCGCTTAGGTGAAGTCAAATATATCACAGTGACCATGACATGATCCTTTACTTAAGAGTGGCACAAAAGCTGCAATCCCTGCCCCATCACCAAGTACCCCTGGTCCCTGTAGGCTATAGGGTGTCCAACACAGCAATAATTTGAATGTACAAGGGGCCAGGCTGGCTGTGAATGGACCTCCTGAGTGCCCAGAAGCCAAGCCTTCTGCTGCCTTGGTCCCTGATCACTTGAGGTTCATTCCCTGGTAAAGAGACCTATGAAGAGACACTTATTTTCAGAACTTTGACCCTTGCCTATCTCACCAAAAGTTGCTGACAACCAGTGATGATCTGACCTGCCTCCAGTGGCTGGTTCAGAGAGAGAAGATTCTCCTGCCAGAATCAACCCCGTTAGCTTAGCTTAGGTGGAGGAGGTAGGGCCTCTGGGTTTACAAGTCCCTGCTCTCACTTCTGCTGATGAGCTGTTGTGCTGGATCATTACAAAAGAAGTCATCAGAAAGTTTTAGACTTTGCAAACTAACGCTGTGTTTATTCAACTTTCCAACCATTCCTCTCTCCTATCTGTGTTTCACATACCGTGAAACTGCACTACACTGTGCAATTGAATTAGTTGTACAGTGACTCAAAGGCATTAAACAATGACTTTGATATTTTAAGTACTGTCTAGGAGGGATTTTTAATTCCTTCCTCGTAATGAAACAAGCAACACAAGAAAAGCCCCCACAGTTAGACAACTCTGAAACATTGATTTTTCTTTTCCAGTCTCGGTAGACGCCTCTGACACAGCAGAACAAAGAGTATCCTTAAAGCCTTCAGCTTGTTTAGTAGCAGAATAAAAGTAAAACAAGCATTGACACACAATTTTAATGCCATCCAGTAAGACAAGAAATAGGTCCTTGTTATTATCCCACCTTCTAAGTCCAGAATATGTACTAGGAAGGTGAATCCTATCAGAACTTTCCAGATGCTGTTGAGTCTATGGATAGAGATATCCATCCTCCTCTAGCTGCAGCTACATCTGTTGAAATGGCCACTGTCCCAGATATGGGGCTGGTTAGCAAAGCACCAGTATCTGAATTCTTCAAAGTAAACCAACTCATTGTGACTGAGACAGGTTACGGAGTGGCCACACAAACAGCTTAGTTGGCAGCTTGGAAGGAGATGCTAACTTTTGGCAAAGGAGTGGTGGCAAGCTCTTGGAAGGAAGATAGCCCCATTGCTGGCACATCTACAGCTGGAAGAGGATACGTACTAAATCTGAACCCCTTGCTAGCTCCCCTGGAAAGTGAGAGAGAGGGAAAAGAGGTGCTTGTGTTCACTTGGTCAGCAGGATCCCAGGGTGGCACCAAAGCTAACAGCTGCAAGGCTGAGATGGTCCCCATAACGCCACCCTCACCTCATAGACAGCAAGGGGATCATCTGCCACTGTGGCCCAAACCGCACTGAAGGAGAGCCAGTTCTGCCATTGATGAAAGACTCTCCAGACGGGTTCTTGCTGGAGACTGTGCTGAACGTGGGGGTGGAAAGAGGGCAAAATGAATGAAGAAATGCTGTGGAACTACTGGCATTAGCTGCTAACAGCACAGGACCAGGCACTTAAGTGATGACTCACATCTGACAATAAATACATGAATAGTTGTTGAAAGCTTGTTTGACTTTCACAAAGGGGTTTAAGCAAACATTTGTTTGTTCATTAGTCTTAAGCAACACTTTTATGGCAGGAGATTCATTAAGCCTTAACATATATCTGCAAGCGAGATATTTGGTTGTTTTACAGATTAAGACACAAAGCAATGCACACTGTTTACACAGAACAGCCTTGAAATATCTGTAATGGAGTGAGATACAGTTATTAGACCCTAGCACTGTGAATCTTCATTCTCCTGAAGGTTAGTTGGGATGCCATGTCTCTGAAGATAAAGCCTTAAAGTGCCTTTTTCTGCTGCTGTTTGTATGCCTGCATCAACTTTCAGATTCCTTGGCTAGCTTTAAAAAGCAGATGAATGAAATCTGCTTCATGAATTAAATTATACTGGTGTATGGGAAAGCCATTCCTGTCACAGCTAGTGCTGTAGAGTATGTACAACTGCTTACAAACTCCTCAGGACAGATCACAGCATAGATTGCTCTGTTCTGCATTTGGAAAATGTAATTTGAGTAGGAAACCCCTTCCCCAAATATTTTGAGGTGACAGCACCAGAGCCACAACAAGTTTTTGTGTTAAAAGATTGCCATGGTATCAGATAGTATGGCCAAGAGTGTCTGTGTGTGGACAACACCATCGTTACAGCCCTTTCATGCTTACTGGAGCCTGGGCCAGCTGCCTGCTGGCCCATGTCCTGCTGCAAGGTAGAGCAACCCGTGGGCTGCACTCAGGTCACTTGTCAAGCTCTGACTTAGTTTTTATGGCAGGTGGAAATCAGGAAGACCTATCACACCTCTTCTGGTGGCTGCAGGAAGAGGGCAAGTCTGAAGTCATTAAGGATTTTAGGGTTGCTTCGTATGATTAATGCTATATAAGGTATACCAGCAAAAAAAGAATTTGGATCTCTATATATTTTCTATCTACAAAGCAAACTGGGGAGATGTTCTAACTAAATCCTCAGTGATGTAGCACTGACTTCAGCATAAGTATTCTGATTTTATCTATGAACAAGTGAACAAGTTATACTTTGCCTCCTTTCTCTGGGTAGGTTTTCCCTGTGAACAGTGCTACATAGTGTAATGTTAGATGTGATGAGGGTCAGCAATAACATAATCACATATCTGAGGTCTCCAATTTATGTGCCTCTGTGTCTTCACCTCATCTCACCAAATGATAACATAAAAGGTTATGATGTGCAAAGCAAAAAGCCCAAGTTGTTAACTTGCTGAACTTGAAAATATTACATTCCTAAAATGATTGCAAGCGCAACATACTTGACATACTCGATAGCTGATATGAATGGAGGATGGCATGCAAATATTTCACAATACAGTGGCATTATTACAATAATAATATTATGCATGTATTTTGTATGACAAAGAAACCTGTACAAGAGTTGACCTGGTATAAATCATGTCAGTATTTCTGATGTACACTAATGACACTGAGGAAAACTTCTGTTTGGGGGGAAATGATCACCAGTATCTTTCAATATCCCTCTGCACCCATCACTGTGAAGAAATTGGTTTTGTCACTGAAACCACAGGATATTGACTGACAATATCCTCTACTTCTCTCTGATTTCCTAGACAGAAAACTTGTTCAAAATCACCCCATAAAGGCCATATTCTCCTGCAATCTTGGCATGGGCAAAGATAGCATGGAAGAGAGATCTGACTACACTATGTGTCCTGCTGACTTCACTACCATTAATACTTAGAGTGGCTACAAACCTTGCAGTAAGAAGTTGCAAGACATTTCATCAAATAAAAATAATTGTTGACATGAGAGAATTTCTAGGTGGTCTCAACCAAATGGTCAATCTATTGGTATATGCTGTGGAAGCAGAGAAGAACCTTTCACTGAAAGCTGACAGCATATTGCTTCCCTTTGGGTCTGTGCTACAAGGCTACCCATAACAGGTCATAACAACTTCAGAAGGCTTGGGCCTGCAAATTCTTTTGTGGCTTGTTTGTATTATAGCTGATAGTGCTAATTTTATAGCTTAGGAAGCACAGAGAATGATATGTTGTGCTCAGAAAAGATCAAAAAAGATCTCCCTTCTCCACACTTGAATACAACTGCAAAATGTGCAAGTCTCAGGAAAGTAAATCATCCTGAAAAGAACTTCTCATTAAAGAATAACAACTTCTTGCATTCCCTTTTCTTCTTCTCTTGCTTCTTACAATATGCAACTCCATGTCTCTCAACATCTTCCTTTGAACCTCTGACTCCACCTTCTTAATGATATTTCCCTTCCTTGAACTTTCTCTAGAGGTGAGCCCAAGGCAGACTACAGAGCTGAATAAACCTGAACCTGATAAACGTGGATTTGCATTGAAATGTGCTGCACTAGCCACTTCCACTTTGCTCTTGCAAACATGACAGTCAGTTCCATCATTCAGTAAGCTGAACCCTTATATCTGCATTTCTTCACTGGACAAGAACTTATCTCTGCCTTGAATGTTGCTGCTGTAGATACTCAATACCTGTGGCAGTCTTTCCTCAGGCCTCTTCATATCCAGCAGTTAAAGCCCTATACAAGCTCAGACATGAATTCTACACAGAGGTGCAAAGTCTTAGGATACAAAAATCTAGAATTCACTCCTAGCCAGCTCTTGGTAGGTGAGCTGATAACTACCTCATTGCTCTGGCACGAGGGAGAACTGGGATATGCTGGTTGGGAGAAACTGAAGTGGTATAGGCGAAGACTGCAAGGAAAGGCTGCTGCTTCAGTACGAGGACAGCACTGAATTTATTGTGTGGTTACAAGAGGAGCAGAGTTGCTTTTAGGGAGAGCCTAAATCTTGGAAAAGGGGCAGATCAGAAAAATGCATATGATTTCCTAAAGTGATGAAAACTCCCCTTTCTTCAGGAGAGCATATGCATCTAGATCTGAAGTTCTCCAAGTCTGGGACTGTTTGGATGTTAGACGTTTGTCTCATGTCCATTGCTTTTCTGGCTCAAAGTATATTGATGCTTCCTAAAAAGTTGCCCAGCTGAGCGCTGCAAATTCTCAGATGCATAGTTTAAAAGCTGAAATGGCAATATTTAGAAACAGTCTGAGGAGGCTGTAAGCACATCTCAATAGAGAACAGAAGAGGGTCTTAACAAACCTGATTCCTGTGAAGGACTGTAGGAGGGCAAGCTATAAGATGGTCAGGTATTGTACCAAGTTAACTTTGCTAAACCCACTTACTTGTCATTTGCTTTGAAACTCAAGAAAAAAGGACTAACAATTGACTAGAGGAATACAATCATCCAAACAGGGGAGCAGCCTCCTTCACTGGACTGTCATTCTTTTTTTCTTTCTTGTTTTGATGCCACTTAGCATTTAAACAGGTGACGTTGAGTGGAATCAGTTTCTCCAAATACTCTACCTTATATATTGAGTACCAAAAAGTTATTTCAAGGGCTATGTTGCTATGTGATTTCAGAAACAGCAGTGCAGGGAGAAATGTCACCAATAAGAGCATTTAGAAAATAGAAAACATTTAGCTGTCGTGAGATTACTTTTCTCTTTCAGTTTTCATTGTTTAGAAACATATAAAATGACTGTAGTTTATAACTCCATTTTTGATAGGTTGTGTGATTCACACTGATTACAGAAAAAATATCAAAAGAGGGAAAATATATATAATCCATAGTTAGGACTAAATGTGGGTCGCAAATAATCAGTGTTTACAGCACATTTAACTTGGGTGCAGTACAGTTTGTTCAAATCTTGTTTAAGGCTGAATATCCAATGTTGTATTTGGAGTAGTAAGTGCACCACTGACATCATCAAGGACAGGACTCGCCTGCTGAATGCCAAACAGTTTTGCTGAGCTCAACAGTCTGGAAGTTCACAAAACAAGAAGCATTTCTTGCCATAATTACACTGCAAAAAGCTTTGCTTAAAAAAAAGTTCTAATTACAATTGGCATTTCCAATCCCAGTGCTGGAGGCAGTTGTCTTACTGAAAATTGATGTCCTTCATGGCACTGGCAATAGACAAACCCAGTGGAAAAGCCTGTAAACAAGTTTCTAGGCGAATTTAATATTGGTTTAACCACTGGAGAAAGCATTTTGGCTGTTACCCTATTATTAAAACAGGTTGGAAACGGATTCACACACTTTTCCTCTGCCGAGTTAATTGTCATATGGTTGGCACCACAGACAACATCATTTTTCAGCAACATGGCTACCTCCAGCACTAAGCACACAAATGCCAATTTTATCTGAAAACTGCTTTTCAGTTCTACTACCCGTAAGAACATTTTGTAGTTTATTTGAGATGAAAAACAATTCTTTTCTAAGAACACTAGTACTGTTGTTCTGAGCAAAAGAAATGAAGCTGAGAACCAGCTTTTCAACTCCGTTTGAATTGTCAAAGACTGAGTGCTTAACTGCTAGGCAAACTTAGGCCCTGTTTGAAGGCATGAATATCAGAAATTCACTCTGTGCACGCATCAAGGAAACTGTGCCTGCATAGGGCTGATGAGCACTTTCTTACACTGACTTGCCAGCTCCAAAAGTACACAGATGAATGATGTGGCTAAACTGTGTGATGCTCTGCTGCCCTCAGCTTCAGCCCCAGAGATGGCTCCTGGCAGTCTCTGCTGGGGCTCCAACACCAGAGGTGGCAGGTCAGGCACTCTGGATGCCAGCTCTGAGTAAAAACATTTCTGTAGCCCAAAGTCTTGAAAAAGGGTCTGAGAAAGAGACCTTCAAGGTCTATAAGCATGTGCACTATGCAGCCAATATTAAAGAAAAGATTATTAGGTGTTATGTAGTATCCAGCTGCAGGATTCTAGGTGCTGACCAGAATAAAGAATGGTGACAATTTTTGTCTACATTTATAGCTTTCCTCCTTGTGCTAGAGATCTAATCAGGACTGAAATCAGTAACACGACACAATGATTTGATTTGGGGATAGGAAGATTCTCCCCAGTGCTCAACAGTCTCCCCTCTCCATGAGCCACATTCAGTGACTCTCTGTCAGAAAACACAGTGGCACAGAACTAAGCCTGTATTTAGTGTAGAATGGAGTCCAGAGTGCACTGCAAAGGGGGAGGAAGGGCAGAGAGGACTGGCAGATCCTCAATGGCATCGCCACATGTCCCCTAACTCAACTTTTGTATCTGGGGGCTGTTATTTGATCTTTGTCTATCAATTAAAGAAAGAAAGAGAATTTCAGTAAAATCATTATGGTCTTCTATAGCGACTACTAGACTAAGGGCATGTGATTGGGATGGTTTTGGCCTCACACTGGGTGTAACATAAAACATACAGTGCAAATATATTTTAACTAAATTCACTGACATGGTGCTCTCAGAAATTAAGAAGCAACATCTGTACTAATCATAATTCCTACAAAGCACATTTCCAAACAAGACGCATGTGTAGGGTTTTATTCAATCTGGCGATGGAACCAATTGTACCCCCCTTACCTGGCCGGTAACGGTGGAGCAATTGGATAATGTGATGGATTAATATTTCTTACAAGAGATTTGGCTAAACAAATGTGAACGGCAAAAAGATGCAAGGCAATGTGATCAGCCCACAAACATGCTTTCTGAGACAAACAAACAAATTATTCATGGCCCAGTTATAATCTCACTACTGATCTCAGCTGGATTTAAACAAGTACTGTAGCCTAAAACTGACCTACTTTAGGAGAGAATCAGAGGTGAGCCTCTATGTCCTGTTACCAGCCCCTTGGGACAACAGTCTCTCTTTTTAATGTTTTACATATGTTTAAAAAAGTGCAGCGCCTAGGGCCTAGTATACAGAAATAGATCTACAGTAACTTCCCAGAAAGTCTGTTTGAGAAAAAAATAACATATATAAGGATGCAAGTTTCATTTGTGGGTTTCTAAGGTTCACTGTAAACTGCAATAATGAAAAAATATTTGAAAAACACCTTAGGTTATACCCTTAGCTGATGTAAATAGGTGTAACAACATTGCTGCTCCAGCTCTTCATTCAGAAGACAATGTCTTCCACATCTTTAGAGTTCTGATACTAGCCCAGCATTATTTTAAACACCTTAATTTACACACTTCTCCACATCCAACTATGATTTCTGCCCAGAGTTTCTACAGAGAATTTCTACTGAGTGGTTAATCTGGGCCTGGGATGGCTCCTAGCTACATGCATTTGAACTTCGTTGTTCAAACAAATGAAACTGGATTAAGCATATCCTGCAAATTGCTAGCAGGGGTGGTTCTGCTGCCAAGGGACTGCTTTGCTGCATTGCAAGAGTTGTAGCCCCTCTGCCTTGATGCTTGGAGACAATTTATACTGTCTGTTTCACCCTTGGAAAGACTCACAGATGGTCTGCAATGATACCCCACATAAGTTTTATGATAAATGGGTATCATGGTTGTGCTATGGTAAATGATACACTGCTTCCAAGGACAGATGAGCTTCTCTGAAGTCCACCTACCACTCATCGCTTTTCATTTTTCTTCATTTTTTTTTGTTTTAGTTTGATTTCTTTTCTCCTTTTTTTTTTTGTCTTGGTGCAGTCTGTGATCTGACCCCTGCAGAGCTGTGGTATCTCTTATTTCTGTGGATTCCATTACTTCTTTTGCTTGTTTCGTAGATAATTTATTGCAGTCTTTATACGTGAAAATATACAAAACTGGCTTTTAGCCCTTTGGGTGGTTCTTCACTATGCTTTGGGAGCAAAATGGTCTCACACAGTTGGTCACTAGCTCCACCTCACTTAATACCTCCACCTGATTTTAAGGCTCCATTTTGTGGCTTATTTAGTGGCATTTATATGACGATAAAGAAGGTAAAAATGCTTTTTTTTGGTGGGGGGAAGGAATCTGACAGCTTTTCACTTAGAGACATGTGACAACTCAAAGGGAAAGCAACAGAAAATCATGCATCCATCCCATGGGAAGAGCCCATTCACCAGGCTCTGAACCAAAAAGTATGGCATAGTGTGGCTCATTAAGAAGCACAACAAGGAATAAACCTGACAATAAATTTAAACTCCTTGTCTTTACTGAGGAAAGCAGCAGGGGAAGTAATGACTGTTCTTTCAAGCAGCTCATTGCATTAAGGAATATAAATCCATTATCAAAACCAACCAATAGGAATGCTTTTCCAAAGGATATAGATGCTCAACAAAACTAGATAAAGTCTAGTATGGAGAAAACAGAGCCCCTTTACTCCTCCCACAAGTGGTCTGGGGCAGCAGGCAGGGTGGGGCAGCTCTTTGTCAGAGAAAAACCCAACTCCATTCCTTTCCCTGGCCCATGATGAGCTGTGCCGACTTTGGGAGCCTCGCTGTACTGTGCAGAGTAAATGCCATTCATGAAACAACCTATACCATGATCTCTGAGGTGCACACTCTGCTCAGAAAGGAGATTTGCTGTGGTCTACAGCCCCCTGATGCTGCCATGCTGCCTATGGTACAGCACATGGAAGGTGCTGAGTTTGTCATTCCTGTCTAGGATCAGAAGTGCCCACAAAGCCTGCCAAAAGCAAATGAAGAGTTGGCAGAGCTTGAGGAGAGTGGAAGTTTATATGAATCACATCTTTATTTGTGAGAAGTTTGAGGAAGAACATGATGTCAGGTTAAAACATGTTCAGAAAGGAATGTAGCTCGCAGGACTGAACTGAAATTAATGTGTGCCTTTAGAAACCCTACTGCAGTTCTTGGCTCCCGTGACTGGAAAAGGGGAGTAAGGACAGTTCTAGAAATACAAAACTATAGTTTAAATGCTGCCAATTAATTTCATGGTGCAATTATGGGAGAAACAAGAGGGATGAATATTCAGAACACTAAGGAACCCATACTAAACATTTTTACTGTGATTTTACACATTTTTTAAACTACATACAGACGGTAAGATGCTTGTTCTATTATTAAGCAGTAATGATCCAAAAAGAGCCATCCTACTGAATACATTCCACTGCATTTTTCTGGCTTTTCATAGCACAAGAAAGGTCCTATAGCTGCTGTCACTTTATCTACTGATAACTAAGAATATTTGTTGCTGATTTATGGATTCCTTTTTTTCAGAATAGTCACAGAGAGAAAGAGAGAACATTCTAGGGAAATCTTCAGAGATAATTCTGTAAGCAACTGAAAATAAGAGAGGGAGGAAGAGCTTTCCCTTCAGGAGAGATTTTTGCCTTCATGAGATACAGTTTTCTCCTTAAAATAAAGTTTTTTGTTCAAAGAGAAAAGAAAGCAACTCTCAGATACTGTAACAACATCACCTTACACATGTACAGGATAGTATGCATTTAGTCCTCTACAGCAAAACGAAGGTGGGAAAGGTGCATGTGGGTAGTTGCTTTTCTCATCTTCTATCAACAAATCACAAAGGAAAATTCAGGTGACAAAATCCAAGCCTTTTCTAAAGAATACTGGTTTATTGAGTAAAGGTGGGTTTTGCTTTTTAAAAATCTTATGTTTAAAAAAAATAAATTTTAAATCTGCAAATCTGGTTTTGAATGGCTTGCATGAAGCTATGGGAGTGCCTCTTTCCTAAACTTGTCCACATTAAACTTTGAAAAGGCTGATGCAGGAACGATCCATAGAAAGAAGAGCCTGTGTTTCATTTTGTCCATAAATGGAACTGGATGCATGGCATTGGATTATGTGGAATGTGCATGGGATCCTGCTTACACAGCCTGTGCACAAACCTCAAATGCTTGCAGGCACAGTTAAAAGTGAGCTCTGCTCAGAGCGGATGTTTCTTTTTTGTGTGTAACCCTACGGGAATACCAATCACATTAGTAATTTTACATCACAGCAGACTGGTATTGCATTAAAACTTTTTTAACATGGAGAACAGTACTGGGATAAGATGATGTGCAGGGCTCACAGAAAAGCACCATTTATTCCCTAGCCCCTCCCCCTTTATTTATTTTTTTTTTAAATAGTACTGCTGAATTTATCATGCAGAAGTAGCTGGATGGCACAGTAACGAGAACATTTGTAATGCAGAAAACCTCACATTGCTGAAAGCTTAGGTTACTGGTCTAAAAGGATCTGTTCCCAGAAAATGTTTGCACGTTTTCCATTTACAGGGAATAGTCTGTATAATTTTTCAGGGACCTTGAATTCAGTTCTGACTTTGCTTAAATCAGCTTTGCCTCTTCGACCTCAATCCCAGTTTACACCAATTTTTCTGAAAGGCTCATTCTCTTTCGCTTGCATTATGGTTCAGTACAGTATGTGATTTAAACTTCTGATTTGATATAGATATGACTTAGCAGATGTGGCAACATGCTCTGCTACATTACTTACAGCTGCACTGTTGTTTCTCCTAAAGCACAACTTGTACAATAGGACCACCTAAATAATTAGCACTATTAGTGCTCTAAAATGTCATCTTATTGGCACACACATGTCAAGGTGCAGATTTGATCCTGATCTTATATTTTCGTCTCCTTGACCATGGAGGTAGGACATTGGGTACAAGACCACTTCCACAGCAGTACTCTCATTGACCTGAGGAGGAACTAGTAATTTACTAAATAAATTGAACTCTTCTGGGTACTGTTCCAGGTTGCCCTGGAAGGGACTAGGGTGGTTATTACAAAGAAAGGTAATACTAATGGCATTTTGAGAATGACTCCAAGAAATGGAGCCCTTTTTCCCACTGTAGTTAAGGCTGAAGAGAGCATCGTCCTAATCCTCCTTAAATTGCTGCACAGGTGTTATAATGCCTGGTTTACAGCTACTCTGTCTTGCCCTCCTCCAGTGAACTATACCCTTTCCTGACGTGCACCTGGGCTCACAGCAGTTGAGCACACAAAACCTCCTGTGAAAACTCCCAGCAAACAAACACTGTATACAGTAATCCAGAAGGAATAAACCTAACAGTTACTGCTTGATATTTGAACATCGTTTAATGAGTGCCCAGAATTCATCTGTAAATGCACATTGTTAATTTAGGGCCTGCTATTCATTAATTAGAGGCTTAGTGGCAAGTGCCATTGAGCTATCTGCAATGTTTAAGGTTACATCAAGCCCTAGTAAATGGCTTGCTGATAACAAGATGCATCCATCTTCATTACTTGGCCACTCCTGTCTGAGTTTGCTCTGCTTCCTGTAAGGGCTATGTCACTTGGAACTGAAGAATTAAACTTTTATCCAAACCAGATTCTGCACTTTCACCTCTTTTTATTCCTTGAGTAGTTCCAATTTATTTTACTTAAATGACATTGGATTACCTAACATGGAGAGGAATAGTAACTTAACCTAAAACAGTCTGCAGATCTTTAGTTCTGGGATAGAGTGTTGCAGTGGGTTAACATTTATAGAAACCATTACATTTATATTTCATCTGATACCGGTCTCAGTGTAAAGAAATAGTTTCTCATTTTTCTTCTCATAAGGTTACAGCTTAGATAGGATAAAACCCCAGGAAAATACAGGAAATTAATTTTAAATCTGAAGAATAAATATCTCTTTTTGTTAAAGTTTACTTTTGCAATGTTACACTCTCAAAATAGATACCATTCAAGGCAATCATAATTCAAGTGAAATAATTCACAAACAGCATAAAGACATTTCCACGTAAATCCTCAGCTATACACACGAGTCTGTGTGTGTTCATCCAGGGCAAGACTGCTGCAGCTAGTATTTCCCTACTTTCTATTAAACATGCTCTATTTTGAGCAATAATTCAACTGCCTGGGTCTAGTGAGATGTATCTGAACCTAATCATCAACTTAAACTCACTGTTTTCCCTTAGTACTACAAGTATGAGGACTTAAAATAGGAAACCAGCCTCTTTTGGCAGATGGTAGCTGCTGCTAGATACATGTAACGCTACCTGGCATGGTTATTTAACACATTAGGGTGCTCATAGGTATAGTCTTTTGTTCTCATGAACCATAGTTCAATTTTAAGCATCGCTGCTTGAGATAGATAGGTAAATGTAATCACAGTGGAGAGCAAGTTTCTAGATGTTGATGCTCAAATTGTGCTTGTATGTAGGAAAGGAAGAAGAGCATGCTTGTTACAATGATAGCTCAAGGGAAGGTACCAGAAAACCTTTATGCTGTTTTGTTGGCATGCTTATCAGGGATTAGCATTATAGATGGCAGGTTTCACTGGGGAAAAGCTTTCCAGGGTGTTACTGGCTGGCATGCATACTGCTAGCTGGTTCAGAAAGTGTATATATCTTTCTTGTGTGTAAGCAAGTAAAGGAAATGCCCACTGACAGGGCAGGCAGATGTAAGAACCATAGCTATGGCAGTGAACTTGCTTGGCCAGGTTGGTGCACCATTGACTCCGTACGTATTATACTGCATGTGAGATATCTGTCCCCCACCTCTGCCATCTAAGACACATACAGCTATCAAATCACAGTGAACAGCAACTTTTACTTTTATAATCAAATTCCAGGAAGGTTAGTTGCACTCATCTATCATTCTTCCATTAGCCTGTACTACATAAGAACATAAACCTGAAAGGGTGGGGAGAAAAGACAAAACAGACAGAAAGCTTGTTCTGTAACATTCAGACACAAAGTTATCTACATTGATTGAAACAGACAATCTTAAGCTGAGTATTTCTTAAATATACCAGAAGGATGAGCTGGACTCTTGAGGTAAGTGCTCTTTGAAGCTAATGTGCTACTCTACAAAGAAAGCTTTTTTTTCACTTTGAGAAGATAAAGCTAATATTGTGGTGGCACAGGCTACAATGCTGCCAATGAAATGGAGGTCAAAGCTGAAGGTTCTTTGCTAGCAGAAAGCTAGATAGAGGTATTTTAATTTTTTTTATTATTATTATTCAAACAAAAATTCTGTTCTAGCATCCTAAGCTATACATGCAGGTCTCTGGATAGGAAATTACTCATCTGTCCAATTTCTATTATTCAATATTGCATTAAAAAATCAGAGGAGGAAAAAGAAAAAACTTTGGGCATCCTCAGGTCAAGGCAATTTTTAAAAAGGTTAAAAGCTGTTCAGCAGGGTTACAGTATCCATAAAGGCAAATGAGATTATATTTAAAGACTGATGGAGAAAAAGCAATAATTGAGATAAAATGCTACTGTCTCAAAAAGGTTTAGACTGAGGAAATGCTGATATTAAAGCAAAGAAATTGAAAGACTTACAGATCAGCCATCACATCAAAGACAGCAGAGAATTTAATTAAATTTGGAACAATTATGTTTACTTTTAATGTTTACTAGGGTTTTTTTACTTTCTTCCATCATTGTTGAATTAAATATTTTTGTAATAACTTGGGGAATATTTTGATTGTGCATTTCCAACCACCAGCTGTCAACTGCTGACCTCTCTGTTCCTTGTATCTGTAATGTTACAAGCCTTTGTCCTAGAAAGAGTTATGATGTTTCAATCAAAATACATTGTGAGGTTACAAAATGCATAATATGATCTGGATAATGACTGCCTGAATACACTTATAAAATATATCTTGGATATATTTTTCCAGGGAACAGAGACTGGAAAAAAAGTATCACAAACCTTACTCTGCTGTTTGCCACTAATTGAATGAGTAATCATTACATGAGATGAGTGTTGAAATCTACTGTTAAGGTGTATGGTAAACAAAATGCACAGAAGTCCAAAAACTACAAAATAGCTGGGTCAAAACATCACTGAAGTCCTGAAACACATTCCATAAAAGTATTCTGAGTGCTGAGCACAGGATCTCTGTTTAGCTGACATAATTTTGGTATTGCAACCTATTGAGAAATTACTATTTGGATTTCAAACTTTGCCTCTTTCTCTGCTGTGACTTTTACCCAAGATTTACTAAGTCTCAGAGGCTGCAGTAATTATTACCAAAGGGAGTTTTGATAGAGAATTGTTTCATACACAGCAAAAAAACCCACAACAAACCCAACAACAAAAAACAACCCAACAAAAATCACAGCACTAGCCACCAAAGAGCTGTATTTGTCTTTTCTGTCTGTGCCTCAGGAGCTTGTTCATGTGCTGGGACACTTAAAAGTCTCAAGATAGATCTAACCAGTTTCTTAAAAATGGAGAAATATGACAAGCAGGTTGTCTAGAATATAAATGCCCAAAGTGTAACACACAGACCAGTTGAAAGAGGTGCAAGTCTTGATGCAGAGCTAAAAGCTATTTGCCCTACTCCCTCCTCACAGTGCCATGAATGGCCATTGCCAGTAGCATAATCAGCCACAACTGCTGTTGCTCAAGAAGCAAGGCAGCAAAACCAGTCTTGAAACACATAGGTTGGAAAACATCTTATAACTAAAAAAAATCAGTTGCCTTATCTATTTTCTGTACGCAAAGGATTTATAAAAGAAGAGTGACATCTCTAACGTTAAATCTTCCCTCCCTTCTTTTTCATATAGATGCAAACTAATTTTCACACAGATACTACTCTGTGTGTTGTTGATTGCTTAGGGTCTCTTCCATTTGAATGTCTTGTGACAGTTTGTAGATTGGCCTCCCCAGTGACTTGGGATTTATTCTGCTCGCTTACTGAAATGCCAAAATCTTTGGGACAGTCAGATGGGACAAATGGTGAATAACAAATTGTCCACATTCAATAATGAATTTTCAGAGAAGTCATTCATGTCAAAACGTCCAGTGGTCTGCAATGTGTTTGTGAGGGGCTACCATGAAGAGGTTCCTGGCTTTCTGAGTCATGTGATGAAAGGACAGCAATGCCATGAATTCACCACTTGTACTGGAAAAAAATGTTTGCACGTTCCTTTTTGTATTATTTGTATCTGTTTGTGACAGGCTTTTTTCTGTTACCCTTTGTGAAGGTGTCCAAGAGCTTGGCTGAAGGAAATTTCTTTTATATTAAAAAAATAGAGCTGTTAAAATAACTTTCTGAACTTGCATGCTTTGTTTTATTTCAGCCTCTGGGGTTTTCAAACATGTGAGTTACCATCTACCAAAATCATGAAGAAATAAAAATGATATAGAAAAAGAGCTATGAGACATGTTTCAAAAGAAGGGACAAACTAAGAAAGAATTGCACACGTCTGTAAATTATCATTTTAATTTGGGACCTATGACACCTTGACAATATCCCTTTATGTCTCTCTCTATTGTCTCTATTTATATCATTCCATTTTATTTACTGTTCATCTAGCAAATAAAGCTTGTCCCCAGCACTCAGAGAGCCAGGCTACAGGATTACTGTAAGTCTCCTTGGAGCAGTGTTCAGCCATGGGTAAACTAGTCTTGCAATGAGATGCTCCCTGTCCTCCCTCAAAGATCCAGAATGAAGAAACTCATTGCTTATGCTGCAATTTTGATAACATAACTGGCAGAACAGTTATTCAAATTTTAAGCTTCTAAATGCAGCAAGATCAACTTGGCCATCCACATAAATAATTTTGACATGATAAGTATGCGAGTGCGATGATAACTGATAAGTGAAGCAATTACCTTGCTTTTTTGGATTATATTAAATGAAGATTTTGATAGAGTAATGAATAGAGACAAAGCAGACAAAAAGGCAGCTGTAGAGCTTTTGGGCACTGTGTTATCTCTATTATACCATATTGAAATAGAGAAGCTATCACCAATCATGCTTCCTATGTAACTTCTAGCTTCTAACAGTGAACAATGAATAAATTGTCACAAGACAGTAACTGATAAATTGGGATTGGCAGTGCCTTTTAAAAGTGTAAATAAACTTATCAGCCCCACACCCTCCCCGAAAGGCAGTACAGTTTGCAGAGGATTTTTTATTTTGGTATGTTGTAGCTTGCAAGGTCTCCTTTCATTTACCCACCTCAATTGTCCTTTGTTTGGCCATCAGTTTTAAGTAGCCACTTCAGCATAAGAGTTTACTTCAGTGCTAGCATTCTTTTTGTTGTGTACTACAGAGCAGTTTGCTTTTGTCCCTATATGTTTTTTACTTTGGCTGTTATCCTCCTCTCCTAATTCCTGCCATTCCAATTAGACGCTGCTCTAATTAGATGTTTTTATGCTGGATTTTATTGCATACAGAGGCATACAAAGATATAAATAGCACCTCCAAATAAAGGTGTCCAGATCTTAGTTTCTAAGAACAACACTGAATACCTCATAGATTAATTAGTTTTCCAGAACTGTGCTATTCCTTTCCAAAGACCAATCTCAATTCTTTCTGAGAAAAGATTTTGCTACTGATTTTGGCAGGATCTGGCCCAGCCTTCTTTTTGGTGGGGGATCATGTGCTGAAACTGATATTTGTACATTGCATCCTTTCAAGACCAGGCACAAATGGAAGGGGAATGTCATTCCCTTGTTAAAATTAATTAAGTAACCTAACACCGTACATCTGGGGAGAGGACAGAAGGGGAAAGGAAGTTCTCCTTGTTCTCTGTTTACCATTTAAGCCCTGCTGCATGCTGCAATAGCATCACAGTGCTCTTACTAAGGTCTCCTATGCTTCACAGCCAGCTGGGCCTAAAGGCAGTGGCTTTGTAGGGTTCATTGCTTTGGGATGACCACAATGTATCCCTGGTTAGAAACTTGTCATGCTTTCAATTTTTTTTTTTTTGACTTCTCATACCTACACTGGACAAGGAAGGAAGTTTGGACATCTTGCTAGTTTTTAAAAACCCACTATAGCATTGGAAGCACCTGAGAATTTTGAAATGGAGAATGGACACAACTTCGTTTCTTGATGTCAGGATCAGCAGAGAGGATCTGTAAATGAGCAAACTGACAGCAAGCATCTGTCGCCCTTCAGCTTTCAACCCTAATATCTACAGCTTAAAATCTCTGATAACAAAGGCTAAGCATACTGACTATACTACAGCACCCACTGAGTGGCTCTGTATTGCCATTGTTAGACTTCAGGATTAATGCTCCACAAGGGTGTATTGTTCTTGCACATTGTTTACTTGTTCAGAAAGAGGTTTTGGTTTGGAAGTCTACTTGTGAAAAACAGGTAGAACACAAACCAAATCTTACTTTGTGAAAATGAAAGCCTGGTTTTCCTGCTATTTAATAGGAGTTGGTGAATCATGTGGTAAATTCTATGGCTACAGAACTGCATTAAAACCCCCCAGCTTTGACTATTACCTATTGTTCCATAGGATCAATTGCTGAGATCCATCTCCCACTGAAGACAGTGTTGTACCTTACACTGAATTCAATGCTCCTGCTACTTATTTCAAAAGAAAGCATCTTAATTGTCTCGGAACTATCCAGGCACACATACATCTTGCCAATGTAAACACTTTTTTTTCCTGTTATCCCCACTATATGCTTCCACCCATAATATTTCTTTACCTATATGCTCAGTCAGCATTAAATTAGAAAAAGCTTCTGTTGTAATGACAGTGGGTGTTCCCAAAAGTTCAAGTTTTCAGTTTGGGAAAGTATGAAAATGTATTATCAACCCTTTGGGTGCTTAAAGAGAATGCAGCTTGGCTGGGTAGAGATCATCAATCAGTGTATGCTAAGGCAGTCCTGTCCTCCCTCAAGATCCTGGCTGTATGTTCCCTCCTCCCTGCCTCAGTGATGCTGGCACAAGTGGTTGCCTTACCATACTTTGGCCTGATCAGCAAAGCAACATGGCTGGAGTGAAATTTTTCCTTTGGGCTGGGTTGATTTCCAGTAGGATCAATCTGTCCCAGCTGAGCAGCCACATGAACTGCAGAGGAGGTGGCAGGAGTGCACAGCTCTAGTGGGAGGGGAACACAGCCTACTAGCTTGATGACCTGATTTAAGCCTCAAATTTGATCACATTTAGGATCATGGCCTCTGAGAGAACTGTGCTTTGAGGAAGTGGAATGCATTGAGGGCTCTATAAAAGAGAAAAAGATAAGCAGAGGAAAATCTTGCCTTCTTTCTCATCAGTAGTGAATCTATCATACACATGAGCTAGGATGCTCTGCAGAACCTACGTGAATATTCCTACTGCCCTCCTGAAGTTCATCATGCCACATCTTGGTTGCTAACTGTACTGTGTTCACACAACACTGCCCAAGACCTAGATCAGCCACCCTGCATCGGGTGAAGTAATAGTGACAGTCAACACCCTTGCCCAGCTGTCCAGTGCAATTTACAGGCTATTTCCTAGCAGTTGCCTGGAATGTCAATGACATATGACCATTAGTGGACCCAGGAACACCAGCAAATTTAAAAATGACACATTTCAAATTCAATTTACTGGAACCAATTTTTGATCAGGTAAAGAGTCTGTATGGGTTTCATCAGTAGAATTAGGCTTATAGCAGTATCCATTTCAAAGGCACTCACATGACTAAGAAATTTGAAGTTCAAATGTTAGACTATTAGGAGCATAAATACTCTTGGTTTTCAATGGAATCTAGACCTCAGAGTCACTGAGATGCTTTCAGAAGTCTGCATCTTGCCCTTGAGAAGTTGTATTTCCCCAGTCTATTTTCTACTGAGACATGGAACAGACAGAATTACTAGGCTATGAGTGTTGATTCTCATACAAAAAATTACATGATTTGCTAGATCCTGTTCTTTATGATCATTGATAAAATCAAGGAGAAAGACTAACTGCTGCTTCTTGTTGGAAACAAGTGGAATGCAGTGGATGGGCTAATAGGAGAGGGTAAAGGTGGTTCACAAAGCAATAGATTAGATCAACTTCTTGTCACTTAACACAATTACCACATTTTCCTTTTGTCTTTACTCTTAAACTTTTTGGCCTGCAAAAGATAAGTAGACCAATTGTCTGTATTTCTGAGTGCTAGTATAGAAACTAGAAACTGAAATGTCTTTGTGTACACAGATTTTTCCTGGGATGCCTTCCTAGTGTTAGAAACTTACTTTCAAGCTAAGCGTACATTACAGAGGGCTAAGGAGAAAACCACATATATATGTTCATCTGGGACAGGTATCCCCAAAGAACATTGGACTCTCACGATGACTTATAAAAGTGTAGTTGTTACTCCATACCCTCATGCTTATCTGGATGGATCTCATTTTCAATCACTTATTCATACAGGGAGCTTTTTCCTTCTATATTACACAGGCCTAAACTGCCCAGGTTTGGTACAATTTCTCATACAACCTCTCTGAGAGTGTTACTTTCCAATGAGGATGTTCATGCTTTTTAGCATCCCTTGTCCTCATCAAAAGTATCCTAGATGCAGCAGGATGCCAAGTCCTGCAGAGTGGAATATGTTGTAAGACTTCAGAGCTATGTGTGTAAAAGTGCACATTCGAGAATGGCAACTGCAGAACTGCTGTCTGTTGAGGTAATATTGTCCCATTGCTTTGTGTGATTTGGAAAACTGATACATAACTTTTGGTCTAGCTGTGTAGTAATAATCAGATATGTACAGTGAGATATCTGGCATTGATCTGTTCTTAATCACAAGTCACATTAAACCTTATGACAAAGTTTAATGAACTATTTTTTTGTTAATTACTAGAATTATGCTCCCTACATTTTTGACAACAGTGCTAGTAGCAGAAAACTATTTCTTAAATTGCTATTGCCTAGTATGAATTACAAATTCACATAAATTTGACAAACTATTTCATTATCCTTTTAGCAGCATGTTTTGCAACAGACAGCTTTTCAGAAAAAACCAGCCATCTACTTGAAAACCAAGCTAGAAAGGTCACACACAGAAGATTAGCTATACTGGAGCTAACAAGCATCACATTTGACCAAATACAAAATTATTTTTATTTCCTCTCCTGTGTAAGGTTCTTTTGGATGTCTAGATGACATTATTAGAAGAGGAGGAAGGAAGAGAAAAAGGAGAAAGAAAAGGAGAATGATTTATAGTAGTCACTGAGCCAGAGGTGGCCAATGGGGGAAAAGCGGACTAGATGTGACCCATGAAATCCTACAGTGTGTTTTGCCCACTGAAAATGATCCCCTTTCTCTCTGTTGTGTGATGAGGAGAGGGAGACTACACAGAGGCAGCATGACACATTGGTGGTGCTCTGGGACTCAGTATTGTTTTTAATTTTACCATATCTCAAATAGGTGACTTAGAAATGACATGCGGTTGTGGCTAGAAATCTTTGAAAATGCAGGAATCCAAGTGAGAGCTCTTCATACACTTTCAAACTCAAATCAGACCATCTGCTCTGTGCTTCATTTAGCAACTTCTATTCTTAACTAAAATACTTTTTGAGCCAGCTGCTTCAGCTCTGCAATTCCTTCTTTCTGCCCAGCAGAGCTCAACCTCTGGGGAGGATTGATAGAGCTTTTAATACAGAGCATTGTCCAAGCAAATCTGAGGTTCTCTTGCTGGGACAAGGTCTACCAAACAGCAAATAGGCACTTATAGGAAAATTGCTTGCATTAAGATGAGTCTTTATTTTCTGTGGGATGTGTCTCTCACTAGGAAAAGGAGGGAGCATAGAACAAATGGGCTGAACCACGTGCCCCCAGTACACTCACTGGCTGTCTCTGTGATTTGCACTTGCAGACTCTGATTGCTCCTCAGTAGAATTCTTTGTTTCTTGTCCATACATAAACCTCTGGGCTAGTGCTTCCTCCTCAGTGGTCTTGGGATCATATTTTGAAATGACAGAGTAGGTGACCAAAGCTGGAGCACTAAACCATTTCAGCTGAAACAGCCTTTGTAGAATGGCAGTGATAGAGTTAACTGAGTTGGCACCTCTGCTGTGACAACATAACACATGTTGCGTTTCAACTAACATGGTCAGCAGTTGATGCCAATACTGAGCATTTGGTTAACCTCCTAGTTTGCTTGTAGCAAAAGTAATCTGTGCCGTATGCAGACATCTACCCCTGTCTAATCTCCTTGACGAGAGACTACAAAGGGATGGTGGGCTGAAGTGGCATAAAACTCCAAATACTAGATCTATTTTTATGAAAATAAAGTAATATCCATGGGACAAGGATTAGTAAACAGAGAAAGATATTCTTTCTTAAAAGCCAGCTTTTCTCCCTAGTTTAAAATTACATTAGAGTAGATCTTCAAAAATGAACTAAAAAGTTCATCACTGTGCCATTCCAGCGATGGATTTCTGCAGTACAGATCTATAGGATGTAGATTTCAAAATTACATAAAGTCACATGAAATGAACGTAGTGTTCGTATGTAGGGCTATTTATACTGGGTGTAGTTGCTTGATCCAAGAACACCAAACAAAAAGACCAGTGTGAAATGTACCACTAACTACAAAAGGACAAGAGAGCTTGATTTTACTGAAATCCTGATGTGGCTTGTTATACTTGGCAAGCTTCTAGAGTCACATGACAAGCTAACAAGTTCAATTTCTATTAAAAAAAAACCCACATATTTCTAGCTCATCACAAAGTTTGAAAAAGTGACTTAATAAACACACATTATGTATTCTGTGTATACACACACTGTAAACAAACACTAAAAGATAAAAAGAGCAAAAATGCACTTAACACAAACCTCATGATTTAGCCTAGTTTCATAATTTTAGGGTTTCTGAATCATGGTTTTTGAATACATGGGTTTGGCAAAATACCATCATCATAGCTAAGCAACAGCCTAAAACTAACCTAGATGCATTAACAGGATGTTGAATGTAATGTCAGTAAGCACTAGATAGGAAATTAAATTCAAATAAGAATATTATAATTTCAGACATATAGGATGAACAGAGACAAAGAGAAAGGCCTCTTGCTTAGCTACTCTACTTTGTTTACATACAGCAGAAATTTACCATGGATGTTAGATCAGTCAGCAATTAGGAATTTGTAAACCTCATATCTTTAATATATTTATGTAACAATGGTTATTGATAATTTACTTAGGTTAAAATCTTTTGCAAGGGAAAATACACATGAAGAAAAAAAAACCTAAGTAAAATATTTGGGATCATCAGTGGGCTTGACAGAAACCCTCATGCCTATTAGTTCCCCAACATTTGAAAATCATTTCAGTGCATTTCTAAAAGTTTACCTCAAAATATGTATTGCCACCGACAGAAGAGCCACAAAATACCCATGTACAGACAAGGGATATGGAATCCAACCTGGACCAGAACACAGCCACATGGATTCCAGCTGCTCTAATTCTACTAGCTCTGCAAACTCATTGGCTTTTCATCTCTACATCCCTTTTTGCACTTCTGAAACCTAAACACCACCAATATCAAGATAAAGACTTCCTGACAGCCCTACCTGTGTGTTCTGCCATCCCAGGGGGTAGCAGAGGTGGATGCCTGACTCATCATCCAGCAATATCCAGGAGCATTTTAAGGCTGCTCACAATTCACCACCTCTTGTGCAGTTCTTATGACTTTCTTTGAACTCTCACAAGGATGGTTAATCAACTTTTTCATTCCAATCCCAGTTCCAGTCTCAGTCAGTTCTGATGTTTGGTGAGAAGCTTGTTACCCATTATACCATCTCCCCTGGCAGGTGCTCAAGGTGTCACCATCAGCTTTGGGGTCACAGATGTGACACCAGGCAACTGAGCTGCTCTAATGCAGTCAGCCTCTGCAGTGAGCAGGATCTCTCATTTCCACCAGTGGCTTACGAATGAAATTTCCCAACTTTTGCTCTCGATCTATCTTTCTCCATATTTTCTTCAACAGACTGTTCCCTTTACCTCCTTTACTTGTCCTTTCCTCTTTTTAAAAAACAATTTCTCTTTATTGGTCATATAACTCAATAAAGTTGTTCTCTTGATAAGTGTGAAAAGTCTCTTTCTTCTTGCCACCACAATGTGTAGTTCTGCCACTCCCTATTACCACAGCTTCCGCTTTAAACTATCATCACTATCATCTGTAAAGGTCACTTGTTTCCTTGCACATGCAGTCAAGCCTGACAATGATTTAATGACACCTGAACAAACTCATATTAAAATTAGCCATGATGTGATCATAAATAATTATTAAGCAAAAGAAGAAGAAAGCAAACAAGTTTCCTTTCGAGAAATGAACACCAAAGATATTAGTTAAAATGTTAAAGTATATTAACCAATTACATAAAACCCTTTCATATTGCCTTGCTTCATTTCAAACATGGCATGGGCTATTTTGTCTGTGAACTCAAGTGGAACAAAAAGCTGCAGAATGCAATTTGTGTCAGGAGCCGGACTGTGGAGGGACAACTAATTCTAATTAGCACAAATTCCCCACGGGCCAGCAAGAGGCCTCGCGCAGGAGCTGCTGCTGCCGCCGAGCCCCTTTGCCCGCAACAGGTGGGCAGGGGCACCCGCCACAGCTCTGGCGACAGCTGAGGGCAGCTCCTTCACCGGACACCCCTAATTAATGGTGTGCACATCCAGCCTTTGAATGTGATCTCTTTTAATATAGTTCTGAACTAAAGAAGATTGGCTCTTCTAATTGGTTAAAATTAAAGCTGAGGAGTAGTTTGCCAAGAACAGCCGGGCCACAGTGCTGGTCTCATTTCAGAGTCGCAGCCTGAAACTCTTTGCCGATGAGTGCAAAAAGGGTACAGCGCAGGAAAGGAATTATTGGGGGGAAAAGTCTTGGCTGCCTGATAACACTGGTATTCTAGTGAGCACGTCCCTAATACAAACTATTTCTGCAACTCATTAATATTCAACATTTGATGTATATCGATTATAAGAAATAATGGTGGCAAGAAAGGCATAGGTCATTAACCTATTACACTTCTCAGCTAAGCTTCATTTTGAACTGTTCAGTCTCAAGCAAACTCAGAGTAAGACTGACTGCCTGATTTCCTGCCTGCCTTCTGTCAGACCTGCTCCCATTCATGAAAACTGCTTCTGTGAGAGCAGAGCCAGCCCTAATGAGAGAGGCAGCCCTCCTTGCCCTGCCTGCGGGAGGGAAGGGGCAAGATGCAGCATGCCAGTTAGAAATATTTTTTAAATAACTGAGCAATTAATAACCTAGTTACTATTTTAAAATAACTGAGCATAATTCACATACATTAGGATTATCTCATTTGCAAAGTCTTGTAACAGCTAAACACCAGCGAAAAACTTTTGTTTTAATCATTCTCAATTATATACATAGAGTTATATCAGGAAAATGCTTAGCTGCTAGAGATTTCAGCAACTGCATGTCTGCCACATGAACTGCAAGACGGATTTTACTTGACTTGCTTTCTTCCACGTACCAGCCGATGGGAAGCTATGGCAGAAGGAAAACTGCAGCCTCTAAGGAGCTCTGCTCTCCTCACTTCTTAGCAGGCTGATGCTTCAGAGAAGTGCTGGAGCTGTCCTTGTGTACTGGTGCAGCAACCCACAATGCACTTCTGTGTATACTGCCCTCAACACTACCCAGGCTGACGTGTTTTATCGAAATGATACCACCAGCTACACCAAACAGCTATTCTGTATGCCTCTGTTCCTCGGTACTTATGACTTTACTTAAGGACTTTAAATAATCCTTCATCATCACTTCATACCTTATTTATTTAAACTAATAAATAAGGTTCATTTCTCTGTCTTTATTACATTTACTTTTACTACATATTTCAGCTAAGAACACTCCAGAAGGGTGTGCCAACTATGACTATGTCACAAGAATGATTTTATGAAGAAAATGCCTTCAACGCTACCTCATAGCATTTTCCACTACTGTTGTTTGGGTTGCACCAGAGGCTAAAATGTGGCTTCTTTTAATAACACATTTGCATAAGTTGATCTGAAAGATCCCCATGTGATGACATTACTCAGGGTTGGCCTGTCATCTCAAAAAAGCCTGAGGTGCTGGTCCCAAAGAGATCAAACTTAAGAATTAACTAGTCTTCATATAGCAGGAACATCTCTACAAGCAGTGAAACAAATGATTATCGTTTCTTTTTGGCGATGGTCTATGCCAAGCTAGAGAAAAACAGAGCTTTCAAACACTGACAATCTGGTATATTGAAGTATGACCATTATTTTTTATTTTCCACATTTTTGGTCCAAAGACAGTTCTGAGTAATTGATTCCCATAATGAGCTATGGTTCGTTAGTCAATTTAATTTATAATTGAATTGGATGGATGTAACTCTGTGTAAAATTGTCTCTGAAGAATCTGTTTTGTTCGTCTGTTCAACTTCTGACAGGGATGGAAGAAAATCTAAATTATTCCCTTCTGTGAGAGGGAAAAACTCAGAAAGTCTCAGCATCCCTTGTGAAATTAAGAGGAAAAATATTTTTAATAGTTGCCATGCAAAAATAATATGGCTTTACTAAAATTTATAAACCCCTGACAATTAACACATTAATGCCTAGAATGGTGGCCTAAAATGAAAATAAAAACATGGACAATATTTGAATCAGCAGTCTTGCCTGAACAGCTGGAAAGATCACTCCTAACCAGAATGAAAACCACAGATAGATACTTAATGGTAAGTCAGGTCTTACTTTTTGCAAATACTGCAAAATCTGGAGAATTTGTTCTCCATGATTTTACACTAACACTCCAAAGATACAACTTCACTGGGAAATGCCTGGTGTGTAGAATCAGACCCAGTGGTTTAAGTTGTTCTTCTCTTCATAACCTTGAAACCCAGAGTTGCTACCACTGCCCTGAAATGCAGGAGTGATCTTTTGTATAAGAGATGTGGGAATCACTGCTCTACACTTTGTAGGCCTTCTCTCAGCCATTGCAAAGTTCAAGAAATAACAGAGCAGTAGACGAGAATGACCTGCTTAAGAGCAGAGGCAGAGAAGAAATACATTGGTTTAGGATTTTGAAGATGAACATGAGGTTCCATTTTAAAGTTAATTTCACCCTGGGGTTCATTGGGCCTCAAGACTCACATACAAACTGATTTTTCACAGTAGAGAAAATATTCAGGTTCTCATCATATGCTGAACACATTTCTCCCATCATTTTTCATGTCTCTGTCTCCCCTACTGGTCTTAGCAAGGTGTTCCAGTATTAAAAGATACACTCAGTTTACAAGGAAAGGCAAGTAAATGAATTCATTTGTTATTTGTACTTTGCTCTACAGATATATAGTTATTCATCATTGATTGTGTGTTAGCAGACATATATGCCAGCAGTAAAAGAATTGCTACACTATTATGTAAGTTTAGTATTTCTTGTAATCTAGCCTCATGCAAAGGCAAAATATACATTCTCTATTTGCTGAAAAAATAAAGTGTACTGAGAAGTACTGCAATGGGATAGGTGATGATGATCAGCTATTATCAGTCCCAGCAGGCACATATTTTTTCTTTACAGCCGCAGGACTGCTGCTCTGAAAGCCAGGCACAAGGGTTTTTTAGTTCAGAGCATTTCACATTGCTTTTTAGAGGCAGGCATGACACATGGCTGCACAAACTCTTATGGCCTCCAGTTAAGGGGTCGCTTAACAACCTCATTTGTCTACTTTTGCATCAAGTTCCCAATAAATTCTGATGGGCAACAGGCTCCCAGACTCCTTATGTTATCCAGATAATTTTTTTTTCCTTTTCCTGTAACAGTAATAGTAGAAGTGTTATGTCCAATCTTCATCATATTTCAGAGTTTGTTTATAATGTTTCTAACCTTTTTTTCCACTAGCAAGTATTTTCTCTGGTAGAAGGGATACAAGGCAGGTTCAGTGACTGGTCACACCTACCCACCTTTGCTGAAGTGAATGAGGTTGTAAAGGTAGAACTGAGGAGCAAATTTGGCCTGTTACATCCACTTAAGTGTTACCACATATTTCTGGACTATGCTATATGGATGTAATGGCAGACTGAATGAAGCTATTGAAGACTGTTCTTTATTCTTAATTATTACATTCTGGCAGAGGAATTCTTTAATATAAGTAATTTTCAGCACTGCAAATGCATAGGAGACAGTGGAAGTTGTTTCTAAAAAATGTTAAAGCTGACATCAATCATTTATACATAATGCACAAAGCAATGAGGGCAAACTCCTCAGTGCAGATAAGAGATGTCACAGTAAACTTATGTTCCAAAGCACTGGTATCAGTTACAATCGATCACTTGGTAGCCAGTGGAAGTTACATTTTTACTTTAGTCTTTAAACTCTTTTGACTACACTACCAAAAGTATTGTTTTAATCTAAAGTGCTAGATCAATACTTCTGATCAATAAGCATTCATTTCCAACTAACAAGGACAATGGTTAGTGGATTCCTTTAAACATTTTCATTTAAAGGAAATTTCTGCTGTTCTAGAAAACAGATCTCTAAGAAAAGGAAAATGAGCAAAAAACATAGCAGAGAACTTCCAGCTAAAGTCAGCTCTTCCCCAGCACAATTTTTCTTTCTTCTGTGACATTAAATCAGTAAATATTCTGCATAACCTTTATATTTTAAGTAATTATACGATTCAATAGCATTACCATTAATTCTTCCCACCAAAGCATACGAAGCCAATCCAAACCAAATCCAAACCACAAATGGCCAAAACCAAACTGACAAACTTCAGTTGCTGAAAAAATAAATCTCTAGTGATAGCGAAGTACAAATCAACAAGGACAGCTCACTTGGTAGAGGATTTGATATAGCTTCCACGGGTGTCAGAGAAATCCCTCCACTTTCAGCCCAGGTAAGTTTAAGCCAATGGCAACCCCTGGCCCAGGCAGCAGCCAAGAGCTGATCATCTTGAGAGTAAACCTTTCCTTTGCTATAGACAGATCTTGAGGACTGAGCTCTTCTCCCCTGTTCCTTGGAAAAGCCAGACATCATGTTGCCAGAACATCTGGAAGGTCTTTCAGTCCCTTTCCACTTAGTCCTGGGCTTCTTTTAGAGCATGACACAGTTCTGCTTTAAATGTCTCAGGGACTCTGATGCACCTTAGAGACATGTTTGGCTACAGAGAAATTAGGACTTTAGCCACAGTAGCATGTACAGATCACTCCCTTTGATTTTACAAGCCTAACTAGGAGAAAACATGTTTTCAGTGTCTGCAGCTGTGCTAAACTCAACATTCTCCAACTTTCCATCACCTCCATGATCCATGATTCCATCATCCTCCACAATGATTTGCTTCCTGTCATGCTCTCTTCTCAAGACACTGGCTATTGTTACTCCTCTCACACAGGGCATAAAACCAGGCTGATGCAGCCACTGTGCATCCCTTCCATTAGCATCTTCCCCAAAGGACAGGTGCTGAGGGGACTTGAAGCCATGACTAGTGTGCCCTGTGCTTGGTGGCCCCTGCCTACACAGAAGCACTCCCACAGTGTTGCCCTGCCAGTGTAACACTGGGTTGAAATGAAAAGACAAGAAATACTGTATTCTATTGTTCACACAGGCTTCATTCCACTTCATACACCCATAGCATTACTTTGGGGTTTGAATCAACCCCAAAATTCAAAGCTAAGTCAGATAATTAGTCTGGTTTAATTTGTATTTATCATAACCAATGAATTTCATCTGCCTTTCCTCCAGAAACATAAATCAGGCAAAACTTGCTCAAATGCACTCATCCCAATGAACTTTAGGAGGAGTCTGGGCTAAGCTTGGTGGTTCATATCATCTTTGCTTTTAATTCTATAGATGGGATATAGGGGAAGCCAGCTGCTAAACTGGGTTGCATGCAGATTAAGCTTTTCTCACTGGGAAATTATGGGAAAAAAATGTTGGCTCCATTAAATACACAGTGTTCCCTTAGATAGAAGGCTTAATGCAAAACAAATGGAAGGTCAAACTTTTGTAGGGCTATTAATCTGTACTGTGACTTATGCAGATTGGAAAATATATGAGAAATGTAAACAGTGTTCACTCTGCATTAGATAGCAGGAGATATGCAGAGCCTGAACAGATAACCTTTTGTGAACACTGGGAAGCTGGATTTTCTGTGAGAGTTGTATGAATCCTACTCTTTATGATGGCTATTCATCTAGTACAGTATTCAAGCATGAAGGAGTGGGTGAAGGAGGAGGAACAAGAGGAAGAGGGATGAGGGATAGATGCATAAATTTACCATAAATGGTAAAACTTTCATTGACTTTTAACTAAGCCAAGAAATCAGTCCTGATTTTAAAGGTAGTACAGCCAAACAGTGACATGGGCAACATATGACTTTTGGAAATGCTTATCTACATGAAAAAGTGGCACAATTATGAACACCAAAATTCATGCTAAATCTTAACACAATATTAAATATCATAAAATGCATATTCTATTGTAATTTCTACTCTCTTTTTGTTCAGTTTCTTTCTCCTCAACTATTTTGGCATTTTATTTTTCCTTCTTCAGGTGTTTTCCAGTCACAATTATTCCCTTGTTTCAAAACACTGGGTCCTGTCCATTTATTTCACTGACCATGCCTTTCCATCCCTCACTGTGGTCTTCTCCTCAACAGGTCATGACCTTTTTTTTAATTCTGGGCTCTTTATTTTGTTTTGTTTCTCTTCTTCTTCCTCCCCCTGACTTACTTCAGTCTGTCATTTCTTTTCCTTTGTGTAGTATTCTCTTTATCTCATTGCTACTTCCTTCTTATTTTTTGTACTTCCCCTACTTCTGCACTTGCTTTCTCTCTGTTATTTCCTTATATTCTTCAGTTCCTAAAGGGAAGAATCAAATTTGGAAGAAATGGTGGGATTTTCTGTCATTAACTAATCATTTTCAAAATGAGTATATGAAAGCAAACAAAATTACCCTTTTTCTTGCAGAAAATAAACATTTCTTTTGGACTTTGACAGCAACATTCCAGTTTTGTTAAAATCAAGCAAATACTGCATCATCTGAAAGGTCCACACCAGAGGTGGATCAGGCTCTCTGTATGTCTTCGTAATATCACTATGTGACTAAAGATGATTCAGTAGCCTCCTGCCACCAACTCCACTTAGGCATCCCTATAGCCTACTACAGAAAAAAAAAAGAAAAAAAGAAAAAAAAAAAGAAGATACTGGATATTTTACACCCTTCTAAGGTCTAGACTAGGTCTAGACTTGTAACATAGGTGCTCTGAAAGCACTCGGGTCTCCTTTTCATGGGCAGTTCAGCTCTCAGGTTCCTGTGCTGTGCTCTGAATTGCAGTTCATCAAGATGTTTAAAAGTAGTTAGTATGAATAATTCTCTTTGGGCTCACCGCCTACCTGGTGCTTTGCTGCAGACATCAGGATTACAGTGTCTTCTGCCATTGCTTACATTAAAACAAAGGGAAAGGCAGGCAAACAGAAGAGGAGCTAAACTAATACATGACAACAGCCTACTCTATACAATCAGTAGCCACATCCTTGCTGGAATCTGAAAGCTGCTACTGACCCACGGGCTGGAGTTTGGGAGCCTCACTGAGCTAGGTACCTGAGGTACAACAAAACTCGGAGTGTGTACAATACACATGGCATATTAAACAGCTGATGTTACATGCTTAGGGGGAATATTTCCCCCCAAATAACTATGAGAAATATTAATTATTTATGGAATATTTGCATAACTGCATAATGTGTCTAGATATAAATAACAGATTATTTGCATAACTGCATAATGCCACTAATCACGGGAAGAAAAAAAGAACAAAATATTTCTGGCATTTGATCACACTGTGTCATATATGCTCTGTGATTCTTTTTCCACAATCACAAGCTCTCCTAGAGAGAAGCCAAAGCACAACTAAGGTGCATACTTCTCTATTCTGTAAAAGGTACAGGTAAATTTTCAAACACTTTGCAAATCCTATGTAAGCAGCTGCCATCTGTAAGGCCTTGCAAACTCCTATGGGCTTGATGGTGTTTTGCATAGATTATTTGTCCAAAATTGAAAAAGAAAAATAGACCACATGCACAATATGAATAAGTTTCTACAACCAAAATTCACACCTCTGCCATCCATCCTGAGTAATACTGTCACCACTTGTCTCTTAGGCAGCAGTTTTCATCCTTATATCAGAATGTTTTACAAGGGAAAGTACTGTTCAGCAGATAAGGACACTCAAGCCCAGAAACCTGAAGTATTCTCTTCCTCAAAGTCAGAGAGCAAACTAGGGCTAGAAATAGCATGGCAAGGAACCCCTACTGGTCTCTACACCAGGCTGCATCTCACCAGACGATAAGAAATTCATGCTTGGTGCATGACTGCTCCACAGGCCTGACTGCTCTGTGCAGAGTTGCCCACATTCCCCTTTCTATAAAGCTGGATCCTTTGTGACCATCCAGCAAGTCTCTTTGGAGGAGGGTGAAACCAGCTCCACTTCTGCCCAGGGGAGGTAGAGAGACTGTGCCTGCAGCTCAGAGGCATGTAGGCTTGGGTATTAAGTCAGGAGGACAGGTTGTCCAAGGCTATGGCTCAACAAACGTTAAGAACCAGTCTGGAAAGGGAAGGCAGGCCATGCCATGCAAAAGATGTCAGTTCAGAGGGATAGCTACATATATGCTCTTTCTCCCTGTCATCAGGGAGCTCAGAGAAACACTGAGGTGATCCTACTCTAGCTTAAAGGCACCACCAAGCAGAAACAAGCCGGAAAGTATTAGCCGAGTTTGTCAAACTTTAATATTCCCTAATAACCACTGCTCTTATTTCCTGATAACTGCTGTTCTTTTCTCTGTTAAATACTATTTACCTCAGTGCTGGAGTTTCTAACATACACAACACTGACTTCATTTTTAATGGTATTTTGGTCTAATTTCAAAGCCTGATTTCCCAGTACAAACTCAAGTAACAAATGTATAATTATTCTCATAAATAACTCAGTACCTTACAGTAGGTTTCAAACAAGTTTTCCCACAAGGCACAAGTGCCCTATATTAAATTCTTTTAAAGTGTAAGTTGATTAAGGTAAAAATTGGTTATTACTACCTTATGGACATTTTAGTTTTCACAGCATTTCAAAGCTGGTCGTATCAGGAGTAGATTTGTTGCTGCCCACTGGTACAATCATCAGGAAAATTAATAATCATGTTCAGTCTGACTATAAATCATTGCGGTACAGGCAATTAATTTCTGTAGAAAAATGGAAGATCTATAAGTAGTATTATTGTGTACACTATATGTTGTGAAAACTGAGATCCGGCACAGGCAAATTACAAAACCAAAGCTCCTAATTTCAGAGTGTGATAATGCTGGGTCATTGAGGCTGGACAGCCAGAAGTTCTGAATAAATAATGCTGGCAGCTCTAGCAGCTTACGGTTGTTGTATCGTATTTATGTTGCATTTGTAATTCTTGAACTTGATAGAAGCATATGTGCCAACTTACAGAGACTGAGTATGGACAAAAGAATCACACCTAAGTTTTTTTATACATCTTCTACTGCTAAAATCAGGCAATTTGCTGCATTTGTTTATATCCTTGCCATTACACGGGGTGGATTTCTATATAGCATGCTTCTTTCTGGTGGTCCTGGTGAGAACAGAAGAAAGATGATGTGTAGAAATGCAGACCACCATATGCCCCTTGTAAGCTAGATTTATATTTCTCTACCTACAATCCTGTAAAGACATATGCTTGCCAAAAGTTAGATAAATGCAGCATCAAGGACATAAAATTTAGTTTGTGTTTCAAATAAGGGAAAGGAAAGCAGTTAGGAGCTCAATATTTTCGTTGGCTTATGTAGTAAGATAGTGTGTCCTGTAGCACTGTGAGACATATTGTTACAGAAGACTATATTGAAGACTCAATTTCCTTTGTTATAAATAAGTCAAATGATTTCCAAAATATCTGGATTTGAGTTTTCAATGTTTAGGAACTCAATCAAAGAAAATTCACATACTAGAAAAATGAAATAATATTTTGCCACTAGTTTTTAGTCCTTTAGACAAATTATTCTCTAGGGATTAATTTTAGTCAAACTCACCACACCTTAAAAAATTTGAATAAAAATGTGTAACAATGGAAGTAACCATGACATGAAGCACCTATGGAAACGAAAAGAGACAAAGTAATTCATGTTGTCATTATTCACATAGAAAAACAATGAAATATTTTAATTAAATGTTTTCTGAAGGCATTTAAAAAACATGGAAAGACCTCCTTTTTTAGCCACTTACAAAATGCCTTCTGCGGCTTGATCCAGCTTTGAAATCAAGTGCTTTGAGATACCTTCACAGGCAAGTTCATTATTGAAGAAAAGCATATCCATGAATAAGGAAACTCTCCCTTGGAAAATCTTGCAGGCCATTTTTAATAGTTTCTAACATGAAAGCATAATGGACAAATAGTTAATCTGGCATATGGGGCTCCTGCTCACTTGGTAAGAGCAAGGATAATTTAATAGGTCACATGAATCACATTTGTCATTTACTAAATGTTGAGATGCCTGTGTAAAAGTGAAGCGATGAACTATGTGAGGTATCCCAGATAAAACGTCCCTAGATACTTTACTGGATGAAACAGCATGCTATCAGAAAGCTACTGCTGGTAGTCAGAAAAGAAAGCCCAATTTCCTCATTAGGAAATAGATGTAAATAATTCAGGAACGTGATGTTTTCCATTGAGATACATGATGCATTTAATGCATTTTAAATAGTTGATGGAAACGCCAAAGAAATGTACCTGCTTCCACAAAGATCTACACAGATTTCTATATTATCATATGGGATTTTGGACTACATTTCTGTCCAAAATGGTATGATTTGTTCACTAAAGACAAACTTGTGCTTAAGACACTGAGAAAACTCTTTGCCCTTCCAGTAAACATGGAAACAAACATACCAAGGTGGTAAAAATAAATTTTCTTGTCACTTTGTCTCTTGACATTTTCTTCCCCACTCCCCCAGAGGAAATTTGGATCATGCAAATGAACCTAGCCATGTCCTTAGCTGCTTTTGAGTAATGGTTCAAGTAATTGCTGTTAACAAAATTTTGCAATTTGTCAGCTAACCTGTAGGCTTTACTGGACAGTCATTGACATATCTCAGGAAGTACAAAGGTCGTTCACATGCCTGAATGAATGGTCTGTGCCTATCCCTGCTGCTTACTCTTACACAGACGTAGTGGGCTAGGATTGCCCACTGTATATTTGCTGTACTGAAACTCTTACATACCACCCACGTATGCCCCAAATCTGCTGTGTACTGTTAAAGTGTAGCTAAATGTGTTCTTTCACTTGGGTTTCAAATGACATTTTCATTTTAAATTTAAGGATTGAGCCATAGCCAAATCTATGTTATCATCTAGGTTTATATGGTCATTACAGAGCTTTGATAAACATCTAGGCATATCATATAGTTGAGTGTAATCTATCTAATCTATCTATCGCCTTGCAATTCTTCCTATATACAGGACATAAATCTTAGGCAGGGATTTGAGGATGTATTAGGGTATATCAAAAGAGATGAAAATCACAGCTGTTACAGCTAAAAGCCCTTCCTGATTTGTTAAACAAACATAAAACTGAGTTGAGAATTTCCCAGATTCACCTGGTTCAGCTGTATACAAAGAGCGGTTAAATTAAATGATCTTTCTCACAAAGGTCAAAAGTTAAGTGTCCCTGGCTGCATGAGGCCTCATGTCTAATGGGATGATAATCCAATTCTATGGCATCTAGGAAGAATCCTTCTTCTAGTTATTAAATATGCATGTCTATCCCAAGCAAAATATATTGGAACAGTGAGAAATGAAGCTAATATACTGCACCAGAGTAGAGTTGCAAAAATGTCAACTTGGAACAGAAGAGCAGAGAAGAAAAAACAAACTAAACCTCCCACAGACAGTTTCCAAGGGGTAAAAAAAATTAGAAAATTATTAGCAAAGTCAAATGCTCATAACAAAATCTGAAAGAGAAGCACTCTCACACTGAAGTTCTATGACTTCCCAGGCAATGTTTACTCTAATTTTGATGTTGAATTTTTATAATTGCATTAACTACCAATAAAGGAAAGAACTGGAACTTCATCTAACAGACTAATAACACCACATCAGGTTTTGTTTCCATAGACAATCACCCATATCTATAAGATATTCTTATTTTCATGCAGATAAAATTGCAAGTCCCAGTTGCAAAGCAAGAAAATGACATTGTGGAAACTAAAATTCCTTTAAGTAGAAACCTTACAGACAACCAACCTCTTAACCCTTCAGAGCAGTTAACTGCCAGAACTGCATGGAGTTAAGACTAGCAAAACTCACAGGAACTTTTAGTAATGCATTTCAGTGCTCTTCCACTATGTCACCCTGCTTTCCGTCAACAGTTTAGTTTACCTGAACAGGTAAATGAAAGAGGCAGATATGAGACCTTCTGATCAAGATAAGCATGGGGGAATGCTAACTGCATTTGAATGGCACTACTTGCCAGGTGTTGCATGTTTTCTATAGAAGAAATAAAGGGTTACAGAGTGTAATCCTTCCTGTTGTAGCCTCTCACACTACTTAATGACTTTCATCATTAAAAGTATGGGCCTTATTTGTAATGGGCCTTATTTGTAATTTAACTGCTGTGCTTTGCCTGGGAAGCCACCAGTCCTTGTTATGCCCTTTTCTACTAGTTTATACAGTGTAATACCTCTAAATGTGTTAGTTTCTTTTCTTTTTCCTGGAACATATATTGTACTATTATCTCTCAATCATCTTTCTGATATACTGACTTTGTGAAGTGCAACTAACTATAAAACATTTTGTCCAGTCCTTAATTAACTTGTAGTGCTATTTTTGCACTTAAATTCCTTATTAAAACAGGAACACCAAAGCTGAATGCAGTTTCCCAGCGTAGCCTGACAACATTGAGCATAAAGGTAAAATCTCCTCGTTATTGCTCACTGCTCCTGCGTTTATACAGTGAAGGACTGCAGTAGCCACTCTGGCCACCTGCAGTCAGAATCAGTGCCTAAACTTTCTGGATCAGTGTTCTCCTGAGCACAGTTCCCCTTTCCATACACACAAATAGCATTACTCATTCCTAAGTAACTTTGCATTTGGTGACCCTACAGCACACTATATTTGTATAGAGTAGCCTACCAATGCCATCGCTTCATTAATTGTTAAGCCACCACTCACTGGCTGGCTGTTGATTCTTATTCCTGCATTGTCTTCTGTGCACCCATGACTCTACATTAAAAAATAAGCACTCTCTCTTCCTGAGAGAGTTCTAGCTGGCACTATTCCCCTGATTAATGCACCAACACCTGTAACAGCAGGAGCGGGGATTGTAGGGCTGGGAATGAGTAGTGCCATAATGGTTTCAAATGGCTACGGAAATAAAAAGTCAGTGATTCTATTTCTTTTGTCTGAGAGCCTTAGCCTGCTAAGCAGCTACCAAGTTAGCAAACTTTCTGTGAAGAGAAGAAGCGCAATGGGAAAGGAAGAGATCTCTGACATCAGCCAGAGCAAGGGGAAGCAGCTGAGGAATGAGGGCAGTGGTGGTTGCCCAAGCTCCTGCTGCAAGATTCATCACTGTTTCCCACTCAGAGTGAAAGACGGGCTGAGTAATTCAAGCTGCTAGTTGATATTGCTTAGGACGGAGAGCTCTGCTCTGGGCCAAGGCCCATCATGCCACTCAAGCAAGGAAGGTAGGTTTGATGATTTACTTTACAGCCACCTCATTCCATCTCCCCTGTCCCCACCAGCAGCTGCTGCCCCACCCCCCTCCCCCTGCCCTGAGACTCCCTGTGTGGCAGGCGCCAGCTGCAAGTTCAGCTTTTCAGGACTGCTGAGGCAGCATGAGTGGCAGGACCTTACTGTCCACAACTGATCCTGTTTTGCCACCGATAACCCAGTCCTAGGCACCACATGAAAGTGGCCATGCTGCACAGCCTGCCAGCAGGGCACTCCCCTTCAAGACCCAGCCTCCTGCTCCTCCATAAACAGGCAGTTCAGAGCTACTTCTCGAACAGAAACAGGCACTTCATGGAGCAGAGACCAGCAACAAAGTCTCCCCATATCAGCCAGCTGTATATTAAAATAAAACCAGAATCACCCAAAGATATGATAAACTCTTACAACTTTGCATATGACTCAAGCAAAGGAGCTGTAAAAATAATCTCTGTCTTTTTTCTGGTTATCCCCCAACAGGCAAAACAAACTCTGCTTGGCTTGGCTACATCCTGAGCACCACCCAGCTGAGGGAACTGAACACCAAGTTGAAACACAACAGAGATGGCAAGCAGTATGACCTTTCATAAGAAGTCAGTGCGGACTGCAATACGGCTGCTATACCCCACTCCTGTGGCAGAGCAACAGGACTAACAGCGCACAATCCTCTTGGAAGGTTAGCTTTGCAAGTGCAGTAGGAGTAGAGCTCAGTTGCAGATTTAACAGCACTCATAGGTTGCCATTTCAACATGTTTCCTTCATAACAGAAATTTCATGAAACATCAAGTTTCCAACATGCTTACACATTACTCATCACTGTGGTATTTGAGCACCTTAAACCAGCTATTTCATGTGAAACCCATTGCCGTGGGCCAAAATCTCAGAAGATCTTGGATATATATTAGTAGTTCCTGTTTAGTTTTGGGTCCAACACAGACTTCAAACTACTGAGACATTTTGAGGACCTTAGATACAGAGGTTCCACTTTGGACTGACCTTTCTTCCTTTAAAAAAAAAATCACTGTTCAGATCATTTCTCCTGAAGTCATTCTCTGTGCATCTGTCTTCTTCACCAGTATATTCCCAGTGTGTTCTCTGCTGCACACTGTTTTAATTAGTGTTACACAGTCTTGTACATTCAGCAAAAAAACCCCAAAATATGACAAATGTGATTAAACGTTTCAGTTTTGAGAACATCAGCTTAGGTAAGCTTTTACACAATAAGGCATTAATAATCTTTTGCATACGATATAAAACAATTTTCTGTGATTGATTAACTGTGCGCTGATCTTAACGATGATAACAATGGATGAACACTTTACTCATTGTGTAGGCAGATACAGTTAGAGAGATACACATAAAAAATTACCATAGAATTAGGAAGTAAATAAATGTTTAAGTCAAATATTTGTGCTTTTATCCTTGGAATCTAATGATGACAAAGTTTATCAGATATTTTACATTTTACTCAGCAGCAATCATGTGATTATTTATCATTGACAGATGAAACTAGTGAGGAATTGGGTTATGAATTCCAATAAACAAAGCATTTTACTAAATTTATATGTAAATTTGCACCTGAAAGCTATGTACTAGACTTGAAACAAAACAGGGAAGGGTAAAAACCTCATGCCCTCCAAATGAAGTAACCAAGGCTCTAAGTATTAAATGCTAATGTTATAATGTGTCTGGTGCGTATACACACCACTGCTCTCTACTGGGTTAAGTCAGAAATGCTTATCTTTGACTCTAAATACCTATAACACAACTAAGTGAAAATGATTTTTCCTTAGCTCACTTGGTAAGAATTTGTTTGCAGAGCAAGTAACAAGTTTTAATACTGATGCTCAGCATAAATTAAGATGGTCATCTTGTGCAACCTAGTGACAACAACCCTATATAGGGCAATTGCACCTCAGCTAGTATTGCTATAAATCACACTAAGAACTAAACAGAGTTTGGGTTGTTGGGTTTGTTTTTTTTGTTGTTGTTGTTGGTTGGGTTTTTTTTAAACAGCCCCTACTTATTCAAATGGTATCAACTATTCATTCAAACTGCCTGTGTCTTTGTTTCATGTCTCTGGTCCCCATAGGCAGAGCCATCCCAAACACCAAGCAGTTCAAAGAAGCAGATAATTAACTACTGCCTATTGTACAAATTGCACATTTTCAATTAATGTTCTACCTCACAGGCAGGGCAGTTAGTTTTAATCAGTCTCATGACATCAGCTATTGTGGTTACTGTTCCCAGATACTAGAAGGCACCTTGATGGTGCCATGCAGGCAGACTGCAGCACACAGCCCCTTCACTTGGTCTTTGCTGTGTGTAAACGCTCCTTCCTAAACATCTGATAGAAAGAGGTTATAAGGCAAGAGAATAAGGTCACTCTTTTAGGGACAGGCTGTGCATATAGAATTCAAATGGGTTTTAGTTCCTATGCTCACAGTTTTCATACATTCAGGCCTACCCTGTGCTATGGAAGATTACAACAGGGATCAAGTGAACACAGAAGAGATTCAGAGCCATTTTCTCTTTGCATCTGGCTCACAGTATGCTCCATTAGTACCACTGCAGACAGGTGTAGTTTAGAGCAACCCTTAGACTACGCTAGCTAACTTTGGTGGCCCTCTAGAAACTGCAAAAATGGTTTTCCCTCTTGTTTTTGTGTGTCCAATGCTGAACACAGATCAGCTGGTATAAGAGCTAGGATTAATCTCTGTCTTTAAAAGAAAAAAAAAAAAGCCTTAAAAATTTCAACTCTAGTGAATTAAAAATATCAAGTATTTGGATTTGGGGTAGGGGTGGGAGAGAGAGGAGAGAACAGAAAACTCAGAGAGTAGACCAAAAAAAATAAAAATACACCCATTTTCACAAATAAGAGAATGACCTTTATAATGCAATTGGAGCCTTGCTTCTTGTCAGTTATGGGTCAGTGCCCTATTACTGTATTGCCCACACACTATTATTGCAGCAATGCAACTGCACCCCTAGAGGGAGGTTGTGTCAACATTTCTATTACAAACCCCTCTTTCCAGAAGGTTAAAACCTGCCTGTCAGCAAGGAAATGACTTTATTAAAAACAAACCTTGATAAAAATCCATTTGGCCACTTTCAAATGACTACAGCCTTGTCCCAACATAAGAAACATTCTGGGTTCAGATGTTCTTATGCAGCTTTAAAACAGTTTTGCTTGAACCCCTCACTTGGCTTGGCTGCACCCTTGAGACTCAGGGAGGGAAGGCACTGAAGGAAGCACCCAGCTTACTGCAGCTCCTCACAACTTTAATGCCTTGGGCTCTTCTGGGGAAGGCTAGAGCTGGAAAAGGCTGTTGGAAGGTGAGATTTTCTCAGAGACCCAGCCCTGCACCAGGTCTTGGCCACCTGCGAGCTGAAGTATGGAGACAAAGAGAGGAAATGTTTTGCTTCACCACAGACATCTTCAGATGCCTCTTTCTAGAGGAGGTGAATATTGCTCCTGTTATGGAAATAACTATGGGAAAGCAACAGTGACCTCTATCAATACAGCCTCCATTAGCACAAGGGTAGTGCACCTATCCCTAATTTTGGATGAAAGCTAGGGTTATAAAAATATATGTACATATAAAGAATTACACTTAAACCTGTATTTGGCTCCATTTGTTTTAAAAAAACCCATAAACATACATTGAAACTATATATAAAAAAAAAAACTGTTTAGAGGACTCAAAGGGGTCTTTTTGTTGTAATAGGTACATTGGTTTTCAGTCCAAAAAAAAAAAATAATTCCATTTTATGCATATATCTGGCTGGTAGATTTACATATCCAGGCAGCTTTTCAGGGAGTAAGTCTCTTGTGTGTAAATAAGAGATGTCATTTGTTAAGATCTAATAAAACAAAAAAAAAAATCTTTAAATGAAGTGCTTTATATTCAAACCTCCCCCTTTAAAATGAAAACAAGAGTCTGAAACTGGCCAAGCCAGAAAGGCTACTTATTCTACAGCTCTCTCAATATATGGAATTTTTCTTCATAAGATGGACAGTTACTACATAAATAAAAAAAGATGATGTTTTAAAAAGAAAAGGGTCTATTAAAAAAAACAGGTCCTGGTGCACTTGCCACCATGTCCGCTTTGCTTCTGAGCAACCTTGCTCACAAACAAAAGCACTTTAGACCAAAACTGTGCCAAAACAGTCAAGAGTTAAGGCCACAACATAAGTGCATGGCAATGAAGGTAATAAGTTTCTTCCTAACATAGAGTTGAACTGGAAATTGTGGCAGCTTTACAGAGCATTTGAGAACTGTAGGTTCTTGTGAAATATTAACAAAGTAGAAAATTCCAAGATAAGACCTTTGAATGACGAATATAACAACAGAAAGAGGGATCAGAGTACACTGCATAGCATCTCAGTTTGCCCTAAAAAACATGGTGTACAAATTAACCAGGATCCTCTGAATCCCAACCCACTTGGCAGCAGGAACAGGAGAGGATATGCCAGTTTCTGCAGTTCATTTTTTTTAGTTCTGGCATTGCCTAGGACTAATATCATGAGCAGGACAAGGAAATACAGGATGAAGACAGGAAAAAAAGATATCTCTGTGCTCTTCTGATCACTGTGATTGTAGTTGCATTTCATGAATCCCCAAGACTGCTTTACAAATACATTATCCTCTCATGACAATCAAACCTGCAGGCACCTAATGGCTACTCCACAGCTCTGACAATTTTGCCCTTTTCCTTTGCTTCCCATTTCTTTTCTTCACCTAAGTGTCAAAATCCTGAATCCTGGAATTACTGTTTCTCTGAAGATTTGTCCACTTTCAACACAATTGAGATCTTATCAAGTACACGAATCTTTAAATAGTTTAAAAAATAAAAAATTAACAAGAAAGATCTGCAAACTGAGACCCGTTCTGTACAGCAGTGCAGCTTAAGCAGACGTTCCAATTCTATGGAGCCTTCTAAAAGCTGTCTTGTAGACAGCCACATCGCATCAGAATCTATAAGCAACACTTTAATGTTTGGATCAAATACACGAATGAAATGTGAAGGAATGAAGGCTAATTCCAGAATACAAGATCCATTAAACTATGCAAGTATGCATGAACTGTAAAAAGTGTATCCCATACACACCAGCTATAGCCCTTAGCTGTTAGCAGGTGTGAATCAGTCAGTTGTACAATTCATTTGTCTACCTAATTGCACTGAAGATAGGCTTTTACTTTGCCTATAACATCACTAATGAGTAGGTTTTCAGTTCGATCTAACTAATTAATTCTTGTTAACTTCCTTTGCATTGCTGTTCTTTTAATTTAACCAGAGACAGCACCAGAGTTGCTACTAGTGTTTAGTCTCAACTAGATTACTGCTATTCATTAAAGGCTGTAATTGTTGGTCATACCCTCCCAAATGGTCATTACAACCTCTGGCTTGCATACAGAATAACAGCAATTTCCTGACTCCAACAGACTCTCATGTGAGGGAGGAGAAAATGCTAATAAAGAAAGAATAAATGATTCTCTGCTTCATTCAGTGCTGTGTAGATTTCCTTTACAGCAGAAATTGTACCGAGGTGGTAAAATGGGTTTCTTGCAGGCCCCCTACCTCCACCCTGAGTGAAAACAATAAGAACCAAGTCAAGCATTCCCTGCTACTGTGATTACAGCATCCGTAAAAGTGATTATATGGCTGCTGTAATCAACTTCAATGAAAGCTGCCTGTTAGAGCTTCAATAATTACTCATTTCTGTTAACAGCTTGCTTTCAGTTTAGTACTTTGAGGCCTAGGAAAAAAACCCAGTATTTTAATAAAAGATCCTGTGAACACAGTATTTTGGGGGGTAAGAGCTTGTGTGTGGGCAAATAAAAAAAAATCCACATGCAACTTTTTTTGTCCTACTCTCAATAGCAGCCCATTTTCATTTAAGCTCAGAATCTATTTAACCAGCAACAAGCCCAAGTTCATACAGGGTTCAGTCATGTACTGAATGTTTACTGAAGGAGGCACAATAGTTTAAATAAAGTGGTGGTTTTAAATATCTTACCCATTTCTTTAAACAAATTGCCAATCCTCAAACTCTGTGTTAAACACATTTCAAAAGCAAAATACCACAAAACTCTCTTTCAATAAAACCACTACTTTTGTCATATTATGCCTCGTCCTTCTTGATGTATTTTATTTCTGCAAAGCTCTGGAGTAGAATGGAGCTTACAGAAATTAAGGGCTCGTTTTTTAAACAAAACAAAAGAACCATTTAGTCTGAGATTAAAACAAGATAGGTCACCATTGCACTCCAATATTTGATGTTCTGCAGAGCTACACCACAGCTAGGAACAAGGGAGGAAGACTACAGAGAATTAAAGTTGATCAGCACTTCAACCCCTAACATAAAACCCCAGCCAACCATATTTTGATGTTAAAATAAATCCCCCAAACAAACAAAAATAAAAGCAGAGAAACCATTCCTCTTGTTTGGTTAACTTCATGACTGCGGTTTTATTTTTCTGATGTGTCTATACATTTCCCCTTTTGAGCCACAAAAACCCCCGAAAGGAGGTTCTTGGGTAGCTAAAATACTAAAAGATGCAGCAAGATCTTAAAAATCCAGGGTAGTCTGTGTAACTATAAATAAGGTTGTATACCTGGAAAGACTGTTTTCACTTCGGGGAGATTTACAGTAAGATTACCTGCAACTCAAGGGCCAAGTTGCCAAAATGACATACTCTGTGCTGACAAGGGGCTCCTGTTCAGGTTTTCTGCCTCTGCAGGAGTCCTAACAAGCAACACAGGCTGCTGGGGGCAGAGGACATGCTGCAAAGAACACACGGCTGCTTCCTTAAAACAGCACTGTGTCTCCTGCAAAGACTCACAGCTGATGGCAGCATTTGTTCTGGCCAGATGAGCAGTTGAGGAGACTAAATCTCCCCCTAATCTACAGATTCCAGGGGGATGGAGTTAGCCGCTGGTTTGCCTTGTACATGACACCAAAGTACAAATTTTGACCTGATATGTGAATGGGAGGGGAAGCACTTGCTGCTTTAGCACCTGATCAGTAGCATCAAGGAGAGTTTAGCTCTGTGAACAGTACATACACTTTTCTTTAAAAATGCCTTGGCTCAAAAATGCATAACATGCTCTCTGTCCTCAGTTTATCTGATAGGTGAAGTAACAGAAAAAAATGTTATTAACGTCTTGAATGTAATACAGTGCATGACATTTACATAGTATCTTTCATCCTGAAGGATTCCAAAGCACTTTATAAATGATAAGCTTATGAAAATCACTTCCCTGTTGGACTGGAGCCAGTACTGGGGTTTAAGGCAGCAGCCAGCTGGACAAATGTTCAGCGGCACCAATTTGGTCGAGGACAACAGTTGGAATTATCTACTCTTGCAATGAGTGACATGAGTTATAGAGAGCCTAATTTTCCTTGGTACCTGCAATCACTGCTTTATTGTGCATGCACTAACTATTTGGTTGCATCCACTGTAATTTCTACAAACCTTCCACTATTTCTGGGGACATAGCATTCTCAAACAGAGATCGTATAGGACTGATAATTGCTTTTCCTAGTGGTCCATCAGAACGCAACTCTGCTAGGAAAGAAGGCACTGTGAATGACCTGTGTATTGCTCCAGCTGCCTAGATGTGGTTTCAGTGTGGGGCAGCATTTTCAGTTGGCACTGGCTCATTTATTTGAAAAGTTCTATTCCAAAGTGTATTCTCTGGGGTTTCACTTCATAAAATGATTCCATTTTACAATTTCATTTTTCTTTCCTAGAAAAAAGTCTGGACAATGGATACCATGAACATTTTCTTAAGAATATGTTATTTTCCTGTGCACATCAGAGGATAGGTTCCTGGTGCTGCTCTTTTCTTTTTGTCACCTTGTGTGCATGATGGAGTTGTGGCATCAGTTTTGTCATCTTTTCTTCTATCTACTTCCATACAAGAGACTTCATTAAGGGTAGCCAGCTTTACCCCCAGGGTAGAGGCTATTTTTGAATGGACAAAGTACTCCTGAAGTCTACAGACTCCTGGTGCAAGATGGAGAATCCTTTCCTCTGCTTTACGTTGTGTGAAGCAACCTGACCAGTGCAGATCAATGTTAAGCTCTCAGGGGAAACACTTCCAGTCTTGCTTTAGATGTGGTATGATTAAACCAAGATATTTGGGCACAAAAGTAATGTAAAAAAAACTCGGTACTATATATTCACTCAAGAAAGATCAAAGCATGGATTTGCAAGTTCTCATTCAGAAACTCCCACCACACAGGAACTGTCAATACATTAACACCTGCATGACAAGGAACCTGTGGACAGCCTTGCACATAGCTGTCTCTGTCTACACAGCCTCTCTGGTACAGATCAGTAAGAGCCACACTGAAACTAGCAGTGACCATTTTTCTTGTCATGTAACTGCATTTAATATCATCATGGCTAGGCTTTGAAAACGAAGATTTGGGGAGGGTTCTACCCACGTATGCATTTAATATATTTTTGCATGTAATTTAACATAAAAAAACCCATAAAACATCTTTTCATTCTCTATAACATATCCAGTAGGTTGTCTCTGTAGCAGAATTACTGAGAACAAATTTTGTGTTTCTTTGGCTACAGGAATAGAGATTTTATCTGCCTTTACATGCTAGTTCAAAAAAGATTCAAAATGGCCCATAACTGCTAAAACATTACAATTTAACTTATAACCTATCTCCAGAACTTTGTATTAAGCAGACTATGCACAAGTCTCAAAACTCTTAAAGCAATGACTGTGCTGTATATTAGGCAAATACTGCAAATAAAATGCTTGTACTTGTTAGAATAAAGCTGAAAAACTTGAAAAATGCAGGACAGTCATTTTTGCAAACTACTGTAACAAGATTCAACAATAAACTTTTCACCATCTCTAACAAGTAGGAAGTCCTGATACAAAGTACTGGAGAGCTGGCTGACAACTGTGATTTCTGCTCTGCAAACAGTTTGCACTGTCCCCCACAGGTGCTAAGGTAAAAATAAACATTAAAAAAAGAAATTTTGAGCTATGATATAATTTTCTTTAACAATTAAAAAACCTACCCTCACAAATAAAAAGCTGAAGAAAATGAAGTATGAAATCTTTGTTTTCAGTTGTTCATGAAAGGCCTTTGTGCCCAGCACTACCATCAAAGACAACAGGTGTTAAAAGCTGCAATTCTTTTCTGTTTTTTTGATGTAAAGCATTAATATAGAGGTGTCTGCAATGTCAGCTGGAACTCAGACCTCCCAACCCACCATCAAGGCAGACAAGAAAGCTGGGGCATTCTGATATATCTGCTTTCTTAAGAAAGGAGGCTGTCTTTAAATCTTTTAGCTGGAGAAGATTAAGGAAGGCAGAGTGGTGTTACATGCAAGAGGTATGCAAAAAGCAGTATTTTTCTGTAGAGCAGCTTCTGGATAGTGGATAGAATTACAGATGTTAAGATCTTCCCAGATACAGTTACAGTCCAGTTGGGTTTTTTTAAAGAAAAAAAAACCAACAACCCAGCCTTGAGAGGATAAAACTGCTTTCTTTTTCATAGTCTTAGAAATTGCATTGACTAGGTGACCTATATTCTGACAAAGAAAGAATTAAGCGACACAGATCTTTGCCTGTGTAGATGATCATTAAAAATTATGTTAATAGAGTATCTGATACCTTTTAGAGTGGTGAAGTAGGTGTGAGTGACAGGCAGAACATTTCTAGATGCACAGGTTGTTTTGAGGTACAGCTGCCTATATTACCTTAACTGTACAATAAAACATGCAACTCTTATATGAGTCTCTTCACCCACAGATTTGAATTGCTCTGCAGTACTCTCATTTTACAGATGGAGAAACTATACTCAGAGAATTGAAGCCACACGGTCCAGCTGACACTGCAAGGCAGCTGAGCAGCAAGGAGCAGTGCTGTCTCCTGGTTCCTAGCCAACTGCATCCCTTGGAAAAAACTTACGTTGACTGTCTCTTTCACTCCAAAGCATTTCTGCTTTGAGAGAGATATATATTAGTCAAAATGCTTGCAGCGACCACTTCTTACATACTCTGAACAAACCTGCATAAACTGCACTTGAAAAGATGTAGTTGAACTCCTAACTATGTGGCATTAAATCCCAGCTAACACTGGAGAACTTGCCACACCTTGTTTTACTTACTTTCTTCTTAATGTACTTATAGCAGCAGCAGCCAGTAGCATGACATGAAGAAACCTATCAAATATTGATTTTAACTACTCTTCAGTGATCAAAAATGAACTTTGAGATTTATCAGTAGGCTCATATTCTTACAGCAGGACAGGGTCTGGGTACAAGGGCTATTGCTAAGCCAGTTAAGTAGGCCCCAAAATAGACAAAACTTTCCAATTAATCCAACAGCTTGAATCACATCCAGACCCTGATATGAAGCCAGAGCTGTGCAAGTGGAACACGTTCAAACTGGCCTATGCTACCATGCTGGCAGACCACATGCTTTTGTACAGAGTACAATTCACAAACCTGACTTGGAAGTGACAGCACGTAGGACTATTTTGGGCAGGTTAGCCCCACCAAGACATCTTTCAGCTGCAGCACAGAAGGAATAAAAAAATGGAAGGAGTTACCATTGTGAACAGAAAATACTGAGGTTAAAGAGCATGCCAATACCACAAAAGCACTGTAGCAAAAGGTGAAAAAGACTGCATAAGCAAACATGAGACACAGTTTCTTGTGTACCAGTTAATGATGCCACCAAGAGCACAGGTGGTAAGCATCTTGTCTTCCTTGGAAGCAACATTTACTAGTAACAATTGTTAATAAGAGAATCAAAACCTTCCAGCTGATGGCTGATCAGCCATGAAGGACAATTGTCCTGTTCACAGAAACAGCTCACAGATCACTCCTGCCTGCCCATTCCTGACCTTGAGATATAGTCCAAAATTCTGCCAGGGAAGATGATGCACATCTTTCCTTGCTTTCTTACTGCTCCCATGGAAGCAAGCAAAATAGACAATATTTGATCATTTTTTCCCAACAGTGTACTTGGAAATACCCTTCCAGACAGAAATGATTAGCTGTACATCTAAGTGAGGAAGGTGCAGATTTGCCAGACTGCTCACACTATCAAACCATTCTATGATTGAGTCTCCAGAAACATTCCGTGAGGGAGCAAAACCACAGCTTACAAACCTAGTATCATATATAACACAAAACTGGTGAAATGTCAATAAGCTTTCTACTGCTGGCAGCCACAAATCCTAAGATTTCATTAGCCAGAATATGGTCTGCGTTCAGTTTTTGGAGACTGTGAAGTTATAAAGTTATAGACTTACAGAGTTGGTTATATAGTATATTTATATATTTTTAATATATATTTATATAGAGTTGGTATATTTACGTGGAAGGGCAGACAACCTTCCCCAACAGAAGAGCTAGAGTGGGAAAAAGAAGTATATATATGTATTTGTATATATCCTATAGAGTAAACTGTGTTTAACATCTAGCTTTCCTCATAGAAAACAAAATAAAACAAAACCATCTCTCTGCTCTGATGGCATAAATACTGCACTCCAACAGAACTAACAGGAAAGATAGTATGTCATCTCTGACTTCAGTAAGAAGATAGCAGTTGTCTAACTATCCTCCACGTTCACATATGGCAGTAAGTTCCAGAAGTTCACTACTAGTCTTACAAGGATTCAGCTCCTTTAACCTATTGTCTATCTCACCAGGGACTGAAGTCAGAGTCATGCAGAGTGGAATGCATTTTCTAGAGTCTCTTATACAGTTGTATGTTTTAAAATCAGAACCAAAGCAGAACCATGACTGCTTGTGTAGCACCAGGGTTAGGACAATGCTAACACGATCTCAAGTGAGAACCAGTGCCATCAGCAGTGGGACAAAAGTTAGGCGCTACAACAAGCTGAAACATGAACTGGTTCAAAATGTTACCCAAACCTGGAAGTAAATTTTAGATGTTATTTTGAAATTTTGCTGAAATCCCAGATGCCAAAGTGGAACTAAAGCAAAACAAAGTCCTTTCCAGCTTAGAACATCAGTTCATCTGAAAACCAACATCCTCTGGCAGGTTCTGTGTAACAAGAGGACAGCCTGACTTTAAAAGTCTTTTGAAAACTACCATTCCTCCGCCCTTGTCACACTATGCACCAGAAGGTGGTCACGAACTTTCTTCTCTGGCAGTCAGGGACTACCTGCTAAGGTGAGATCCAGGTAAACTGCTTCTTGTGACTCCTGTTCCTCTGGAAGAAAACACTACCGTTTCCTTCAGCTGCTATACCTATTGCAGGGAGATAAACATGTTTCCAGGTAAAGGGTTTGGGTTTTCAGAAGGTAGAGAAAGGAGACTTTACTTGTGAATGAGCTGACCCTTCCAGCACTCCCATTCACTGAATCACTCCTCTGGCTAGTGCTGGCCCCATCTGTATTCCTGGCATCACTTTTTTCTCACCAACAGCATGGTCCCCTACACTAAATTTAAGGCATTAAAAAAAAATCCAGTACAGGTCCAGTACTAAAAATGATGCTCATGGAGAAGAAGGAGATGGAGTTTAATACTTCCCCTTGTTGAAGGCCTGTGCTGAGAGTCTGTGAACTGAATAATAAACTGTTACTGGCTTGGACTCAGAGCTCAACTGAAACAGCTTCAATCACAGCTGGAACTGACCCAGAACAGATTCAAACATACTGGTTCAATTCCCTGGTTTTAAGTGTCCTCTTGTAATGATAAGATGCATAATCAGAATTAGAAAGTGTTCATGGCAAAGCAGTACCTGAATTCACATAAAGAAAGTCAGGCCTGGGCCCAAGTCTCATAAAAATTCCAAACTGGAATAATAATATCTATGCAGAGCAAACATTTAAATATTGACACAGCTAAAGCACAGTAGAGATGGGGGGGAAAAAGCAGGAAGCATTTGTCATTTATATGAAGACAATGAGGTATACACATTCCTTAACACAGAATTGTTACAGATTCCACTGGGCACCATGGCAGTTGTATAGTCCTTGTATTAATCCCTAGCTATATTCTGCAGGGTATATCAATAGAGTTAAGTATTTATGAGCTACAAATATGACAGGAAACAGATATACCCCATGTAAGTAATATACAATTGTGCCACTGTTCCTCATAAGTAACCCATTGATGTTCTCTGCTAGGCTCAGGTAAAAAGTACTTAATGAGAGAGAATATAGCTTTAAACTTTCTGATATTTTCTCATTTGGAGAATTTTCTCTAAAATTTTCTCTCTGATAGGTCACCTCCATCCTCTAATTGGCTAGATGAGGGTTTCCAAATGACAGCAAGAAGCGTGGACAGTGCATGAAGCTGATGCAAATGTGTCTTATATGATTCCTCTGCCTTAGGCTGCTGAGTAGCTCAAGTCCAGCTCTCCACTGCCTGGAGTGGACAGTCTTCCAGGCTAGAGACTCATCTGGGACAAGGTTACAGTCAAAAAGGTTGTGAACAAGGAAATACAAACATTGCAGTTTGTACCAGGGCAAGAGTTACTCTCTGGCTCTGAAAGGAATGCGCAAACATGGAGACAAGCCATAGGACATGAAAAGGACTTTTAAGTGGAGAATGCGAAAAGATATAATGTGAGTCTTGGAGTCATCCTAAGACAACACACATCATGTGTTCAGCACTGGCAAAGAGGCAACATATTCAGTTCACAGTTGGTGATTCCCAAGAGCACTGCTGGGAAGTTCTACTTTATATGTCCTGTTTTAAGACTACAGATCACAACAATATTTTAAACAACAGTTTTAATTCAGTAGAGGAATTTCTCTGTCTGTAGTTTGGATCACAAAGTTCACACCGTTAAGTTTTCCCTTAATCCTGGAAGAAGTCTTTTGGAGTGTTTTTTTTTCGGTTGGATTTGGTTTCTTATTTGTTTGAGGTTTTTTTCTGTTATTGTTTGTTCTATAGTAGCATATCAGTGTGATACAGCTTTAAGCTGATACACTTCTCTTTAAATGAGATAGTGTTATGAGGTATCCTGTGTTTCATGGTGCAATTGTAGCCTTCCCCGCCTAGTTGAAGCAGTAATCTCTTCTCATTATACTCTTGCTATTCCTACGTCATCTTGCCAACTGCCAACTAAGTTTAATTTGCTTGCATGAGACAATGCACAAGAAATTAATTCAAAAAATAAAAAGCAATGATTTTGTAAAGTAGTAATTGTTCAATTCCCTTTAGAGTAATACAATTTTATAACAGAAAGATGAACAAACTGAAAAATCAGGATATGGCTATTTGAGTTTCTTTTTGGTTCATTTAAGAAAGAAAACATATTTATAAGTATTTAAAAACTTATTAAAGGATATACAGATTTCTATAGAAAAAATGAAGTGTCATTGTGAGCATCACATTTTATTAAGTTTCACACAGCTAAAAAATTAGCCTAATGAAAAGTTTGCATTTCCTTAACCTAATCAATTAGTCAGCTATATGCCTCTATTTACTTACATGGTTTATTAATCTAGCTAGAATCTTGATCTCAGTGTAGGAAGTTGTGTGCAGTGTTTAGGTTCTGAGAAACCAATTGCTTATGCGTGAGTTCTTGATCTCTTTGGTTCCAGTTATAGCTGTAATTCATTTGTCCCACTGAACCAGTTTTAGCAAGCTTGAATAATAAAGATTCAGTTTTATCCCCTCAATCATACCAATGTGTGTCTTGATTCAGTATCTTTTAAATTAATTCAGAAACTTTCATAGTTTCAAGAGAAAATTATTATCTTATCGTCCTCTTGATTTTTTGATACAGTGAATAATAGAGCTATTAAAAATGAGTAAGATCAGAAAACTTAATTTAATTGATTAGTCAGTCCTGGGAAATCAATGTATTTGTGTAAAAGCTGTGAAAAACTATAGCTATATTTCCTTGCACTTCTATGATGTTAGACAAATATTATAATACCATATCAGTATAATTATACTTTTCCTTCAGTTTTCTTTAGGCATCAGACAAAACTTACTTTATTAACTCTATTTTTTCACCAAACATACATAAGTGCAAAAAAAAGTATTACTCAACCAGAGTAGAGAACATGCAATAACAACTTCTCCCAGTGTCTAGGTACAGTATGACTTTCTTGAATGGCAAATATTCATTATAAGAATCTATAGGATTCCTTTTATGAGGAATCCACTCTTTCCCCTCCCCCCTAGAGGCAGAACTGAGAAAAGGGCATTTCTTGTTTGCATTTCAAATAGTGTTACCAGTGTTGTCAGCACTGTGTTCCATGGACTCAGGGAGACCTCCTTTACCAAACTCTGCACATAACTTTTAGAATAACCTCTACAATTAATGTTTTCTAGCGAAAGGAAACAAACCAACCTGTTGAGATGGTCAGTTACCTTGATTATTAAAAATCTAAATTTTCATAGATCTCATACTTTGTCTTGCTTGTATATATACAGCTTCTTCCCAAAATCCCTTTCCCAACAGTAGATGCTTACATACTATGATCAAGTGATTCTTATCCTCTTTACATGTTTGTCAAAGAGAGTTGCAAAAGTGGATTTATTCTCATTTTTTTTCACTTCAATGAGCCTAGGAATGTACAAGTTAGTTTTCCTCAGCAAAGCTTACACTCCTTATAACAATGTGTCAACAGAAAAAGTCTGACATCCTCTTAAACTCTTTCCCAGTGCTTTGGAGCACTATTGCACCATCACCCCTTATTTCTTAATCTATTCTAATACAACTCCTCAAATACATTTGACTGCTCTTCTGCATTGTTTTCACCATCAACAAAGTCCACAGGCCTTGAACACAAGAGGAAACTGGGAAGTTATCTGGTCAGAACAACATGTAAATTAGGGAAAAACCATTACAACTCATAATTTTGAGCAATTCAGCAAAACCCTATGCCTGTGAGTCACCAGAACAATTCCATAACACAAATACAAAACACAAAGAAGACAATCAGCTGAAAAAAACTACCAAATATACTGATCTGTACTACCCAGAAAGTTGCCAAATGTTAGATTCCTGCTGAGTATTGTTCAGTTATTCCACTGAGCTCCAGTCAATGTAATTAAGGGCTTTATTGGAGGATTCACACATTGTCTTTATAGCTTCAATATCTATTTCAGCTTCGTCTAGAATTCATGAAAACACACTCCCATTCCTTAAAATGCACTGTATGAAGCATGTTCTGGGTCAGAGTCAACTTTCACACAAGTAAATCTGGATTAACAAAATACACAGAGGCTAATGTACTGATACTAGCACAAAGTAAACAGTAAAAATGCACTCACATCCACACGTTTTAAGGCAAAGAGTTCCGTCTTACTGAACAAAATCCTTGAGTCTAGAAGAGAAGAATGCAGAAAATGAAAATAAAAAAAATAATGGTTCCCTAAAGAGATAAAAAGGCTAATGACTAAAAAGCAACTTCATTGTTCCATTTTCCTTGTAGCAGTTACCCTGGAAGGAGAAGAGTAGCAGAAGGCTGAAGTTAACCTGTTTCTCCACTCTTTCAATCTCAAGGAATCGGATGTGACAATTTTGTACTCAGTTGTTTGAACAGCTTAAAACACATGCTAGGCAGCTTAAGGAAGGAAATTAATACAGTTCTCCTATCTTGTTCATTCCATGGGAAAGCTGAGTGAAGAACAGAGCTTGAGACAGATTGGAAAATGTCTCAGTGCAATTAGCAAAAAAAGCTATTTATATAATGTGTCATGCTAAGCAGTACGTAAAGTACAAGCAGAAACTGGAAGAAGCTGTGTTGGTCAAAATCTAAGCATCAATCCAGTACCAGTTGATTCCCAACTGAAATTTAAAATGGGATTCAGATGAACTGAACTTGTAGTAGCTTCACTCTCAGAGCATGGATGTTCTAGTATCTGTGGGAGCAAGGGGAAGAAAAGCATTGTGCTCCCGTTGAGTTTTGGTTAGGGTGGAACATGGGCCCGTATCACCTGACACAACTGCAGCACAGGGCTGCACACCTCCCACCTGCATCTAGTCCTGTCCACAGTCTCTTGTGAAAGCATTAACATCCACACAGCAAATGTACTCACAGGGCATTCCATGATTCAGAGTGCATCCAGAAAATCTGAACAGTCCACTGATAACATGGGACAGTATGTGGACTGCTTTCAAAATTGTTCTCATTATAAACAGATTTCTTACATCCATGACCACATTTACATTTTACATGAAGCCACCTTCTGTAACATTCAGAATGCAGCACAGTAACCAGAAGGTATGGATCACAAATGTACAAACTGTTAAGCACACTGGACAAAGAACTTTTGCTGCTATGCACAACAGATCAGCAGAAAACAACCAAAAGTTTTGTTCTAATCTCATTTACTATCACCCTGCCTGGGTCTACTGGAAATGTAATTGTAACTGCACAAAAATAGGAGAGGTTCCACTAAGAGGTGAACAAGAAAGGCTTCTAACCAGAGCAAGAAAAAAAGCACATCAGTCAAATGTACTGGCTACATGGGACAGGAAGAAGCTGCTGAAGGCAGACCCTCAGAGCCTTACAACTATGGTGAAAATACAACTGTTGCAATAGAAAAGGCTGAGAAAATATATCATAGTTCAAATTATCTGGTCTGCCTCAATGCTGGACATTTTCATATCATGACATCCACCCAGCAATAGATTTGTATTTCTGAAGTGTATTATGGGAAGGAACCAATTCATGAAATAGGAACAAAAGAATCATAATGTCAGAAAAAGCAGTGCTCCAGCTAGCCCAGGAGGCCCCCTGGTATCAGCTGATACCAGCCAAGGAAGCTGCCAAAAGCCCAAGAGTAGGCAGCAGTAGAAGTGCCTTCTGAAACAGGAAGTTTCTCTTAATTCTAGTAATGTTATTTATTTCAATTGTGCACGTTCTCACTGCCCTGTATGTATGCTAAATCCTTTTTGAAACCTGTTCCTGTTTTCGTCTGTTACCCTTGTTACAGTGAGGTCCACAGATCAGTTAGGAACAGGAAAAAACATTTCATTTGCAAATGTATTGATGCCTTTCAGTTTCACAGACAAGCCTCATCATCACCTAATATCATAGAATCATAGAATCCTAGAATGGTTTGGGTTGGAAGGGACCTCTGGAGGTCATCTAGTTCAACCCCCTGGCAGTGGGCAGGGACATCCCCAACTAGATCAGGTTGCCCAGAGCCCTGTCAAGCCTCACCTTGAATGCCTCCAGGGATGGGGCCTCAACCACCTCCCTGTTCCAGTATTTCACCACCCTTGTGGTAATATCTATTAAAAGTTTGCAGTTTGCAAAAGCCTTTGTATCTCATCCTGCCTCTCAGTCACAGGCTTAGGAGAAATATTGTTAGCTAATTGAGTGGAAGAGGTAAA
>VWZO01017501.1:93915-202873 GCA_013396975.1 Bucco capensis
GTACTGCTTAGACTTGCCTGAGCTGAACATGCATCTTGCACATTTTTGCAGCCAAGATGGGAACAGGCCACAGTGGTCTGCAGGTGGCAGCTCTGGTGGGTGACTCAAAATGGACCCTCCAAGCAGCTGAGCCAAGACGACTTCTGCAAAGTCAGTCTCAACTGGAAATGCTTCTCCATGGATTCTGATAAGAACAGATTGTTTTTTCATGGACTAAAATTCAGAGAGGAAGGAACCAGCTTGCCTTATGATTATTCATACTATTGTTTACGTTTTAGGCTATACTCAGGTACTGGACATGCTCCCTGCTAGGCAGTTTTTGTAAGTATGCTGGATGTTCAGTTTGCCAAGCATATGTAAACAGTTAAAAAAATGAAGTAACTGTTCTGTTCTAAGGCATATATTTATTCCCCCCCCCACCAAAAAAAAAAGCAATTGTTTTTCATTATGGCTTGCTTGCATGCCAAACTTCATTTGAATGAATAAAGATTTTTTTGGTATAGGATTAAAAAAGAAAAAAAAAAGGCATGTTACTTATGTAAAATCTATGCTCCTGTAATTTAAAACAATGCTACCCTGGAGTTTTAAACTTTCCAAAATGAGGATTTATAATGAAACACCTGACAAAACTGTAACATACAGATACTAATAAGTTATTCTGTAAACAATGGATGTGATTCAGATTTTTTTTTTAAACTACCATATTTAGCCTAGTGTGACTTCACTGACTCCAGCAGAATAGTTTCCCTCATTTACTTTGTTGTGAGTGGTTGCAATCATGCATGGTATATGGTAAACACATGTTGGGAGATCTGTACAGATCACTCTGCAAGTCCTATGCTGACAAAAATGGATAGTAGATGAAGTGAGGTCTCTAATGACTTAGCCAGAAAAACACTTAATGAATAGAAATGAATGTGTGTTACTTCAAATGCCATTGTACTCTGTATTTATACCTTATAGCTCTTCAGTTTTCTCAGGCCTCCCTACCCTCTGACACTAAATCTGCCCAACATTCTTGACAACATACTTTTTGGTTTCCATATAGTTTGGTCATTTTACTAATATGAGTTTATAGAAATAATATGTTCTCTTTAGAGTTAGTGTACAAGCAAATGGCAGTTGTGCAGCTATTTTGAAAGGTTAAAATGACTCACTAAGGTATTATTGCAGCTGTTGTAGGACTTGTAACAGCCAGAAGTGCTGACTCAGAGAAGGATTTTTGTGTTGAAGAATCCTGCTCTAGACGGTAATTCTAATGTGGCTCATGACAGGAAAATGGCTGCTGGGATGAGAAGGAACAGACAGAGCTGGTAACTTTGTTGTCTGATCTAGAGCCTGACTCAAAATCAAACGCATGAGAAAAGATTTGCGCTAAAAGAATGACAATGGGACGGAACCGAGCATGTAGTTGCTTCCAGTGATGTAAAACCAGTTATAAACAAAGCATCTAAATAGATGTCATAAGTTTTCCTCAAAGTATTTCCTGCTAAAGGCTACACTGTGGGGTTTTCTTAGCTTTACAGGATGGCTAGGATCATCTCATTTACTAACTAGCTGAGTAGCAACCTGGGATGATTTAACTAATGCAAGAAGACTCAAAAATACACTGAGAATCTGAAATATCACAGTTATCTCTGTTCCCTGGATTTTGTGTAATATTAGAAAAAAGATTTAGGAATTGGGTAGGATATCACAGTTTTCATTTGGATAATGTCTACTTTATCCTTACAAAGAATGTTTACTACAAAACATGTATTCCTGGCATATTTAACTGGGGCACTCTAAAAGTTCAGCAAAACAATCAGTTGCAAATATGGCTGGAATTATGAATGGGCACTGCATATGCCAATTTTACATAATTTCCTCTACCCATTGAATCACTTTAACAGCCATCACTCCATTATCCCTTTGTGATATAATGTACAGTCTTTGAAATCAGTGGCAAAGTTTTCAGTAGACCAGTTTGACTGGTATTCAATGAATACCTTATTCAGTTGATCTACCATTTGCTGCCCTCTAACAAATTTTATCTTCTTAGTTTATTTTAGTGGAAAAGTAGTACACTGCCAGGTATAGTCTCTCTTCAATGCATGCATGCATCTCCCATTAACTCTAGAGGGAATTATGCACACACATCAGGAGAAAAATATACCCCATAGTGATAATGGCTTGCATTTATATAATGCCTTTTATTCCAAAGCACTTTTCAAACTGCTCTATTGCTAATCTGATTAGAAGCTCCATCTGTGGAGTGTACCTCCATTACTCTGCTCTGCTAGCAAGCATAACATTTTCAACATGGTCTGTGAAAAGCCTTTACAAAGGTGTCACATCATTTATTTATGTTCAGGTATGTATTTATGCTCAGGATTTTTATCAGTGGTGGTCACTTCTTCCATTCTTTTATGCACAGTAAGTTGTAGGTGCATACTGTAGTTCAATTTTTACTGTGGTATGCAAAATTCACAATAAAAAAGAGACCAATTTTGTCTCATGCCAATATGGCTTGAGACATCAAAAAACCCAAACCCATTTGGTTTTGTTCTCAGTGAAATCACTTGTAAATCACCATTGAATTCACTGGCACCCATCACAGCTTGGACCTCAGCGATATTAAGACTGACCCATTTTTACCACAAATGTGTAATACATAGGAAACTAGATAAAGAGACAATAGTTTGCAATACAAGTCCTGGACACAGGAAATTGATCGGTAGCTTAGCAGTGAGAAAAGGATTTTTCACCAAAAGAAAAACTTATTTCATTTTCTCAGTTGTGGCAGGGCTGCGAGTCACTGGTCTGCCAAGAACAGCTGCATGTCCAGGATTTTGGCATCCAACTAACAAAGCAGCACTGTACATTATTTCATCTTGAGTCACATCCCTCAGTCCCTCTGAGGCAACATAAAAAGGCAAGATGGAAGTGACCTGCACAGCAAAGCCTACCTGTGCAACAAAACCTTGCAATTGGAGTCTGTGGGGCTGGAAGAGATGAGCAAGAAGGAATAACATGTACTCATGGATACTCATGGGTAAGGGCTGCTGAAAATTACACCATACTTCTGTGTCTCCAAAATAGAGCCTAAGTGGTTTCATAGGTGTACGAGCCATCTGCTTGTCTTCCATGGGTAAATTTTACCCGTTGTACTTTAAAGATTCATGTTCATTGCTTTTACAGTTACCACTGAGGTCTAATTCCCATTTTGGGACTGTAGTAGCAAAAGAAGGAAAACTTTTCATGCAATATCCATTACACAACCTCTTCTCCTCCCACTCGGTCCCCATATGCCTAAGGTATTTTTATTTCATGGATGGAGATGTCTTTAATAATGTGATAGGGAATCCAAATGGCCACCCCGATGTGCCACCAGAAACAACACATTTCACAAGATATCTTCCTCAGTGCTTTCCAGCGATTTCTTTTCCTTAAGGGGGTGTCATTATTATGTTTTATCTTTGCCTGTTAGTGTAATTTTAATTTATCATTAAGTAACATTTTGCTTTTTAACATAAAGTATTCAGTGTGCTTGATGGAGCAGTGCTTCATGGAAAGTTAGTTCCTTCACAGCAACAACTGTTTGGAGAAGAGGAGTTTATTAATTTATCAGAGCCTTATGTTCAATTTCAGATTTTTCAGCTTAGGAACCAACAATCAGCTGCACCTGTTACCAATTAAAGTATTAATGGCACATCAATCAAAGAAAAATCACTGCAAAAGGAGATTACACAAGCTCTGTACTCGTGTCATTTCTTTGGAAGTTATCTTTTATTTCCAAAAAGAAATTAAATCCATAAAATATACACTAAAAGCCCCGAGCAGGGCTCCTGCTACAGTGCTTGCAGTAACTTAGTATCTATAACTGTGGGGGCAAGATCTTTTTCTGCTGAAAGAACTGGGTACCTTCTATTTGAAAAGTAATAATGTTGCTTTAAACACAAAGGCCAGCAGGACTCTGTTAATGTTTTTATGAAGCTTGACAAAAGTTAATTACTAGGTTTGCAAAAAGTCCATGAAGCACAAGCATGGCATAAGATTGATGGAATTTCCTTACTCTTCACAAGTTGCTGCCTCTCTCTGCAATGGGTAAGGCACTGCAGCAACAAAGGCAGAGACACTTCACAGAGGATGTCTAATTTCATCATCAGTTCTCCATAGAAAAAAAACATTATCACCTCCAATTAAGAAGAAAAAGTGACATGAGCAAGTAATGCAGCTGTCAGAGTACAGCCAGTCTGCTAGTGTCACCGGCTCCATACCATATCGTTTGTGAGGCCTGGGCACTCACTCAGGTCACGTCACATCACATCTTTACATCTATAACCTGTGTTGCTAGGATAACACATACACGTTTGCTAAGGCCTTCAGATTACATTGAAGAATAATTTTTCACCAGTAAATTGTATACATAATATGTATCAACCTCATCATGGTACCTTTTGAGCCTACCAAAGTTCAAAGTTGCCCTTTCGTAAATGAAATTGCCAAATTGCGTGCTGGAGAGGATGTATTTTTATCTAGATAGGAGAAAACTCCTTCTCAGGCAGATATGCTGAGCTGATTTCTTTAGGGTGCCCTATTTTGCTGCTGTTTTCAGGTTGGTGGCCTCCCAGAATTTAAAATTTCTCTAAAATTATGAGGTACTCTTTTCACAGAGCATGTTAATAGCCCATAATCCCAATTTTCTCACTGTACGTACTTCACTGTTGTTTTTACTCTTTTCCCATTTTTAAACTGCAACATATTAAAAAGGTTTTTAACACTTAAAATACTACTAAAAATCTAAGAATGTCTGTCAGATTCCTTCCTCTTGTTTGCTTCAGAAAGTGGTGCTTTGATTGTCCATTAGAGAGTTGTTTACATTTCTCCAAAAGCTCCATTTAGTTTTCCTGACAAGGTGGAATAAGTGACTGGCTGTGATGGATAGAGGCACCTGTCCTAATGGCTGCTCAAACTGTGCCCACTAGTGCACGTTACATTGATAAATTGACAACAGTTGGGACATGCTCTGCTAGCAGCAAGAATGAGGCTACTAGGACAAACACAGGCGGTTAGACAGTCTGCTTTAATATTCTTGGGAAAGGTATACAGACTTCTAATCTAACACCCCAACAGCTGCAGTGAGAAATTAGTGTGCAGGCAGAATTTCTTTGTTACCTTGACATTAGCATTGCTAGTTAGCTTGGAAGTATGTTTACAGTAAAATATTTCTCAGTCTCCTAGTTCATACACCTGCAGTACCTGCATTTGGCATGCTAATTAAAATTGTATTGCAGGATTTTACTCATGCCTTTGCCTCTCTTCCTAGGTTTCATTGTCCTTTGGCTTGACTATTTTCATTGATTTATTTGCTAAACCTAAGCCACATTTATCAGTCTTCTGTTTTATTGGCAGAAAAACACCAGAGTTATAGACGAGTGTGAAGAAAAGTTCCAGGTACCAGTTGAAGGATAAGGGATAAGAAACGTTAAAAGGTTTTCAGTTCTTACTCCCTCATAGCCTTCATTTAATGAAGAATTTGGGGATAGTGTAGTCTGAAAGATGGCAAGTGTTGATTCCTCCTCCTTGTTGGAAGGAACTATCCACTAACAACTGTGATATGAAGGTACGGATACCACCCCAGCACCCGTCTGGCCCATTTCCCTCCTGCTGGGCACTGTAACCAGAGAGCTGTCACATCCAGAAAATCCCCTTTAACTGGCAGTTCCAGGACTGACCTGGGCTTTGCAACGGAATGGGCTGAAGAGCAAATATAGAGTTTCATTATTCTGTTTCTTTCCTCCCACCTCCTCTTGTTCCCAGTCAATTTGCACTTATCACTAACAGAAACAGTATCTTTACTCCAGCTGGACTGACTGAGTTCCAGAAGCCACAAAATTTCCCCGAATTTATCAGTGATAAACTTATTTTAACCTAAGACTAATCTAAAGGAACAAACGACCATGGAGAAAACACTACAACTTAATGCAAAGCCATAAAAAAGGATGCACAAGCCAAAGAAGAAGTATGGACATAATAATGTTTCTCAGAGCCTTGCTTTTAAATAGCCTAGTTACTGATTTTATGATAAGGCACAGTTTGCCTTTCTGATTTGCATGGATAATGAAGCAATTAGCAGCTATCATATATAAAACATGTTAATTCTTCATTAGACATCAAACAAAAAGCTCAACATATAGTGTGGAACCTCCAGTTACTTGCTGACTATTTCCATGGAGCTTTAATGGGAGCCCAGTTGGTGCATGCATTTTGCTCTGTCAGATAATGGTGAGTATACTATGAAACTTTGATGGGCTGGGAGTGGGCTCCCCTCCCCACCCTCTCACTGCTACTAAACTTCTTTTCACTTTGTAATTTTTGACATTGGAAACAGCTACTTGTACAGTGTCACAACAGCAAAGCAACAATTATGCAGGGTCTGGTATTTCTCATGCAAATTACAACAACAACAACAAAAAAAAAAAAAAGAAGAAAATTTCCAGAAAACCTGCCCTCTTAACAGACCGGTTTTTGTGTTCAGACACAGCTCATACTTGCAGGATCGTCAAATTAAAATGTGAACAGCTACATATATAAAACAGTTTCTCTAAAGAGAAGAGGAAAACAGAACATAGGAGACTATTTCAAACAACTCATCAGAAATACTCTTTTAATGACTTTATACTGAAAAGACTAAATGCCTGAAATAAAGGTTTTGGAAAATTGTTCAAGTAAGGACAGCGTAATAAAAGAAAGACAGCACCATGTAAGTATTTCTTATATTTATGTTTGCAAGAGAATTACAGAATTGCATTGGATGATGTGAATTAACTTATTCCCATGTGCTTTGGATATTAAGGGCACATGGAATTTGTTATATCTCTAGCATGGGATATTGGACTAGCATGTCTAATAAAAACAGATAAGCAGGACAGGAAAATTAGTACTGGGGCGAAGTACATACTTTATTAGAAGCTCTTTCTTTTTCTTTCTTTCACTCTCTCTCTACAAATACAAACAAGCCCTGTGTGGAAGTATCACAGTAAGGGAGCAGTAAATTAAAAAAGCCAACCACAATAGCATTAGCATTAGAGGTTACAACAAATGCAATCATTGCTGGGGAAAAAAATCCTAAATGCATGCATCTCCACAAAGAACTTTGAAACAATGACTTTACTCCATAGGGAAATGCTGTGGTATATAATATAGTATCATTACAATAAAAAAGGAGCCATGAGGCACATCACTAAAAGAGAAAACAAATCAAAACAAAACAGAGAAGAAAAGCAAGCAGCTTATTGTGTCTTTGCCAAGGGTGAAGTAAACACTGCATCTGTTTCAAAATTCAGATCCCTATGTCTGACCAGGAGTAAAACTGTCCATTAGAATACAGAGTCAGGAGAGGTTAGTGACATTTTGAATGTCTAGTTTCTTTATGCTTTTCCCTTGCACACAGAAAAACAGTTCCAAGTGCACATACTTAGAATAAATCCAATTGTTAAAGGAAAATAATTTTACAAATTCCCTTTTATGTTAAAAATACTCTTATCATAAACACAGAACATACTGTGTACAGGCAGTCTGTCTGACTTATAAGCAGCTCAGTTCAGCCTCTGCAAGATAACGAAGAGTAATGGTTTTTGATAATCAGGCCACAGTATTAATATAACATGAACCATAAATGCTTTTGCACTACATTTCTGGTTAAGCTACCAAACCTCATTGGAATATTATAGAGAAAGCTATATTCTGCTTTCTGTTGTAAATTGCAAAATGTGCTTCAGAGTATTTCTACAGATGTCTCTCTTGAACAGACACTGCAAAAGCAAGTATGTGGTACAGATGATTAATGGATATCTCTCTTAAATAAACCTCCAATCCTTAGTATCCAGTTCAATCTCAAATATTGCTTGCTGGGTCAGAGTTTTGGTTCCATAAAACTTAGCTGTGGGATTTCAAGTGTTAGTTATGCTGGCAGGGGTTAGTCTGCCTGGGAAAGTGGAAGTCAATTGCTCTGGGATGAGAAAACTCCATTTTGATAGCTTTCATCAGTCCTTTGCTTCTATAGCACTGGTCTGAAGGGACTCATTTTGACTGATGCCAGTTGTGGAGAAACCCTAAATTATGCCCATTTTCATCAATGTTATCAATAAGAAATATGTAAAAAAGAAAGTAGTGTTGATGGTGAGATTCGGAAAGTATTTTACAGCTCATCAGAATAAGGTGACTCAGAAACACAGCTCGTGTTAAACATACTGCTATTTAGAAACACAAACCATACATGTTGCTACAACTAGATTTCATACTAGTATTGGGGAATAGTAACTACAAAATCACAAACTTTCCACAGAAGCAAGGTCTCCATGGTACAATGCTTACAACAACCCTGCTGCCATAAAATAAATATATATAATATACCTAAGCACAAATTTTTTATTTATTTTTAAAAAAGGTTCCTGTTGAAATATATTGCTTATTAGCCAATTCCACATCAATGACTGGTGGAATACAAATCAAATAGCAGAGCTTACTTTCTTTGTATTTTGCATTTACTTCTGGTGGGTGAAACAGAAAGCAAAGGTCCACTCCTAATCACTTTTGATCATTAAAAAAAATCCATTGCAATTTTAAGAGGAATACTGGTGTTAAATTAATTACAGCGATCTGGACAAATTCCAGTTTTGGTAATTATGTCCTGCATACCTAAACCCCCCCTGCAGTTTCAGATGGAGAAGTTATTCTTCTTTTCATCTTAAAAAGCATTGTATATATTGGTGATGCTAAGATAACTTTTGGCCCAAAATGTTTCATTTCAATTGCAGGGAACTGAGCTGAGGAACTTACGGCTTTTCTTAAGGTACCTTTATAAGCGTAAATGTTCTGTCACATTATCCAATTACTTTTCTCCCCTTGTAACATACATACTCATTCTACTCAATGAATGTAGTGGAAGCATCTATTTACCCATCACTTCTTTAGTTAAGAAAACCTTACCTTTGCCTTCTACAGCCCTGACCTAGAAAATCAAGCATCCCACTCACATGACATCAAGTCAGGTAAAGGAATGCAATGAGCATCCTCACTCTGTTGTTCTCCAGACAACTAGCAATAAAACTCACTTGGGTGTCTTGGACACGAGTCTTTGGAAGGGCTCAGGCAGCCACTACCTCTGCTCTTTCAGAAAAAAAAACAGCCAAAGGACTAGGATTCCCCCTTTACTCTTAGAAACCAGAAAAATGGCAGGCACAGCAACAGTACTAATCATTCTTCCTTTCCCACCAGTAGTTACATATAACAATTCAAAGTCCAGCATGTATCTAACCAATTAACCAGAAATATTTGGATAGAAACCAACTGTGAAAGTCCCCATTAATTTTTAAAATAACTAAGCTATTAGGCCTTACAGATCCCCATCATTATATCAGAATCCCATAGTCACTAGAAATAGGCATTTATTTGCTTTTTTGGAAGCATACAGGATATTCTATGTAAATAGATGTATATGTAGAAAGACAAAAGACAGTAAGAGAGTAACAACAGACTACAGTGACTCTATCAGGCTGTCTGATAGATAATCTGTTTGTTAAGACAAGACAAATACAGGGGCCAGGGAGACATGCAGACGCTGGGCTGCTCTAGGCAGGTAAGAGTAGGCATCTGTCAGTCTGCTGCTGCAGCAGCCTCCTTTGAAGTGGCCTTGCTGGCTCTTCTCCAGGTAAGCTACTTTCTGACCTGAGGACAAATGTATATTGTACAGAAGGCTGGCTAGAGTTTTCCAAGTTACTATTAAGGTATGTTTCATAGGTGATAACGTCTCTAAGTGTAACAACCAAAATATTATGAATTGATTTCAGCAAGAGCTATTCAAGATAAGATGGAATAGGAACAGTGGCTGAAGCAGAAGTGTTTAAACGAGACACCAGGTCTGTTCCTTGCTTCTGACCTCTGTAGATAAGCAATAAAATTATATATGGCTGCAACAGTATTCTGTGTCAAGAGTATTAAGTGGACAGCTTCTAATTACCTTAGCTCATAAAGCTAAAGAGCTCGATCTATTGCTTAAAAGCTTTTTAGTTTAAATTATTTTAATCAACAATTCTATTTTTAGCAGTTGTTTCTAAGATGCTTTTCCAGTAAATGGGAAGGGTGGAAGGGGGGTTGAGGGTCTGGTTAGCTAGCTGGCTCACCTCCCAGGATGCGCAACCTTAAAGTCCCCAGCTCAGTAAGAATCTGTCAATGTAAAAATGAGATAAAGGCACTGGAGTCTGGAAACCCTACAGCAGAGCCCATATTTTCTAGGAGTCTTCTTTTTCCTCCAGTTGTAACAATGTCCAATAATATCTAATGTATTTTTATCAATGTGGTGGGACTCAGTATGATGAGAACATTAACGCTTCCTTGCTTTTCTAAGCTTGGTTTCAATCTCAGGCAACATTTTCCTCCTGTGTGTCCCTACGTTATAGGGAGCCAAGATGGGAAGCCCTTGACAGGGTAGCTATTTGGTATGAAGAATCCAGGAACCATGAAAAGAGGAAAAATGGGAGACAATGTTGGTAATAAAAACATATTGCCTGGCTGCACCCTCTTCCAAATGAAAGACATGGGTCTGGAGCAGGGCAGTTTTGATACATTCCATGATCTCTTAGACTCTGGGAAGAAACAGTGAGGGAAGCAAAAAGCCTTTTGACAACTTCTGAAACTCTGCCACAGGATGCTAGAAGTACAAGTCATCTACACAGATCCAAGACTGCTTTCACTAACAAAACTTTTATTAAGACTGCAATTTTATTCTTGGGAGCAAATTTAATAATCCAACAGTCTTGAACCTCCTCATGCTTTTGGAGTACTGATTAATCTCTTGATGCTCATTTGGCTAATATGCATGTGGGCTGTTCATGTACTACTCTTCATAAAATTCGGATCAGAAATGTATTAAGCTATTCTCTCACTACAGTACAGGCAATCTAATGAAACTATCCCCATATGTCACAAGTCAAATATTAAAAAGAGGAAAAACAACACAAAAAATCATGGACTCCATGACTCTCATGAGACTACAAAAAAGATTCATCCTTAGCTATAATAGCAAAAATGACCTTGGCACAGGGCATTTCCTGAAAAACGAAGGATTGGATGGGGTTAATGGCCTACAGCTTTGCCTGAGGCCATCAAGTCTCCCAGTCAGTCATTAATCCCCCGGAAGTACCCCGGTGCCTTGATCATTTCTACTTAATTAAAGTCGGTGATCCCCAGGATGCCTCCATTTCACCGGGAGACTCTTTCTAGTTACTTCAAGGAATGTGCCTCTCCACTCCCTCCCTCCATTTCTCTTTCTCTCAAGATATTTGACATGACATGTTCCAATTTCCTTTTTAATGGCCAATGTTTAATATGGCTTACAAATAATTATTTTTTCTTTCATCTTTGACATGAACCCTTAGTCCAAAATTGAAAAATTAATTCTTTTTTTTTTTTCCAAGGGAAAAATACATCTGTGGTTCCTGGATGAGGGACACTGAACCCAAAGTAAATAACTACCTAAGTTTAAAGAGCTTCCATCCTTAAAACAAACAATACCAAAAGCAATACATCTAAATGAGGAGATAAAAACAGAATTATGTTGTGAGGATGAGCAGAAATAACATAAGATGATTTAATGAAAAGCAAAAAATGAGAACGTGTTCTTATTGTCTTCCCCCCCCACACCCCCTCCAAGTCTCTAAGCCTGGAAACACTTACCAGAGAGTTACTTTAATGATTATCAGAGGCCCTACAGACATCAGTGGAACTACACATACATGAAGGGCTAGACACTTATGCTTTCAGGACCATTTACACAAAATAAAACAAACAAGCCAGAAGGGCCACCAGTGTAGCTCTCTTTGGAAAAGCAATTGCATCCCACCTACACTCTGTTAATAGCCTGTTTCAGGCTACAAAATATAGACTAGATTTTTAACATTTGGAATTCCAAATGGTGATCTGAAAACAGGCTACATATTAAAATATACATACTTACACACATGAAAATTAAGGAAGAGAGTTAGGTCTGCATCATATACAAGAGACTGAGAAGCATTCACTGTCCCAAAGATCTGATAGTGCAAAGCCCTGATCTTTCAAATCTTTGGTATTCTATGTGGTAAGAGGCTGCAGTGAATCTTCAAATTAGTATCCGCACTTAAACTTGTACTTACTGCTCATCGTCAATGCACCTGATGGGCTGAAATAATAAAAACACTATTTTGAACTCTGAAGCCTATTCCTACCTCAATAACAGGATTTTAACCTGATAATGAAAACCAATGGCTACTCAAGACAATAATGGAGGCATTGCAGTAGCCTTTCAAAACTCTACAGTTCAATAGGTCATAACGAGTAGTTTCTTTGGCAAAAATAGAAAATACTACAAATGCATGTATGTGTATGGTCCACCACACAATGGACAAATAAATACCTGTGTACAAGTGCACACACCATACACTTGTGGTGCCTATGTAAAGGCAGAGAAGACACGTATAATATTTACAGTTTCAACACCATCACTGAATGATACTACAACTAGTCTGATTCATTACCCTAGAAATTTTGCAGAACAACTTGACAAGCTTTTGATTCCTACACAGACTATTCCATAAAAACAAGAAATTGCCATATGATAGTCAGTATTTAGTCAGTACTACTAATATTTTATTTCATGCAGGTCAAATACAGTAACTTAGTTGCACTGTGAATCCAAATGTATATATACATTGCAACATAACTAGCTACATCAGTCAGTAAAAGCTTAACTGAATTCTGACTGCTATCAGTTTGATCACAAACGTAAATTTTTGTCTCCTGATTATGATAGCAGTAACCCATCATGTTTTTTTAGTATATTTTTGTAAACATTTGACACAACACTCAAGACATTTATGGCTGCTATAAGAACAATTATTATTAATTATTCCTACTGAAACAGCCAGTAGGAGTCAGTTGCCAGGAGGAATTGTATGGTAGAATTTCCTAGTCACACCTAAGAAAGCTCACATGTGCATTGAATATACAAGTTATTTAATTATACTAAGATCACCAGCTCCGTGATTCTTCAGCAACATTGGGGAAGTTATAGTTATCATGGGTCCCTTTTAAAATTGCCCTTTCAGGATATGATTAAGTCTTGACAAAGCCTGATCAGCCTTTTTATTATTTCAAGTTTGACATCACTAATACAGGAGATACAACCCTCTCCAAGGAAGGACAATTGTGCTACAATGAAGATGTCTGGATGTTGAGAAACATTAAAGGAACAGATAAAGTTTCAGCAGCTGCAGGTCTGAAATCAAACTTTGTCTTCAGGATACAAGCTTTTTCATCTGCTATTTTGGTTTACAAACGACAAACAAAATAAGCCTATGCTGATTTTATCAGAATGGATGAAAGAGCTTAGCCCTAGTCAGAAAGAAGTACATTCCCACACAATATGGAATCATTGCAACCTTGAAGTGGCTTCCATCCTTGAATAAGTACATCCTGTTTATGACCTCTAACTGTTCATATTTTATTTGCTACTCACTTTTTAATGATGATGCTTCTCTTACAATATAATGAGCTAGGGAAGAATGATACCAAGTTTAATTTAAAACTTTTTTGATACCTCCTGTGATCATAGTATTGCTTAAATGTTACTATTTGTTGAACTATGCTTACATCAAGCATCCACCAAAGGACTGCAAGGAGATCCACAACTACACAATGAAACATCTAAATGACAAATCTAAAATGGAATGCAAGTCAAAACCTTGGTGACTCATAGAAGCAACATACCACAAAAATACCTGCATTTCCTGTTGCATGCTTTTGCATTGAACAGGACACTTCAAAAGTTTGAGGTGGTACCTGCAGGAGCACAGTTGTGACTGAAGAGAAGAGATATTTTGTAAATTAAAAGGTATTATTGGCATTAACTTGAGAGGAAAGAATGGATTCATGCATCAAAAAAAAAAAAAGAGTAGAAAAGAAAGCAATTTCACTAATAATTTTACTGATCAAAGAATCCATTTTCTAAGTGGTCAAACTTTGAGCCTTGCAGTGGGAAAAACTTTGAACCCTGTTTAATGATGCTCTAGAAGACTTCCTTCTCTTGAACTAAAAGACTTGTAAGAAATGTTATTTCAACACTGAAGCAGTTTAAGTGACTGACTGAAACCACAATGTATAAGAGAAGTACAACTAAAGCTTGGCAGAACAGAGCCAAATAAATAGCGATAATAAGGGACATATCTAACAATGTCATCTCAGTGTCTTGGCATTAACACAATTGCATCAGTACAGTCAATCAACACACAGCCTTGACTTTAAATTAAGATTCAGAATACCTGTTTTTTTTTGAGTTGGAGAGAGGAGGACAGAGGACAATAATTGAATTTAAAGCCACATTTATTCATGGCTTTTTAGGAAAACAAGGTTATCCATTTATAATATGCTTTGTGCCAGAGTAATGCTAAAATGATTCTTATGAGCTCAGTACCATCTGTAATAGCCCTCTGGCTATACAAAACAAAAAAGAACTCAAGATGAAGCATTCCTTTCACAAATGAGAAACTGATTTACTACCTGAAGTGATAATTAATGCCATTCAGTTTAGTTTTGAGTGGGAAGGAGCAGGACAAAATAAGAATGCATGTTCTCAGAATGCTTTCCTCTCGAAAAGGGACTTATATACATGTTGGGAGGACTGACAAACCTATGCCATCAGCAGTGGCAAGTGATGGCATCTGCTGGAATTAGCTATCCCATAGCAAATGAACAACTTTAGTGACGAAGTTTGTATAGAGACCAGGATAGGCAGAAGCACATTCACTATACCATACAGGGTATATGGTCGCTACTTGCTACTGTAGCCCACAAAAGCAAGCATTTATTAAAGACTGTTCTTCAGGTAAAATTCACCTGCATAAAGACTTCCACAGGAGATCTGCCTGCTTCAAGATGTCAGTTTATTTTTTAGATAAATTGTTGAAATAATGCTGGGGCCCTGGCATAAACCTCCAGATGTTGGGATGTTCAGAAGGAAAGCTGCCTAAAATCCTTAGGTCATGCCTTGCGACTGCAGCTGTCCTGAGAAATCACTGCTGGATTCTGAAGCAGCAGCCAGGACAACATCCAACAAGCCAAATCCTCACAGGAGATAAATTAGGTAAGAGCCTTGCTTCTGCTAGTAAATTAAATCTGCTATATAACAACATGCTAATATTCTTGGTACTTCCACCCTCTGAGATGCTCCGTAAGGGCTTTTGAACTAATTGTGGTATGTTGAGAAATGGGCTAACAAGCCACATCATTCTGCCCCTCTGGCCACTCTGACCAAATCTCTGTAAGCCTCTCTGACCCACTCCTGGCTTTCCTGATAGCTCTTCATGTAATTCTTCTCTGATCCCCACTCAGCTCTCCCGATACCCTGACTTCTGCTGTATCCTTCATGCAGCTTTAATATTTGCTTTTCTCATTTGGCTCCCATTCTTTCTCTGCTTCTCTTTTACTTCCTCCTCCATATACTTCAGATTCAAATACCTCTTCCAGCTCTCCTTATTTCCTGCTCCTCTGACCTTGTGTCAGCTAGTACAAAATTGGTCTGATCACACATTTTTTTCTGAACTCCTATATAGCTCCAATCCTTTCTTTTCCTTCTCCTGGAATTTTGATCCTTTCTACCTCCATTTGTCCTGATTTGATCCATTTTCAGCTTCCCTAAAGCCTCTACAATCCTCTCTGAGCCTTCTTTTGCTATCCTGATCCCTCCTCCACTCTCCCTGTGTGGCTCCAATTACCCTTCAACATTTCTTTCTCCCTTGAAATCCTCTGAACTTCAGCTCTGTAAATGTAGTATATTCAATATGTGTACTGTGAAATCAGTGGGAATTTACTAGCAAAGAAATAGCCTGTCATTACTGCAGGCATTCTTCACAAGAAAAAGACCCTGAAAAAGAATGAAAAAAAATGTACTCACCATTCTCAACATTTATTTCTTAAACTTAAACATATATTTTCATTGCAGTTTGCCTACATTGTTAAGCTATGGTCTTCTTATTCTAGTTTTAAATAGACGCTTTTAAATCTTAGACCCTGTAAACCTCTACTTTTGCACAAGTTACATCTTATTCTCATCATCCATCAACTACTGTGATCAAATAGGTACATGGCACTAGCAAGGAATGTGCACACTGTGGGCCAATGCAAGTTCAGTCAGCTACTATGACTGAAGAGCCATCAGTGCAGTGGCATGGTACCTCTGTGCTCTGTTTCTGCAGTATCCTGTTCAAGTGGCACACAACCTACATCTGCTGCTTGTGATGTCAGTGTGGGAGTTCAGCTGAATGCCAATTCATTCAATGACTGGAAGGAGAAATATTTCTGCATTTGCCAGTAGGGCACAATAACTGGCTCCCCACTGAACATAATGACAATACTGCATGCCTTGTACAGACATATGTACTCAACAAATCAGAAACTCTTACAGCTTAAGTTCTCACACTAAGGCAAAAGTGTGCTAACAAAGGCCTCTTGCTAAGCACTCATACACAGGTATTTCACGTCAATAAAGAAGAAGTTTCCAAACAGCTGATGGTTCAAGTACATGTTGAGTTAACATTTCTTTCTCTCTGTTGAAGACTGCACTGCATCAGCAAAAAATTCAGTAAGGAACATTAATTATCAAATGTGCCAGTTTTGTGACTATTAAGTACCTCATTAGATTTCATTTTGGAAAGTGCGCTTATGAGTGCTTTTATACAGGAGAGGACAGTATGTTTGGCATTATTTAACCCTTCATTATGATTCAAAATAAATTCTTGTTTCAAATCTATTTTTTTAAAAATCAGTTTCATTGTTACTGTGAGGGTTAGCTTGATGTGCAAAATTTTAAATGAACATTCACACTAAATACAAAAGATATTTAATTCAGTTTGAATAAAATTTGTCCTTAGAACTGCTACATGATTTTCTTCCATGCCTACAGCATTAAAAGGTGGTTAAAAACAAAACCAGTCTACATACTGTTTATAAACATATTCATAAACACCCATTGCTGACAATACCACAACTCTTTCCTTCTGTTTATATTAGCACACACAGAGTCAAATTTTTCAGCTACAATGTATTTCCTTTAGTCTGTCAGAAAGAAAACCTCATACTTCAACAAAGGCAAAAAAAAGAGAATAATAAATTAAAACCATGTTTAAAATGCATCATCTAGCCTAACCTTTACTCCATTAGGGAAAATATGCCTGCAAAAAAGATTAAATACAGATTTGCCTTGCTTTTAAACCTACTTAAGAAGCACCTATCCTATCTGTTCATATAAATTCCAATGGAAAACACAATGACATGCAATTACTAATCTCAATGTACACAGCTATGCCTTGGGGACTTAGTGGTTCATATTTTACTGTTCTGTAATCAAATACAGAACTAATGAGTAAAAATATGCTTCCCCCAATAAATTCCCAGCACCTGGACAAGTGTCTGACAGGGAAATGGAGGATGCTCACACAAAATTCATTCTGCAAAGCTATTAAAGTGTTATACTTGCCAACAAGTGTTCATTAAACAAGAATGAAGGATCTTTACGCCAGTTTCCTACCAAAGGCTTTTTAATATTTTAATGGAGAGTAAAGACTATTTATCTGAACTCTGATCAGTTAATGTTCAAATCTGTTATGAAAATACAAGGAGTCCTTTATAATACCTTTCATAAAAATCCACTTTGCAATGCTTCAAATAAAGACTAAGAACTGTAAAAGATTATGTTGCATATAAACAAAATCAGTATCATTTTGAAATTATATGGTTATCTGTGTTGCTCCTTAGCATATTAGAATCATGTCATGTTTTTATTTAAAGAGTGGTTAGCAACATCCAGGATACAAATGAAAAATAGGATTAGAGATGACATCACTCATGCAAGAGTGTCTTCAGACTGCAGGGGAAAAAAACCCAACAAATTTAATGGGATAGATAAAAGTGGGAGGCTAACAGACTGTGCAAAGCTAGGCCATATACCTGTTCAGGCAAAAGAAGCACTCGAAGAAACATGCAAGGAACACTGATTGACATTATATTTATCAAAAGGAATTGAAGTCTGAATCCAAATCAAAACCATGTTTAATATATAACCTACAAAAACAAGGTCAGATAAAAGTGTCCATTAGAAAAAAAAAATGAATCAATATTGATCCATATTAAAAAAAATATGGACTTTGACTGAAAAATGTGGATTGATTATCACTTTCTTTTGCAAGAAGATTGGTGATTATGGATTCAGGATTTTGGTTTAGCTCTTCAGAATAACATAGTCAGACCCGATACATCTCCTAGGTTTGAGAGGGATTAAAAAAAGACATTGGTTTTTTCAAGGGCAGACGTCTACCCAAGGGCAGAAAAAATAGAGGCCAGTTCCTCTTTCACAAAATCCAGTCAGGTGGCCCAGTTATTGGTCCTTTTCTTCCAGGACCAATCTAAATTCCTAGCTTTCGTGGTAGTGTACTAACCACCAGGCTATGCACAGATACTCTTGACATGGTCGTGCTCTAGTTCTATTAGCGCAGAATCAGCACAAAATAAGAGAAGGGTGTAAAAGGAGAAACAGAAACAGCACATGTAATCACAGCCTGATGTTTGAGGCATTCTCTTCCCTACTCCTAGGTTGTTGATAAATATTAATCTAGAGACCCAGGCTAAGAGCAGAAGTAGCACAGGGAACAGGAATGGGAATCTGTTCCCAGAACCTGGTTGCCATGTATTTCCCTTGAGCTGGCAGCTTCTGAACCCATATAGAAGTCTATGCTCCAAAATTTGATTGATAGTGATTTTTTTTTTAATCTCCTGGAGTTTGGTGGTATGTAACTGCAAGTGTTTTGAATTGCTTTCAGATTTCCGCAGCATTTTGAAGAAGAGCTCTCCTTTGCATCCTTGATCCCCATCTCCTCCCCCCCTCACTATGCCTGATCTAGCTTCTCCTGAAATTGATGGAAAGAATGACATGAGATACAATAGAGCTTGGATCTGCTTGTCACACAGCTTCTAATTGTTCTTTACAGTCCAGAATTCAACATAGTCTCATATGTGGCTATGTCACATTTGACAAAAAAAATACAGCTTTCTTCATGTTAAGAGGAAGTATATGTGTAGCAGTGTGGAACACAACATAAAGAAGTCAACATTATAGAAGCTGTGGAGGCAGCAAATAACACATTTCAGTTGCAAAACCAAAGAATTATGTGGTAAGTACCTGACTATGCGAATAAGTTTCAGTTACACAGGCACATGTGCATATATCTAAAGGATAAAAATTCTTCTATTGTTTTAATGTAAGCTCTACTTCTGAATGTTTCTGAATTCTTTTTAAGGGAAACCCCTAATTTCTTAGACTAAGCAGGTTTTAACAGATGCATATATCCATAAAGACAAGTACTGAATTGTGGAAAGAAGTATTTTTAAGGTGGAAGAAAGTTAGAGTTTAATAGGGTGTGAAGTTGTCAGAGAAGGATTTGTGAGGTTGGGAGTTTAGTTTAATGCTTATTAATTAGAGCAGAATTGGCAGCTACAGATCTGAGGAGTGAAATACCTCTGCTGATGGAATACATTAACTAGAAGAATAGAATACATTACTAGAAGAGGTACGCACTATTCTGATGTACAGAAGGAAGAGGTGGCTTCCCCATCAACACAAAACTCTACTACACATTAGTCCATGGTCTCTCCAAGAGCAAACCCAATGCACACACCTGGTGCTATCTCAAAGCTCAGACTTATTCTGGACCACATATCCAAACAAGCATTCTGACACATTAGCGGAATACAAGAAAATACTTACCTTAGCATGCAATGCTGCTGCCAATTAAATTTTACCATTGATTAAATGAGGGGAAGGATAAGGACTCAGATCTTCTCTATTAAATGCTGCCCTCAACAGTAGCTTTGTTAAAGTTTTAAATTATGCTTAAAATAATAATAATATAAATAAAGTCTAAGATGCTCTTTCTCCATTTTTTCTCATTCAAATGCTGAAAAAAAAAAGTTTGTTCCTTTATGGATAAGATCAACTGTCAATCAGAACAATTTTAGAGCAGATTCTTAACCCAGTTATATCATTACCTCCTGTACAATGAAGAGGTGTTTAGGTAAATTCCCATGCCAACCTTGTAATACTGATAATATCACTGTAATGGCTCCATCAATGACCAGCAGTCACATGAATGTTGTAGTGCATATACCAATGCTTTGTAGAAAGCAGCTCTGTAAACCTTGTTATTGCATTCATCAACTCCAAGAAGCATCTTTTAATTAAATTAAACTGGTAAAGTAAAACTCGTAATGAGTTTTCTAAGTAAAGCACAATGATGATCAAATAATGTGTAAAAGAAACTGTCATATTAAACTTATACTTAAAAAGGTGAGACATAGTCCAACAAATTCTATGCATGAATTTAAGCTACAATGACATTGGTTATTCCTTAGCTGCTCTTCTACTAGTCAGAACTCACATCCTGATTTTGTTGCTGAATTCTCACTATTTCAAGTCTCCCGCCTTGCCCTTGCTGGACTGAGCAGTTGATGGGGTGAGAGTATGTAATAGCTACCAAAATGCTTAAGAAAATCAGTGAGACACAGCTGACTGAGATCCATTGCATGAGTGGCACTGCTATGTATGACTGACATATTTCCAATATTTGATGTATGTAGACTTTAATCAGTATGTACAGTACTCTTTCCCTAAAGTAAATCTATTGTGTAATCTTTCATATGTAATAATATGTATTCTTGGTAAGTTATAACACTGATCCCTGCCTTTTGTCAGTGAAGCTCTTTCCTTGTATGTTTTGTTTTATGCACAAAATAAGGACGTTTCAGTGCTAATTATACTCCCTTGACATACTTCATAATTTAATTGTAAAAAGTAAGGCTTTCTACTGGTCAGATAGTAGTTCTGAACCTCTACAAAATACTTTATCCATCCATTCCTTGCACCTTTCAGTCTCTCAGTGAGGCAGGAATAACTCTCCTCCTTTTACAAATGGTCAACTCAGCTATACAAATTTGTAACTGAGCAATTTATTCATAGCAATACACGTGTCCTGCCTGCATTGCCCTTCCCATAAACTTAAAAATATATGGCAAGGAAAGACTGAAGGGTCAGATTAATTTCATCGATATTTGGCTCAATATTTTTCTCTGAGTCACAACAGTTACACACAGCCTAATTTTAACTCTAGAAGATGCACTTTTTTCCCCTTTTTTTAAAAAACAATATTTATTTTATAAAGGGAAAGGACTAGCCCACTAATCAACATTTTTTTAAAGGAAGGACAATTTTTCTAATCTGCAATCAGGCTGCTTTACATCTGAAAATGTCAGCATGTTTGCTGGCCCAAGATAGCCAGTGAATAAATACAGGACAATACATTTTGCCAGGAATGAGTGATATACACATAATAAAGTTACAAAATACAATGGCTATCATCAACTGCCATTCTGATATTTACAGGGAAAGAGGATCACACTATTCTTTACACACAACTCTGCCAAATAAAAGTGAACAGGAATTTTATTCTCCCCAATTTCCAGTAAGTCCATCAAACTGCTTTCATACTAAAACCTGGAACAAAAGATGAGGCTTGTCCCTGTGCATTACAATGTCTTACCTTATAAGGAAGCTTTTGACAGCCTTAGATTAAACTCGTGAAAGCTAATGAAGATTCCTCCTTAATACACATTTCTTTTTTCCAGTTTGGACTTGAAGTGACAACATTACAGAAATACCCTGCAGGTTTTTATTTAAATAGCATCCTATAAAACAATGTCCTCTTGTCAGTCAACACTAATTCAGCAGAAGTCAAGCTATAAATCTGTCCAAAGGCCAGCAAAGTGCTTAACTTGGCACATCCCTAATAAAATTAGGAATGTGAGTTTATTACATGAACCTTAAGTAGGTTTGGCCAAGATATTAAGATTTTTGCTTATGGCAACCATGGCTAATGTGGATTGGTATTTTCATTATAACGCACCCCACAGCATTTCTCAGTAATGTCTCAGGTTTCCAAATTGGACAATAATTTTCTACACTATCTGACACATCACTAGGTGTTACAGATTAAACTCTGTCACTAAAGCTGCAAACACTTTAACCATACTTAAAGATGGTAAAGGCTTTTCAATAATGCTAATTCTACTGAATAAACGAGGGCAGATTAATTAATACTTCTATTAATGTAACCTGATTCCACTTTGTTCAAGTAAAGAAGCACTTACAGGCTTTTAACCCAAGCTCAGATGCATTGTTTCAGCTCAAGGCAATTGAAGTGATTTATACTGTAATAAGCTGAAATGCAGGTTAAGAAAAACAGTGAGAATGTAGATTACACAGTCTATATTTTAGTTGGTTTTAGCCAAATCTGCTTCTCACTGATACTGATGCAGAATGTCTCTTCAAAATGGTATTCTTTAAAGCAGCCTCATGATGTAACTCCCTTCTGACTATTTTCCACACTAAATTTTTATTTTACAGAAACGTCTTTCCTTCAAGAGAAGGAACATACTCTGAGGTCCAGAAATAGAGACCATATCAATCATGTTCTCACCTGGCTAAAGAGGAACATATAAGCACTGGCTTCTGCAGAAGCAAAGGCTCCTGGTTATTAGTGCCTAGTACATACATGTGGCACCAAGCTGCACGATGTTACAGCCACTACATCAGAAAAGAAGCTGCTTGAGATGCTGCGATATCCAACACATGAATGTGCAGAGTCACTGAAGTTCATTTCATGAAAAATACAATATACTCTGGCAAGGAAGTATGATTGATGTCCCTTGAGCAGACTGTTTATCAGACAAACACATTTTGCAAACTTTGACATAAATTGTTAGTTTTTTTATCATACTGACAATGTAAGAATAGTACTTCTATAGAAACTTCCTGAAAACTCTTTAATGACCTCTAAACAGAGTTATCTTATCATTATCTGACTTTCCACTACAATAAATCATTTACAAATAGGTTAAAAGAAAAAATGATATTCGAAATATGGATTTATTTTCCATAGCTATAGACTTCAAGATGTGGGGAACTTTCTCAAGGAATAGTTATGGTGCTGATAAAGCACTCCAATCTCTCTGCACTTGCAGTCATTTTCCAAGAAAAGAAAGAGCAACTCTCAAAGAGCTTTAAGAGAAATGAGATAAAGATTTGCAGTTCCTAGGTCCTTGTATGTAAGGGTATGACAACATTGTCCACTTTGAAAGGCAACTGCATGTGCAAATCTCTGCTTGATATAAGTAACAGAAGGATGCACTATGGTGATATTTTGTGTGTCCAGTCAGCTTGTGGACACACCCAGTGACCTGCAAGCAGAGGAGGCCGTAACAAGCACACACAGAGATATATCTAGAACACATTACAAGCAGCCAGGCCATTACACAGTACACTTAACTAATAGTCTAACATAAGCCTAACTAAGATTTCAAAACTTTTCAACTAAATTTTTCCTCTAACTTTCTGTGGCTTCATTTGCAACTGTTATTTCAGTTGTCTGTAAGTGAATACAAGGAATACATTCAGTGATGAATGTTCACCAAATTAATGATTAGAAAAAACACAGGGAAGGGGATGCTTTTCACCTGAATTAAAAGTCACTCTAGGAATCAACCTTGTATAGCCAGGGATAGGTTAAAATACTACATAATCTAAGTGACTACTAAAATGTGTAAGTGCTTCTCACCATTGTAAAAATCAGTATTTTCAAAGGACCCATCTAAAACCAAGAATATTTTCTTGGAATTACTGTCAGTGCAATTTCCAAACAATAAGTATTTTCACAGATGTTGCAAAGCTGGTGAACCATCTAAGAAAATACAAAATATATTAGATACTTGTGCAAATAATTTGTAACCCTTTGCATATTGTCACCACAAAAATGCTTATTAGTAGGAGAACACAAAGTGCCTGTGAACCAACATAGCACTACAATTTTCCCATTTTCTTCTGCTGTCTGAGGAGAGTCTGTTGGTAACACTGTAGTCCCAGAAATAGCAGTCTTCGCCTGTAGTACAAAATTGCTGAATGCACCAGAGTGGCTTCAGAACTGAACCAAGCACCCTGGCACCTGCATGGCTTCTGTTAGTGTTTCCTTGCAAAGCCAAGGCACACTTGGATAGTTACTGTGATGATAAAGGTGCTTTTTGACCTCTCTGTAATGATCCAAATGAACTCCCGCATTTGGATAGCTCAAAACAGTGAACCAGTGCCCAATGTGGACCTTAGTTCAGAACAGAACTACACATAATAAGCCACATTTCCATTTCAGGGCTCTAATTAAAGCATCTCCCTTTTTCTATGAGAGATTTTTGCACAACACTGGAGTGGATACTAAAAATCTCTCTCAATCCTTCTGATTGCCCTCAATATCTCATTAAATTGTCAGACCACAGCATATTATCATACTTTTGCCAACTGCACAGTGGTTGTGTGATCTAAAGAAGAACTTGTCTGACATCATCAACTAAGCTAATATTCCCTACTGACCTTTATTTAATATACAAATCCCTCTCTCTCTAGAGATTAAAGGCCAGAACATTGCTCCATGATTCCCTCCACAGCCAGTATCTCATGTATAAAGATAAAGGAGGTAGAGAAACAAAACAAATCTTGCTTTAGAGCTGAAAAACTCTCTCATTGAGCAATATAATTTAATTTAATATGAATAATCACATGCAAATCTAGAGTTTTTATGTTTTACAGCTCTCTGTTTCCACATCTCCTTACTGCAGACAGTACAGTAATAAAACATTTCATCATAGCCTTCAGTAGAAGGGGTTTGAGAAAAAAAAAAATCACCATTGTGCTGCATAGCAATTGCTACTCAAATTCCCAGCCATATTATAAACTAACTATATGTTTTTTGGATGTTGGCGGTCAGAAAACTACACTAACATGACTAACTGAGACTGAACTGAAAACTGTAGAGGAAGAAAATCCAAATAGTTCTGCATTTTTAAGGTATGATTTTAGAGAGCAGGTATTACAGACAAAACAGAGGTTCAGTTAAAAAATATTTTAAAGCTACCTCTAAAACAACAGTAGTTCCCAAAAATGTTTAAAAAAGAAAATAATTCTTTCTTTCCAGTATTTTCCATTTGAACTACATATGTAAAACATCATCATGTTAAACATACATACATATTGAAGTAAAAAAAACCCCACAGTACAGTATGCCATTAAACCACCTTAGTTATCAAAACTTAATGAGGTCTGAAATAGATACAATCCCAATATTGCAGGTCATAAAAAAGACTTTACTTGTGACCTACATCATTCACATAGACGAATTAAGAAATTAGGGCATCTTTCCACTTTCCATTCCACTGTTTAAATGCCTATTCACAAAGCCTAAATCCTAACAGCAAGAAAAAGCACCAGATTCAGCAGGTTTTCCCATGTTCTGAGGCATCATTACACAGAGCTGCCAAAGCTCTGCTCTGCTGACCACAGTCCTGCACAAACACGTTCCACACAAATCACCAAGGCGGGCAACGGGTAGCAAACTTCATTTTGGCTTAGGTAGGAAAAATGCTTTCATTGTACAACATAATATGATACAGAAGATCAAGTGGAAGTAAGAGTTCTCTAAAAAAGCAACATGTAGCTTGCAGTCTGTAGTGTAGCTTCAATCACAAGTTTTGCATTTACAGAAAAATACAATTTCTGAGTACCTGATCAGTGTGGTAAATCTGCTGGATTGAAATGCAACACTCAGTGAGACCAAGCCACAGAATCACCTCAGACCCAACCACCCGCACAACCAACAACAAGAATCAGCAGAACTCCTCACTGAAGTCTAAAGGCTGGTGAAACCCACTAGGCCTTCAACATACTGTGAAAACCAAGTGCTCCAAGATTTGTGCCCAGGGAGTACAAAGAGTCAAATAATAGGATAGAATGTTAACTGATAAAACAAATAAAAAGCTGTTATACTTCTCTGTTTGTTGGATTGTGCTTGTTATCTGACGTTGCTGAAGACAGGAGAACCCACACCACCTACTGCCTCAAAGTTTAATGGTTAATTCTGGGAAAGCCAAGAAAAATAGAGCATCAGAGCATGGCATAGGTACAAACATGGACGCACAGAAGCCACAGTTGTGGACAGACGTTGATCAGCAACAAAGCCAGTTTCTGGTATGTTTCTGCTAACTAAAGGGAAAGGATGCTCTTCATCAAGTCCACGTATGTACAGTGACAAAACAGGAGTGCTCACTTCTTTCTAGGCTTTGATTCAATTAATTGGGGTGAGATTAAGGGAAGAGAAAAACAGGGAACAGAAACAAAATCTGCCTGCCAGGCTGTTTATATTCCAGCAGGAAGTACTGTTAATTCACTAATTCTCAAATACCAAATGATTAACCCTCACAGTTCCTGCACAGACATCCATGCATGGCATCTCTTCCAGCACCACCTCTTTTAGCTGGGTAATTTAAATCAAAGCACTACGTTGCTGGCACTCTACTTGTCAGAAGCTTTTTTCCCTTCACCCATTTCTTATGATAATCTGTCCCTGTCCTGTCTGCTATGCAATTTAAATTAAAATCATCCCTTTCTCCTTGAAGAAATCTACATTGCATGCCTGTAAGAAAAGGAAATTACATCCAATATATGTACAAATCATCACTTGATTATAATATCTTAGCACATTTTAGAACAGTCCAGTGAAACCTCCCCTGCTTGAAAAGGGAGCAAAATCACCTGAGGAGTCAAGCAAGTCTTTTTAGAAGGACCTGTTTCTTACATTCCTCTAAGTAAAAATAATAATTTTTAAAAATCCACACACTAGCAAAAACACTGTTAAGCCATACATTCCATCTTGAATATGCAGATACCACAGCCCAGTCTTATGTCTGCTTGAAAAGACACTGTCAGGCAGAACATTAAGATCATCTGATAAAATAATGCTATGAAAAATAGTTTAGAATGTAACTACTTCTGTGTAAGTTTGATGTATTTCCACACCAACACACAACTGGTCCAGGCAAAAAAAAGTACAAGATTTCAATATTTTGATAACATTTTTCTTTTCCATCATATAAATGCAACTGGGAAATAGGGGTATACAAAAATGTATTTAACTAAATCATTAGAGGCTGGTTTACTGAAAGAACTAAATGTTTTGTCACCCTATTCATTTAGTAGTAAGAAATTAATTTGACATCAAGGTGGATAAATAAGGCTACCTTTAACCTTAGCTTTTATAAAGATAATGCCCCATTCAGAAAAAGAAAAACCAAAAACCAAAACAAAACAATCCAATGCAGGGTTTGCAAGCGATCCAGCCTTCAAAGTTGTATGCAAAGGCCTCTAGTAAGTTAGAACCCACAGACAGGGAAGCTTTTGTCTGAAGTGGAAAAGTTTTTGGCATCTTCGAAACTGGCAATATAAATGTACCAAAATTTACTCTTATCTTATGGCCTAACAGAGAAGCTTGTGTAAGGAGATTCTGACTAAACAGTGTTGTAGATGTTGTCTTTTTTTCCTCTTCCCTTCCTCATTCTCCTGCCTGCCCCCACTAAATCAAAAGACCTTATAAACTTTTCCTCTTGCCTCTAATTTCATCCAGAAAACTCTGCAGCTTTAGCATAGCAAAATTACTGTAATTCAGAATCTTCCCATGGACACCACAGTCTCTGTGGACCTGAGAAGTATCTTCATAGTGGGCATATGTGACAAACATTTTCTTTTGTCCTTTTCTCTTCAGGGGATGAGAAAGGAAGAGTTGCAATTCAGCAAATTCCTCTTCGTAGGGAATTTTTCAAAAGGGCTTCTTGTCCATTTAGAAAACTAGAATTGCAATTGCATAGGGGAAAGCACTTACTAATAAAAGGAGTTGGTGAAGAACGGGTTGAAACTCTGAATCTCCTGAACAGCAAGGAGTCAATTCCCCCTGCCTTGCACAAGGGGAGAGCAGTGAAGTCTCAGCTATAGTCCTGTTCCTGGTTAATGGGGTAGAGAGCTGACAGGGGCCCTTTGCAAAGTGGATTACAACAGGATGAATGACCTGTGCTGGATGAATTATTGTCAGACAGTTCCTTGAAACATTATGTAAAGTTACAGCCATGTTAAACCACATTCTTGGAGTTTTGTCTTTCTTATGTCAGGGTCTGGGACAAAGAAAACACAAAATGCTATACCAGGTATTTTGTTTTCTAAGGTTGTTTCTCCCACATGAGAGAACGCCTGACAAGCTTTTATTGGAACAGACGTTATTGTACTGGATTTACCAAAAGAATTCATTTTAGGAACATAGTTAGAGGAGAAAAAAAAACCAACCCACAAACAGCATGCAATTATTCTACATAATCAAACCAGTTCTACTGACTTACTACCTTTAGATGGCTTAATCTGTTCTTTCATTCTTCCTTCCACCTGAAAGCCAGGAGTGCTTCCACTAAAGCAATAAACCACCAAATTAAAAATAATACAACTTCTAGTTTGCCATGTTTCAGCACTTTTCCTTTTTTGTTTTGTTTGTTGTTGTTGGTTTTGTTTGGGGTTTTTTTTGTACACTTCAGAAAGACATTTTGACAAGGTCAGGTGACAACAACAGAGGCTCAGAGAATAAGTTTAACACTGGAACAGGAAATTTAATTAACAAAAAAACCAAATTATTTCCCTAAAGTTATTTGACCTGTCTTATTCTACTTTACTCCCTACCTCTCCACCTTTTTCCATCTTGACTTCAAACACTTTTAAGGATGCATCATTACATTCTGCACCTTTCTGCTCATCCAAGGCAAGGGAAGGAATAAGAGGATCAACTTGCCCTAAGAGGTCACTCAGCAATTACTTTTTTGAAAAACACAGCACCTTTTCTGATACCACCAACATAAAACTGAAGGCTGAATGGGCTGGGTCTAAAAAGTTTTAGTAATCCTGGCAAATAACAATTTGTGTTGAGAGAGTTCACAGCTACTTGTAAAGCATTGCGGAACATGACAGCTCCTTGTGCCCACTTGGCATAAGAGTCCTACGGACACAGTCTCTATCACGCCAATGGTTTTGGGAGGATTGTAGTGCTGATAACACTTATTTCTACTAATTATACAACTTTATTCAGTTGTATGCTTTACATATGTGATTGCTATTGACTGCACAGCAAGTAACAAAATAGAAAACGTCCAGCTTGTAACTACTAAGTATACTCCAAACAAATTTCAATTTTAACCCTGTAATTTGCAGCTTCTTCCCTTGTTTGAGAGAACAAGTTGGCCTAATCGAGGGTGGAGGGTGGTGGTGGAATGAGGCAGTGCTATACCTTCCAGTAACTCTACTAGGCCCAAGAGCATTGTGCCAGTAGGTACAAGTGCATAAACCAAGTCAAAAGAAGTAGTCTCACGAGCTGCATATCCTGAACCCAGGGCCCTGCACCATTTGCACAACAGAGAACCAGAGAAGCCCTCGCTTGTACTTACAAGAGGAATCAGGCATCACAGCACTTGTCCAGTACACCAAAACCAACAAATCAAACTAAGAAAACTTTTCACTGTAGTATGAAGTATTTTGAAGAAAGCATTAAAAGAAAAAGACTCTTTCCTCTAGTCTTCCTCTTTCCTACCAGACAGCACAGTTTCTTTCTGAGAATCCATCTCATCATTCAGCTGTTTCTTCTGGCAAAGCCAGAACCCAGAACAGAATTCTTCATGAAAAAGAAACCAATAAATTAGAGCTCTTTGTGACCAATTTGCCATTAGTTCTGATCTCCCTGCCTATTAAGATTCTTTATTTGCTTCACCAAGAGATTTCTGCTGACAAGTCTATTCATTTACTACTACCCTAGATATAATGCTAATAAACAAAATGTCAAAAAATTTATTCGTATGACTTTCCCCTTTTCACTGGGGTTGTTATTGAAGGGACCATGGAACTAAACATTAACATCTGGAGAAATGAGGATGCTTGTTTCCCCCCTGAAGACTAGGCTCTATTTCAGGCTTAAAAACTTGTGAAAGAACTATCTGAAGTTTCCGTATGTCTCTATTCTGTCAGGCATGTGCAGACAACCCTCCCACCCCATTAATTTCAGCAACAGTACCACCTCCCATCAAAACCAAATAAGAACATCCTTATGGAATATATTATACAATGCTACACTTTCTACAGGTTTTCTATGGCATCCCACATATGTTTTACAGTGAGACTATGTTTCATTAAAGGTTGTCTTTATTATAACTTCTACAGAACCAAACAAAAAAGTCTCTCTGGGTCCTTCTTTCACCCCTTCATCAGTTTATGTTCTGTTAGTTCTCTAACTCTCTCCCATTAAACTGGAGTGCAGGAATTGTGTTGAAGTGTGCTCTTTGTTTGGGTAATGCCAAGGAAGTCCTCACCTTAGCAGATCTGTTTGAGTGAAATTCAGGTGTACGGATGGGGTGGCACCCAGAAGTAGCCACCTATATACAAAAACACAGCTGAAAAAGCCTCTATAAACTACAGATTCTGAGAGTAAAGGCTGCAGGTAGCTGGCCATTGCAAACAACTAAGTGAGACAAGCTGTCATTAACTGGGCATAAAACTCCTGGGTAGAGTGCCAAACTGAAAGGCCTCTATAGGAGACTTGCATGTTTTCTCATAAATCTTGGCTCTTCAGAAGTCCTGAAGATTGTAGGTTTCTTTATGTAAGACTACTCGCTTAGCCTCTTTGAATAAGCACGTAGTTAAGATGCAAGAAAGGAAGCAGTGGGGAGTCGCAGGAAAGATGCTTCTTCCCTCAATCCTCAGTTCCTTTTGACTTGGAACATTAGATCCCCCAGCAACAGCTAAATGTTTTGCTGAGTTGGCACAAGCATATCTCTCCAGCCAAAACTGTCAATTGCCCTAATCTGATTTGCTAAACATATCCAGAATGAGATGGATGAGAAACACAGTCTCAAATGCTTTCACATGTGGAGGTAGAGTTTGGAGTGAGAATGGTGGAATATTTTATTTTTGGAGTGTGTCCTGTGAACCATTCAGGTGAGAGGAAAAAAGTAGACCTGAACATTTCCATCTTGCTTGGACTCTAAATGAGACACCTACAATTCTAAACAAAAAGGTACCCTTAGGGCACTTATACACATTTATTACAAAACAAAGATTAAAACAATTATATGGAAATTAAGGATAATATAGAACATTTGTCTTCCTCTCAGTCAAACAGTAACATGGCCTAGTTCAACAAATAGCTTCACAGCTTGAGGCACACTGCATACAAAATGATAAAATGGCTTGGGCTGAGAGGACAGCCTGAACGGCTCAGCAACGTTAAGTGTATCTCTCAGACAGATCTAAAAAAGAAGTCATTTTTCACTGCACTATTACTCTTTGGCATAAAAAAATTAGCAAGTTTTCTCACAAGTTTTCACAATGGCACAGATTAAAAGAATACAGATACTGCCCTTATTCACAAGCTCAGAAAGCTAGAGAACCAGCCGGGTGTAAATAATGGATCTTTCCCCTGCCACAACACTTTCCACTCTTTTCCTCCCCTCATTCCACCCACAAAACCATTCCTAAACAATTCTGTGCTTTACAAAGCTCCAGAACCTGTTGTGATTTTCTCCTAGTTAACAGTTCCACAATAACTGGAAGGGGTTAAGGGGAAAATGATCAGGAACTAGAAAAATCACAAAAACTCCTATTAGTCTCAAATTTGATAATATTCACCTAACTCATTACTACCATTAGCTATTATTTTGGGAATGGTTTTCCACAGCAGCTGGACAGATAAACATTGATATGATTTTTATAGTTTTAGGAATGTAAGTAAAAGATGCCTTCTGCTTTTAGTCACAATAATACAGGTTCTCTGAGCTTTTATGTTACAGCACTCTTCGAGATACATTAAACCACAAGGTTTTCATTACTCCTGAACACTACTTATCTGAAAGAAACTTATTGCTTAATTACAGTTTTTTTAATGTTGAAGCAATAATCATTCTTCTTATAAAATCAAATTTTAAAGTTTATCCAAACAATACAGCAATATACCTTCACAAAAGCAACATAATATTGGACTTTTTTCTTTTACATTGAATAATATTGTCACAAACAGTCTTGGGCAATATTACCCAAGGAAAACTGTAGCACAGTTTTAAAGCAACAAGAAGTCCATTCTCCTCCTCTTTTACAAAAGCTTTGAATACACAAATTCATCAGGATTTAGGGGATTAAGAAATCACTGTCCACAAAAAAAAAATCTGCAGAAATTTTCATTAGTTCTTTTATGAGTTGGCAGCAAATACTCTAGCTGTGAACTTTTATGAAGCTATAAATATAAAGGACCTTCTGATACTGGTATGATGATAATTCTAAATTTCCTCTTTGCAGCTGCAGTTGATCCCCTGTATTTGGTTAAAAAAACCCTCTCTTTTTGTGATTTAACAGAGAATGTTGGCTCAACTACCGTATTGCCTTTGAGCACTCTGAGTGGAAGCTCATGAATTAAACCCACATGGCAACACAACCCCCCTCCCCACCTTTCCCTTAAGGTGGCTATAAAATGTCAGTAGAAAACCAAGCTGTTTATTTTACATAGCATTTGATTCTGTAAGTAAGTGATATTCTAGTTGGGCACATCTTTGCAACCAGCTACCTTACATCACTAAGCTTTATTGAACTATGCAATAAATATTAAATCAATCCTTAAATGTTCAAATTTAATACTTATGGCAAAAATAAGACTATGCAGGTAAGCAGCAGTCTTGCTGGCAATCTGTTACCCAAATGACTAAGATGCTTTATCATGGGGAAGAAAAAAAGTCTTTGCTACTGACAGATTTTTACAAAACTTGATTTCTCAGGGGATTTATCTTTTGGGAATAAAATATAAGAAGGATTTTATTTTCTACATCTTGCTATGTATTTCAGAATCTCTATGGTGAACGGCAGCCCTAAATTACTCTGATAGATTTGTGCCACTGTAGATCTGTTTGAATACTAACTGTCAATGTATTTCACTTAATTGCCTAATAAACACAAGGAAGACTAATTTTCCTCACAGTATCTTGGGAAAACGGTACACAATCTGATATAGAAAGGATCTCATTCCGTTGGCTTTCGAGTCCTTAAACAAATACTGGAGCAGCAAAGAATAAAAGCCATGCAGCTAAAGAAATGGGTATGCTAACCTGCAATTAGTGTACTAACAGCAAAGTACTTGTTTTTCTTTGTGGTGGTTAGGTTTCTCAGGAGCTTGACCAGAAAGACAGTAAAGTAATCAGGCTGCCTAGATACATGCCAAAACTCATTGTGCGATCAATTGCATTTGCTTATATCTGTCCCAAGGCAAACTGAATATCAGTTTAACTAATGGAAAGTTATCAATCATGCAAAAGAAGAAAGCCACAATTAGACACCCACTCTTTCTATCTTTAAATCTAAGAAGCTGGATGTAATATCATTATTCACTGACTCTGCTTGAGATTATGAAATAAGGTCAGGGAGCAAACTCTGCAGATTATATACTTACTGGTCTGGACTAATGATGGTCTCCACTAAATCTGAGGGACCTGGCTAGACTCCTTCACTCAACATAAAATGTATTTCAGAGCTGAAATAACTGCTTCTCCACTCATGGGAAACATAAGGAGTCCTATATGTCCTTTGCTTCCATAATATGGTACATTTTCCTATGATACAGCTGAATAGAGCAGCATACTTAATGATGTTACTAAAAAGCAACAGTAAACAGCTATCAGCCTTACTTTTTCCAGCATTTTTCTGCAGTGATCTGAGAAATTCTGCCTTGCAATTTAAAACATAAAATGTTTTGAAGGAAGCTGTAAGTAACTTCAGTGGTGAGAACAGAGGGTTTCTGTCCCTCTTTCTATGTCTCTATTTTACAAAGTAGATTACAAAAATGAAACATTGAAAAATTTTTGTTTGCTACTAATTTAATAATTGCAAAATGTATCTTAGCTCAAGTACACACTTTTCCAAGTTTCCTCTGGAAAAATACAGTTGTAGGGTGCCTAAAAGCATATTATTACTGACCTATTATTATTAGGTGCTCTCAACAGGTCCACTGTAATTAAAAATAGGGTCACATCTATGGAAAGTAATTTAGGTGCATAGGTACCTCTGTCTCCTTTACAGTACTAGCCATGTGAAGTTCAGTAAGTGCATGGATATAACTTAGAAACCTAATTAGGCTATTAGAAGTAAACTCCACTGAAAAACACCCTTCAGTTTTAATGATAAACTGCAGCCATTTTAAATTTAATACTGCACTAGCAAGTAATACTACCATTGAATAATTCAGCATTCTGTAACATAAGGCAAAAGAGAGAAATGAGAAAGTGATTGCTGTTTTCATTATGATGTGCCTTTTTGGGAGGTATAGTATAAACCTCATATCACTGACACTAATTATTTTGGCATCTTATTGGCAGTCATAATTAGACAAAATGTAGAAATTTCTAAGAGCAAAATAAGTTCTTGGCTGGCTTTCTTCAGTCCAATATACTTCAGACTATTTGTGGCTAAACTGAAGCTGAATGTCAAATCTGGGTCCTTTAGAACAAAATCTTAATAATTAACTGGCAAAACTGAACATGATCGTTTCTGACACACCTACACTGGTAATTATTGCTTTGAGGCCATTTACTAATGAAATTAATGTATTCATTGCCCTAACAAATTAGCATAACTCATACATAATGCCCCACATTTCAAGACCTTCCTAGAAAAACAACACAGAATACCACAGAATGAAATGGCAAGGGCACTACATGGAGACAGTATTCACTGAACTACTACATGGTAAAACCACAATGGCTGAAGTTATAAAGCAAAATGTAAACACAATGTGGGTACTGAAACTGTTAATAGTGTAGTCAAGAGTGTACAATCAGTGATTATCTTTGCACTTCAAATAAACACATATTACAATAGCAGTAACCATGGAATGTAATTAACTGGCTACTTTTAGAGATATGAAGTATGAAAAGGAGGCAGTGCTGAAGCATATTCTTTTTCCTTCTCAAATTCATAATAAATACTGTGTGGGTACTGCTTTTTTTGCCCATATTTCCATTCAGATTAGTTCAGTGCCTGGAAGTGGCTACAGCATCCATAGGGTCAAGCAACGGCAAAAGACAGAATTAAATGCATTACCTTTGGAAATGACAAAAACATTAGCTGCAACATACTTCCCATTTAATTGGCAAAACTCTCTCATTTCAGTTTGTGAAAGTGATTCCCAAAGTTTTATATCTCATCATGAAGAACAGAGGTCAGGGGAGCAGACCACCATGTGGCTAGATGGAGTCCCTGTTTGATGGAGTGCAGGGGTGGAAAGTACATCTGCTGTGCTGGCTCACCTGGCAGGCTGGGGTATGCATTGAGACCCCCAGGCAACAGACCTAACGTGCACTGCCACTTAACAGAACACTCACAATCTGTGACCTGCAGAGTACTGGTATGAGACAGATCACATATGAGGAACCATTGCTTTTGAGTATGAAGAATGTATTTGTGTGTTCCAAACAGTAAGTTTACTTCCAAAGGAGAAGATGAGGGCAAGACTACAATGGGTGTGCAGAAAGTCATCTAGGACTCTGCATTTTACAGAATTTACTCCTGGCTCAGTCATGGGGAGCTCAGACCTAAGGGTAACTTGACCAGGTCTTTCTTCCACACAACTGAACAGAGAGGCCCTGATGCCAGACACAGCAAGGTTACTTTGCTTGTGATCTCTAAGAAAACCCAAATAGGAGCATATTCTTGTGGCACCCTCTTCTACCCTCCTACACAAGTATAAATGCAGGGGAACACAGAGTACCTCTTGCTACAAAGGAAAGCAAAAACAAGGGGAAAATTATGGAATAATCATCTCAAGCATGGAGTTTCCTTTGAATCCTATCCACAGGTGTTTTGTTCTTGTTGATAAGCATAACATTTTATATCTGTATTCATGTTTTTATTCTACTGAATGTAATTTGGATTCTCTCGTTACCCAGATGAATGTTTGATCTTTCTTAGTCCTGTTAAGCAATCAGCTACCATGATCTCTTTATGGCAATGAGTTCTGTATGCCAATTATGAGATGCATGAACTTTCATTTGACCAGTTCTGCATTTCTTACTTATAAAGCCATTCTCTTTCCCCTTCCAAACATTCCTCTGCTTTTCAGAGTTCCTAATTTTTCACTTTTCCTCACTTTCAAGAAAAAAAATTCAAGTCTTTCCTACAGTAAAGCCTTTCTTTGACTATCTCTAGGTTTCCTCTAACTTTACATTTCTTCATTACCTTTTTTCTTTAATTGAAAATGACCAGAACACAAGATAGCATAAGAGATTTTTCTAGCCCATCAAATTTGCTTTAGACACTGCAAACATCCCAGAGCACATTTCAGAATGTTTTGAACAGTCCAGCAGTGGATTCCCAACGTTGAACTACAAAGGTTATTGCACTCTCTCTCCCAAAGACATGAAACCTAATTATATTATGGCCACTATTACTAAATATAGATAGATACTTGAGGCAACTCATGTATGATTGAGAGCTCTCCATTTGTGCCTGTCTGAAGAACTAGCTGATCTTCAGCATAATCACCTGAATTGTCAAGAAACTGGTTCTTTGAACCTTGCTCTGTTGTTACATGCAACCTTTTTATAGAAAGGTAAATACTACCTCTTTGCAATTCCTCGCAACTACACAGGCAGGGAACAATTTTCATTTACACAGACCCTTCCTTACACTCAAGCAACAGGTTTCTATGCATTCTAGAATAGATAATGCCAGAGCAACAGCAAGCAACATTAGTGAGAACAACAATCAAGTCTTTATCATCATTTAACTGAGCAGGCAGCAAGTAGTATAAATCAATCATTATTTTTAATTAATTTTCTTCTGATTTAAAAATAACCCCACACCAACAAACTTACATAAAGCTTAGGATAGTCCTAAAACATTTAAAAACACTATACTAAAAGAACAGTAGTTCCTTGTCAAGTTATTGTATGTCATTTCATTGAGAAATATTAGCTGGTTGGACCATAGAAAGCCACACCCATCCTCAGGACTGGTCTGTCCTCATCACTTATAGCCATATACTGAAATACTCCATCTCATCTGTTCTGTCCAGCTAATAATTATGTACTATAATATTTCATTTGTATCCACTATTTGAGTTGCACTTACTTTGTGAAGATCAGTCGTCTTCCATCCCCAGGCACTTAGTTCACCTACTTTTGACAAAGTCTCTCAGTGGTATACAGTTTTTATTTTTGGCAGCATGCCTACTTTTAGTTAATTCCTTTGTCTGACACATTGTTACTTCCCTCAAATACACCTCAGCAACCTTTCTTCTTTGAGGTCAGCTGCAATTTCTGTCCTATCATCTACTACTGAATACAGTGTTACCTTTGTATTGCTGACACTCCTAGCAGATGTCTTTGACCCAAGTGCTCCTCACCACCTGTTACCTTGCTTCCAGGTTTGGCTATAAATAATCCTCCCCTTGCTGATTTGACCATCAATAACTGCCTCCCCAGCCTGTTGGTTTTTGGAGTCAGATGGTTTCAATTTGGTTAAGGTGGAGGTTCCCTTTCCTTTACAGAGTTACAGTTCCCTCTCCTCATTGTGTTACCACGTAGAAATACTACCACTGCACAAAACCACAAGTATAACAGAAACATATTTGTAAGTCTCTAAATCAAACCTTTTGCCTGTTCATCTACATTTTCATTCTAGCACCTCTCATACCTACCTCCCAAAGTTACTAGTACCACATGTACAAGAGACACTGGGCTGTGTTTATGATCAAGTTTACCTCTGCTTACCTTGCTTCCCACCGAAGGGTCAAAATGGCTACCTCATGGGCAAGTCCCACAGGGTCATCTCAGCTACCCTCCCTGCTTGTGACCACAGCAGGTCACAGGGCTGTCATTCTCTCCAGCCTCCATCTGTTTTAGTCCACATGGTAACTGTAAGTGTCACAGTTAGCACCTGGACATGAAGGCAGATGGAGACCTTCTCACAGAGGACCGCAATGTCACATTCCTGGCACTGTGTGGAGCAGGGTATGTTGAGGATGTCTAAAGACAATGTGGATAAGAAGCCATGATCTTGTGAGCTCTGTAGAATGCAGGTCTCTCCCAGCACAGGTGCTTTGCAGATTTGCTCTATTATCCTTACTAACACCTGGCTGAGGTGTCCAGAATTTGTTCCCCTAAGCTCATGCATCTGGTGCTCAGAGTAACCATTTCCTCTTCAGCACTTACCATATAACACCTGACATTTTAACACACATTTTGCACATTTCAGAAGCAAACAAATGCACTAAGCTCACCACAACAGTTTGACTGCAAACTGTAGTGGGGGACATGGCGGCTTTGGTGTTTTGAGTTATGGTTTGGTTTTGGGTTTTTTGTTTGTTTGCTTTTTAAGACAAGACAGAGGAGTGCTTCAGTCAGTCTAGAGTGGCTAGCGTAAAATTAAGAGGGAATTGTAGAGTCAGTCCAAATACCACCAACCAACATATAAGAGGCTTTCTAAAGACAGTTCCTATAGAAGGAAGGGAGAAAACAAACAAGAAATGTCCCATTCCCACCAAATATATATAAATCAATAAATAAACAAAACAAACCACCTAGTAGACATTAAAATCAATTGAAAGAGGCACATAATTTTTCTTAATGGATCATCTGCCAAGGTTTTGGCACACCACTTCTTTGAGGAGGCTACTTCACATTCCTCTCTTCAGAAAACAGCAGATTGCCATACCAAGTAGCAAATGTTACCTCTCAAAGTTTTGGCTCAAGACTGTCCTACAGAGGATGGGTCAGAAAACAGGCACCACCAGAAAGGAACTTGAGAAAATATTCTGTTGTAATGGTATCCTCGGGAAAAACAATGATTGCAGCAGTAGCAATAGGTCACTTGGAGAAAGATATGAAACAAGAGAGAATTAAAGAGGAAAGAAAGTGCTGACTGACCTTCTCAAAGATATTAGAGACTTGACTGGAGCCAGAAAACAAGCGATGTATTTGCTGGGATGCATCTTTCTCACACCTACAGTAAAAATTTAGAGGAAAAGCAGAGATTAAGGAGAAAGTAAGACTGTGGAATAAAGCAGGTGATAGAAAGCATAGTAAAATCCTGAGAAGATACGGATGCCTATTCAAAGATCTGTATTAAGTGACATGTATTATCTAACCTAGACAGAGGCACTCCTGTAACAAGGGTTAACTTGGAGAGCACCTAAGTGGACAGTTATGTCCCTACATGCAACTGGAGGCACTAATGGCTGCATAGCTGGAGGAACTCTGTGTGACCTTAAAGGCTGTACATACAAGTCTTGCCTGCAAAACCCGTGAGAACTTTTCCTGCTATGATTATAAACTTTACTAAGTTAGACACTCACAGAGTTATATAACCCTATGTGGTAGTTAATGAAGTGCTGGATGTAAGAAAAATAACTGTAATGTTATTTTGCCCCTGGTATGCTTTGCCTTATAAGGACTAAGCCTAGAGCTAATTCACTTGTGTTTGTGATCTCTATCACACTGCAATAATAATACTTAGCACTTGATGCCACTTTTTACTTATAGAAAGTGCTTTACAAACATTATCTAATTATTAATCTTCACAACAGTCCCGTAATACAGGTATACAGGTCAATTTAATGCTCTGTTTTAATAAACAACTAGCACTTTAGTAAATTGAAAAGTATAAAACACATTAAATTCACTTAAGAGAAACAAAATTTAGTGAACAAATTGCAATTCTCCCTGCAACATTCTAGGTGGGCAATACAATAAACTGCTAGTGATCACCACCTCTGTGGTCCACAGAGGACAGCCTATACATAGCAAATATTTCATGTAGTTAAGAGACTCATTTTTTTTCAGGTGATAACATGAATAATGTGAAAGAAGAGGGAATCTGTCAGAGCAGCTGAGGTCCCTTGATCAAGACCACAGTTATATAATCACAAACTGAGTTTTCCACAAGGTCACTGCTTCATGCACTGCATGGCATGGACTTGTGTGTGGGATGAATCAATGCAGAGCAGGATGCTGCTGCCTGACAATGAGAAGAGCTGCCCTGTGCATTGCTGAGGCTGAGAGTTATGTAATGAGTGAGAAATACAGGAAGAAACAAAAAAAGATCCTAAAAGAGGGTCTCCTACATAAGGTAGTTTAAAAGCTGTCCTGTAGAGTTTGGAGTCTACACTTGCTTTTGCCACAAGACAGTCTAAGATACAGAACAAGTTTCTTAAAACCAAGCTTTTCACACAAAGTCATCTCTCAATGGCACATTCCTCACGTGCTTCATGCTCAGCTTGAAACCTGGGGTCTACCTTGTTCAAAACACTGAATGCTCAGAAGCACAGCTTGCCCTAGAAGGAAGTCCAACATGGAAAATATCAAACCAAACAGTAGAAGTCTGTGAAGATCAAAAATAAATCTAAAAAATCTTATTTACAGTAGCTTATAAGTGAGAAGTGTCAGGCAATCTTAGAATCATAGAATGGTTTGGGTTGGAAGGGACCTCTGGAGGTCATCTTGATGGCAGTCAACACTCTGCCCTTCCTAGAATACACAAGCACACACTGTTCATCACAGTGTTTTCCTTGCTGTGCAACTTATTTTAATTCTCTCTTGGCACATCATCTTCAGTGCTAAGGGGGTTTTGTCATTTATTTATATTATAAACCCCCAAGCTGTTTCTTATATGGAGAGACTAGTATTCCTTAGCTTCCCTTAAATAATATACAGATGACTAATCACTGTGGCACCCAGGAAAGATATGTCAGGTAAAGTAAACATTCTGAAAAGAATGAACCCTTGAGCTATCCCTGAAAAATACTCTTACCTGGAACTGTCAGAATGATTGTGGCATGACCAAAGAAGGAGCCTTTGATGACTGAGGAGTTATCTGAATTAAAAAACTGCTTGGCAAGTAGAAAAAAGCCTATTGCCAGTTACTTTAAAGCAGTGGCATTTAATAGAAATGATAGAACCAGAGGCTGCCTTTTCCTAATTATAACATTGAGGTTATCAAATATATCTTAAAAAATGTGAGCTAGAGGAACCTACTGCTGTCTGTTTTACTGCCACTTATCCAATGTGCTTAAATAGTACAAATGTAGTGGCTGCTTTTTGGCTGAATAACATTGTACTGGTTTGTAAGGAGCTAAAGATAAAACTATAACTCCCCCAATACCAATGTAGAAAAAAGGACATCCAATGCCCCATTATCCCTTCTAAATTCAGACTTTATACAAATCTAGCGTGCAGAACAGTGTTTTTATGTTTAAGATTCTCAGGAAAAAAAATTTCCTTAATATTATTGTCATGGGTGTTACTCTCAACACGAAGGAGGATGTAACCTGTTTTAGGTGTGCTACGGCACAAAAGACTTTGTACTTTTAAGTTTTTAAAAACTGTTCTTGTGTGAATATAAAGTCAAACTTCTAAAACCTCCTCCCTAACTTAACGTTGGCCATTCAGTCTGAAAAGCAATTTTACCATTATTCTAAAGAAATGATTGCAATATCCTCTCCATACTTTCATTTTTTTTGTTCTTAGCTGCAAGTATTCTTATTTTATGTGCTTCACCTGTATTTTGATGCCAAGTTCAGTCACCTGAGTAACAATTCTGATGCCCTGAAACCTGCCATGCAAAGTGATATGAGGATCAAAAGAGGACTGTGTCTGGATCAATGGAAGTCTGAAGCCATTACACGGATGAGACATGGCTGGCATATAATCTGTGACAGTATTTGAGACACTAATACCCCATCTTCCCCAGAGTCCCCACAGATTTGAGGGATTCACACTCTGCATGTGGCTCAGAGGAAGAGCAGACAGCACACAGGCAGGCTTTTCAGCAAAGGCCCACATATCTCATCTACCTGAGAAACAACACCTCCCATCCTGAACCTTATCTACCAAAACTGAACTACATCCTATCACCGATTACTGTTAGAGAACAAATGATCCCCAAGCAAAATATGCAGGATGGCAAAGAAACCACTTACACAGTTACAAAACTGACTCCAGTGTTAACTCCCTTCATATCCTGTCCACAATACTGTAGTACATTACTAAATATAATACCCCAGACAAGAAATAACTAATGTCCCAGCAGTAGGCTTAAAACTCCTAGTTTGTCAGGGTTTAAGAAAAAGAAGTAATGTACAATAATTCTTCATCCACAGTGGCCTCCTACTTATCAGGCAGCTGATATTTCTCTCTTCCAGATGTATTCCCACATACTTTGTGCTATGGACAGTAATGCTTTGTTTGGTCCCCAAAGGCATCTGGAATATAGGCCTACAGAACACAGCTGGGAGCTGCATAGACAGAAATGCCTGTGCTGGATCTGAAAAGAGCAAACCCACTTCAAAGGAGCAATGGAGAGAGTCAGAAATTGGTCAGAAAAGAAGGATGATGTGAGGAAAGGGAAAAGAAAATGTGAGCTGTGTTTTGCATGTGACACTCATGAGAGGATTAATATACATAATTATAAGCAGCTAGCAACAGTGTCCTCCCAGGTGGGCTGCATCTGACTGATGTTAGCAGAAGCTCCTTGGAGCACAGGGTCCAGCATGAATTTTCAGTGATTTATTCTGATGCTAAAATATTCCTAATCTAATATGCTGCTGGCAAGAATCAGTGCGAGTTAGAGAAAAATCTCAAGCCATATTTGTCTATCAGCTCACTTATGTTGTTTCATAGAGACTCAGACTTCTAATATGATGAGCTACTTATTTCTTCATAGACACATCTCTAAGTATTTCATTCAGAAAAAAATGTCTATTACACAATAAAGAGAAATGCAAGCTCTTTACTTTCAAGTAATTACTCCCAAATTAGAGGAACAACTCCTTTAAAATAACAGAGTAAACCCACCCCCTTATTTATTCTGAAGGCAGGGGAAGAGAACATCTTTTATACTTCTCGATGGCAAGAGACAGTTGACTGGAGAAAGTAGGAGTGTACATGTTCACAGAAGAGAGAAGGGGATTCACACACACAACTGTAGCTGAGGAAACAACAGGATAAACTCTATCTGGCATGTAAGAATGACTTGTGGGCCTGAAAGCTTGTGTATCAATGAAGAGATTCAAGAGAGAGCCAATATGGAAAAATTATTTATTTCTCTAATATGGTTTTATACCTTGGCAGTGATCTGTCAGTATCATAATGACTTACAGCTATTTTCTATATTCACCAATTCTGTATCTACCATTTCACTAGTACTTCTAGAGTACTATCTAGACCTTGCTTTCCTGATCTGCAGATTGTCCATTTCACATCAATAAATTCAATACTTTTTTCAAAAAAATTGAATATAATCAGATGTGTGACTTATGTGTGCTGTAAATTATTTGCATGTCAGATTATCTCCCATTTGAGAACACAAGGAAAAAACCCACAAACAATAAAACAGATAGTTAGTAATTAAACTTAAAGATTATCTTCTGTATCCAAGCATACATAACACCTCCTAGTATCATCTTCCTGGCAGGATTAAGGAACAGCAAGGCCAGATCTGTAATGAACAGTGCATTTCTTATCACCCTGAAACTTGGTTCATATTTGATAATTGTTGCCTTTCTTCCATTTACAGTTTTCATATTATGCAAACACTTACATAGTTTGAGTCAATGAGGTATAAAAAGATAAACTTCAAATGCATTATGGACTATCAGCGTAAACTAGAGCTCAGGACCTCTGGGCCTCTCCGAGCCTTTAAGAAACAACCAAGGTTTATGATGTTTAGTTATTGCCTCAAGGGAAATACTTGGTTTCCAAATAAAAGTCCACAGAGGATAAGAAGGCTTGAATGAAGGGGGAAGGCAGTTTAAGTTCATAGTAAGTGTGGCTCCATTGCAGAAATGCTGGAAACACCACATCATCTCAGATTCATTACATCAATTATCAATTCCCAAACCTTCATGACAGATTGCCATACAGGTGGCTTAATTATCGATTTTGTGTAAGAAAGGGAAAGACTAGCTAATATTTCTCCAGAAGATCTGAGGATAGCCTCAGTGAAACACTTCCTGTTACTCAAGAAGGAAACAAACACAACTTTTGAAGTAGAGTAACACTGAAGCACATGCTGTTCTCAGAAAGTTACTTGCCTATGCTCTCAAAGCCTGAAATAAGAGCCAGTTAAGGTTTCATCTTCAAACTAGGTCCCAATAGCAGGAATCTAGTCAACATAGCAACTCTAAAGAGAACATACTGTCTTATATGGCATCTATATTTTCCTCTACAGGCAACTCTAGAGACTGTTAAACACAGAAATCAAACTAAAATGATCAGAAGAGAGGGAACTTAATAGCAGATTGAAATTCACAAGGAAGGTTTGAATACAAGATTACACTCGATAAAACACTAGGGTGGATAACAGAAGAGAGAACATAGGAATGAAATGAAACCACTTAAGGTTTATGAAGCATCTCTCTTACTGTTCAGTTCTGTTACCTGACCTTCATGTTGCAGAGTTTCAGAAACCAGCATTTCAAACTCTCCATATTTAAAAGTAACTCCACCAAAGTAGCCTCAGTTTTAGTTAGGGTCCAGGGTTTTTTTAATTTGCTTTGGGGTTTCTTTTTAATTTATGCCTCCTGTGACATGCCCACCAATGTAGCAGATGAACCATGCCAGTCTCAGTCTTGAGTACCTCTCCTTTGTTCATCTCCAATCAGTCTTATACAAAACTTCCTGGAGGTGGGCAGCCTGCATCATGGGGAACATTTTTCCCTTACATCTTAGAATCCTATAATTTATAGTATGAAATTTAAACCAACATAAATTAGTCATTCAATCCCTATATTCCAATCTAATGAACTAGAGGCTTCATTGCTTTATTGTTTTGTGCCACTGGACCAACCATTTGGTTTACAGATGGAATGTACTTCTTTGTTAATAAATAAATGCATAAAAAAATAAAGGTATCCTCAATGCAATTATGATGATGTCCCTCAGGAACCAGAATGCAATTATTTAAAATATTATTTTCTTAGATTACTCTCAAGAAAATAAGAGAAGAAATATGAAATTTGTGTCCTTTTAGCTTAAGCTCATTTTAGGAGCAGCAACAGTGATGCAGTTAGTCCCCAGTGGCAACTGAGAAGCACTTAGCCAGAAAATTGTTATTGGATTACAGTTCTGGCTTCATAAAATGTGGCTAAAGATCATTTTAGACATCTATGGAATGACCCATTGTCAAAACTGGTATGACAAACAAGTGACAAAGTTACTTTATGTGGCCATTTTGAGGATTTTTCAGATCACAAAGGTAACTTGGGGCTGTATCAGCCCACGCAGTTTTGATTCAATTATAAAAATAACTCACAATAAGAAGAATTCTAGCATAAATAATTGAATCACTCCAGAGGAAAAGAAAAATCCCCACAAATATGTGCATATACTTTCAAGTGCTCCTGACATACAAAGAATTGTGAAGTGACAGGGTGATCAGAAGTGAATTCTGATACTGAGAAGTACCTTTCAAACTAACTGGTCTTCTTTATTAAAATAAACAAGATGAAAAGGGCACCAAAGGACACTGCATGATTTTTAACAATGTGCAATCTGACACCACTTAGTTATCACTAAAGTTCATATGATCCTTTTCATTTCACTTTACAATCTTTTTCAAAGAGATGATTTCCTGAATGAGAATCCTGCCTCCCATATTTTAATCTGCCAGTAAAAAAGAATAACTAATGTGAACATATATGAGATGAACATATGCATACTCAAACAAATGCAAACAAGAAATAAAACCCATCACCTTTACATCTGAGGCCACCAGTGACCACTGGCAACACAGTAAAAATGAGGACTCTAATCAGAAACCTAACATTGGATTTAATTTCTTCATGTAAGGTCTTTGTCATTTTTCTTCTCTGCCCATTACATGGTACATCTTTGCTCGTATAATTACATAATTAACATCCTCAGCACCTATTTCATCCCCTGTTAATTTTGCTAAATATAAATACAGACATGCTCAAGGAAACAAACTTAGCAAGTGAAGAAGCATAACCAATTTAAAGGAAAAAATAATCTAATTACATACTGATAATCAGTATGTATCACTGAGCATTACTAGGTGCTTGTAATCCACATGATGGCCTTCTGACAAGAAGCACCCACGCAAGAAGAGCTCTTGCTGACATGACAGAGATTGCCCAGAAGTGTTGGTACAAGCAGGACTTTGGTCTGTTTGTCAGTAATCAGTAATGCAGCTTGTAGCACCAAACAGCAGTAGTGGCTGTAGTGGTAAATCACATTGGTCTCACAACACTGCTGGTTCCCAAAACATTTTCTGCAAATCAGAAGGATTGGGGATGTGAAGGAGGTGGGTTGAGGAGTGGGAAGAGGGAGATAAAATTGGCAGCTAAAGGCTTGTAAGATTTTTGCAGTTTATCCTACAGGCCAAAGCCACATTATTTAACTGCATGACTATGATCATAATTCAATTGAAGATGTGAGTTTGAAGATTAGTGGACTAGTAGAGGGTTCCTCCCTTACACTTCTGCTATGAAAGAAGAAAGTAGCAGAAAGTCTACAGTAAACAAAGACGATTCTAGTTCCAACTGCAAAGTTTACAAAGTTTTAATTGATCCACCCTTGGCAAGTAAATTGGCAGTTTTATTTCCACCTCCTCTTCTATTTCTCAAAAGTAATTCTGTTTATCCTTGTGAAAAAGATTTCACATGGGTTCCTTTTAGCAAAGTCACAGAGACCAGATCTGCTTTCATTCTCGCATATGTATCCTTACATTTAAGGTCAGTTTTTAAAACTCTTACAACAAATATTACTTAGTTCCTTGAATGATACCACTAGGTCATGGAGGATGATGTTATCAAACCAAAGTAAGAGGATCACTAATTGCTGTTTGCAGCACAAACATACTCTCAAACTTACTGCTTCTGTACAGAAGGATACTATTTCTCTATATAGATGCATAATGGCATCAGATACAGCAGCTGGGGAAGAGAACAAGTTCATTTTCAAAACTCCTTCACATTAAGAGTATGGAACTTGTTTCATTGCATTCACTAGAAAGTATAATCCTAAGCTATACCAAAGTCTGTCCCAAAGTATACTGTGCTGACCTGCTTATCTCTAGAATTCTGTTTAATTATCCAAAAGTGTACAAGAAAGTGCAGCAGTCCAGTTAGAAAACCCTGATGCTGTCTCAGCGATTTCTGCTGCCAGCACATGCTATTTCAACAGTCAGTGATCACTGGAGTTAAAGTGCACACAACCAGCTGAATAGGATGCAATTCGTATTCTTATGATGAATATAAGGGTCAGAGGTGACTGCCAGATAACACACAGCAGATGTGGAGGGAGTAGAAGGAATTCTGTTTACTTTGGGTGACCACCTACATTTCAAGGAGCAGGGTACAGAGAGGAAGCTAAAACTGTAAGATAAAGATTGTTTAAGGGACTGCATTGTACAATATTTTGCAGGACAAAGTACATATTTGTACGTTAGCATGAACTACTGTTGAAATATAAGACACAGTCCAGCCCAAATGAACCATGTATAGAACATGACTCTTCAGGAAACAAATGAGAGGAATCTTTTAAAACCATACCTTATACCCTGTGGTCACTTCAAGTGACATTTAAAAGTTGTATTTCTTTTTGTGTTGCCTATATTTCTTTCCATTTCAGGATTTATTTCAAATACTAGCAGCAACGCAGCCTTACCAAGTAGAAATTGAGAAAGTCTGATCTGAAATTGTGGGAAGTTCTAGATAGCCATTGCAAAGACTCTGCAAGGTACACGTGATGACACATATAGAATCTCTCATTACGGGACAAGAAAGTACAGCAAATTGTTGCTAGCTGCTTCTCAACCCTGTAGCCCGGGTTGTGCAGAAGGGACCTGAAACTGCTCCACAAAGACAGTGGATGATTCCTCCAAAGATGATGCATGGAGAAGGAGATTTACAGGAGCTCCTCAAGCCAGTAAAACTATTAGCAGCCATTTAACTGCTCAGCTTTTCACAGCCCATGGTAAAGGATGAGAAACTTTTCTTGTCAATACCATCAGCTCTTAACTCCCAAGCAGTAAGGAGGCAGCCTTTGTGACTACATTCAGCTACTGTGAGAGACAGATGAGAAGACTGATCAGGTATACCAATGAGCTTACTGTATGAAGAATGAACTTGGTTTCCCCAGCTCCCTCTTACCCTCTTGAAGAAATCACAAAACTCATTAAACATCTTGATTATTCCTATATGGATGTTTCTACAAGTTATAAAGTCAAAGTGGACCACTTGGGAGAACTTAAGACCATCAGAAGGGACTGAAAAGAAGAGGAGCAGGGCAAGCAGCTCACTTTTAAAAGAAGGAAAAAAACCCAACACCCCCAAACCAAACTTTGTGAAGACTGCCACAACAGTCTCAGCAACAGGATAGTTAAGTTTAGTTGATAATTTTTCCCCAGAACATTTGCATATATGTTTTTAAAACAGGTCTAGTAGTTACACCCACCAGTTAGTGCTCAAATGTAATTAATGGGAGTATCATTATGATTTTTAACTAGTATTCATAGAAAAATCTAACAGAGGCCAGTAAACTGTGAAAGAACAGATCTTTGAAAATAGCTGTGAGGAGGCAAATTCAATCCAAGCAGGAAAAAAGGAAGTAAAAGTATCTCACCAGTTAGCCTGCTAACTTTCTAAACGAGTTGTTACATTTGATCCCTTCATTAGATTTGCTCTGGATGTTGAGGATACAATCTTGTTTTTATAGGTGGAGTACATAGCAAGGAACTAAGTTTGGCAAATGGTCTCTGAACTGCTCTGGACTCTCTGAAGGTACTGTTGTACCATGGTTTTAAAGATATGAACTGCCTCATTTAGATGATGGATTGAAAAGGAGGACAATTTAAGTAGAAAATCCAATAGTTTTCAGTTCTAAACCTTTTATACAATGCACATTTTTTCTCAGGTAACATTAAAGATAATTTAAAAAGATCCTGATTCTTTAAAGCTGAAATGTAGTTGCAGTATAAAGCAGTCATTCTTTTTCAAAATCAAAACAATCTGCAGGAACAACACTGATATTGCTAGAGCTTGGCTGAAACGAATGAGCAAAAGAATAATAATTTCTCAGAAAGTGAAGGGATTGTATCTCCTCCCCCACCGTTAACTTTTGGTCTGCTGCCATGCTTCCACTTTGGCAACCAAAGGAATGCTGTGGGCACCATATAAAGGCATATGTGGCAGCCTGAGGGTTAAAGCAGACATTCCTCATCTTTGACAGATGGTTAATTCATGGTCATTACTACTAAATTCAATTGCTCAATAATTTAGATATGACAAACGTGTGTAGGAATATATGCCAGGGCACCCTTCTAGGAATCCCAAACCACCATAACCCCTCTATCCTTTCACCATGCATTCTCATGCTGAGTGTGACAGATTGAAACAAATGTAGGCTTTCTGAACACTTCAACTCCCTTGTGCCACTCTCGTTACATTAGAGAGTGGTTCTACAGAGTTACTGTGTCCAGACCTAGGCATAGATGAACAGGCTTGGCTAAAACAACTACTTTGTCAATAAGTGTAATGCAAGTCCAGTTTTTTTTTTTTTGAGTCCTAAATTTTCCACTTCTGTTGTTGCAAGTATCACCACTTAAGCAATCACAGAGAACTAATTTGCAGACAAGGTCACAGTTTGAATGCAATGAGCGCTAGTAGGTCTACTTGAAGGTTGTCTGGAATGGCTTTAAAGCAGACTATATCTACTAAACATTTTTATCATTGATGAGCTGCACACCCACTTCTACCACACAAATAAAGAGTCACAAAGGACACTCAAACTGTCCTTGTCTCTCCATTACCATTCCCTATCCCAAACTCAGTTCATTTGGTGACAGACATAATGATCTTTTGGCAAAAGTTTCTGTAAAAATAATTTAAAAATTAAATTTCCTTTCTCTTCTTTCATTTGATACAGGAAGCTGTATCCCTGTTCCCACTGATATTTCCAAATTGACTGGCACGAGAAAGCACCTCAACACACCTCTGCAGCTCACTGACTGAAGTTTAAAGTCTTCCACTCAACTTCAAAGATGTTTGAATCAGGCCCAAAGTCAGCACCCTAACATGCTAGCACAGACTACCAAGCTACCAGAATACTGGCTGGAATCCATGTCATTTATGTGACATCGCTAAAGTAGTGCAGGAAGTTTACACAACTTCAGGTCAATGAAAGTGTGTGCTGTTCTTTCCTTATTAGTTTGCAGAACATTTTGTGAAGTTCCACTAATTCCTGTGCTGACCTAAGTTAAATTACAGGTTTCATATCTGAACCACAAAATCCAGGTATCACAAACTGGCTTTGCCTTTAATGTCTTATATACATAAGTTTTCTGTTCCCTTCCTCTCCAGAAATTTCATTGCCTTCATGCTTTTAAAAAGCCTTAAGATGACATATTTTTAGTTGGAATATGAACCTTCTAGAGCACAGACCTCGTCTTTACTTGTTAGCAACTCACTTGGTATACTATTAGCACTATACAGTATGAAGAATAAATCACAACAATAGTAAGTGGGAAAAGCTTCTGTGCTGTTCTTGCACCATGGCCATTAATCCTACTCAAGTGCCCGTAAGACAATAAACTTCAAGGAAATGTGTGAAACCTAAGCCTTACCTGTAAGCTTGCAAAGTATCTCAGCCATAGAAGGAACTGAATCTAACCCTTCTGTATGCTCAAGGCAAGTAAATCCATTAAACTAGTTCATACAAAATAGTCACAGTATCTGTTTCAAAGACCTGGATTAGCATCTGAATCAACATCATCCTGTTTGTGTGTCTTCCACACCATCCTAAACTACAACTGATTTAAACCACAGCCACAGTGGACTCAAGACATACTAAGCTCTTTCAGCTCCTAAAGCTAAGGAAAGCTAAAGAACAAGACATCTCGTAGGTCTTTCTCAAGATCTCATACAACCTACCTTTGGTAGGCAACTGCTCTGACATCTGGTGGCGTTAAACTGTCCTTTCCTTGCCCTCTAATTGAGTTTGCATACTATGTTTATAAGATGCTTGTATAAGTAAAGTAAAACTAATAGAAGAGTATCATAACCTCAACAGCATGGTGCCACATGGAGCTCTATATAGAGCTGAAGTTAAGCACAGCTGGGGGAGTAAAATCTGTGCAAGTTCCTCTTACCTTTTGTAACCAGGTAAACACACACTTTTTAAAGTTACAAAAGTGCTGCAGAACATCACAGCTCATCTCTTCTCAACAGATAAAGCAGTCTTTTGCTTCTAATTAAAAAGATTAATAAAGTCAGAGAACACATCAGGTTTGCATCAATCATTGCCCATGTGGTTCTTATTATTGTAATTAAAAGTTATCTCCTCAAAATTGTTGGATGAAAGTGCCATGATCTGCAATTGAAAACACATTGAAGAGAGTTATCCAACTTATTTGACCGTTTTAAGACAGTCAAATTTAAGAACACTGTGGAAATAATGTATTCAAAGGAGTGCTTAAAAGCAATCTGTCAGTAGAAATGTCCTATGAACTGTCTGAGAAAGAATGTGAATATTGCTAAGGATTTTCTTAAAAAAAAGGGGGGGGGAGAAAAAAAGAATGTTAATAGTAAGAATAAACATTTTTTTAAAAAGAAGCTATCTCAAACTTAGCCACTAGAATTCAAAGTTTTATCTTGAGAGTTCTTTAGGTTCTGTATATATTAGGAGTGTTCAGTCCCTGTAGGATTGACTCTTTTAACATGTTTAGATTTTCATACCAAATGGGCCAAATTTCAAATAATCCTGAACAAACCTGGTTCCTTTGCTGACATATCACCCCTATTTCACAGAAAGTAATGTTTAGTTTTGACATCCAAGCTTTCACAACGTATGGGATTTTGGAAATGCGTGCTCCAAATAGAGATTTTTTTATATGCAGGACTGGAGACTTGCAAATCTGTGAAACAGAGATGCACAGCAAGTAGAATTTATAATGTAATTACAGTCCCTTTCATACATTAGTATACAATAGTTTTAAGGGCAAGCTAATTACATCAAAGCTAGTAGCATGCTTAAAACCAACCCTTTTTAAAGCTTTCTTTGTGTAAAGTAACTTAAAAGTTCTTTCCCCCCCCACCCTCTTCCTGTTCTTTCTCTTCATTGAATACATGTCTTACATTTTGGCATAAGATACAGTGACTTCATGGAGTTCTGTTCAAAACTATCCAGGGTGTAAAAAAAAAGGGNGAGAGTTTTAATGGGCAGAAAAGTATCTCCTGTAACATAAAGGAAAAACCTTTCATTTAACACATCACAAGAAAACATCAAAGGGTGTTAAGGACTTCTTTGGATTTTATTGTGAAAGAATATTTTCCGACCATCTTTATTTACTTTTGAATTCTGCTACCAGTTTCCTTCTGTAGCTTCTGACAACCAGAGGTCTCTTGCATGTTCTTCCTGGTTACTGGCAGATTGTTTTGTGGGCAGTGGATTTACATGACATGAGATCATGAGATGAACAGTCAGTCTCCAAAGGGTATTTGAAAAACTAAAAGAGACTGTGTAATTTGTCAGCCATAAACCCTGACTATTTTAGTTTTAATTTTTGCTCAGATGGAATTATCCAACTCTCAAAAAAAACCCAAACCAAACACCCTCAAAAAAATAACCCACCAAAAGACCCCCAAGAAAAAATGAAATGAGAGAAGTGCAGAATTCTTAAATGAGACTACGGGAGGAAAGTGGCACAGCATATTCACAGTGGCCTTCTAAACTTTTCTATTACCACATAAAAAAAATGTAAAGAAAAGCAAAACTGTGTTGCTGAATATGACAAAAATCTTGTTTATGTTTAATACATAGGAGAAATTGTTCAAGGACAGTTAAATGTGACCCATTTGATACACCAAGGTCTCCAATACCTATGGTACTCTGCTGAATAAGTAAGTGCTGATCATGCAAATTCAGGCTGCTTAGGGATACGTGGCACTTTTCAATTGCAGTTTGAATTTTCCACATTCTCAAAAAACTTTTAGAGATGTGGATGCATGTTACAGGGTCACTAGGGCTTCTTCCATTTCTTCTGTTGTTGGTTCATTTTGAAAATTCATCTGTCTGACATTCATGCATATTCAAGAATGTAAAAATCTAATTATTGCTACTAGCTGTGTAATTTAAAGTACAGATGGGCAAGTCAATTTGAAAAGGTGTCCCAAGACTAATATTTGAGTTTCAACAGGAAAGAGAAATACAAATCTAGTGGTCATTGTGAGTCTAACTCAAATGTTCATCAGAGTCTAGGGGTCATCAAAGGTAATGTAGATTATGCCCTCAGTATACACTGTATTCAAGATCTGATACCTTGTGGGCTCCCTTGCTTAGAGTCTTAGTCAGTTTGCAATATGCTTACAAATCCCACTAGCTATAATTTGGATTCATTATGTCTGAACAAATGCAAGGAAATCCAAACTATACATCACCTCTAAAACTGGCATCAAACATCGAATCAAAACTTCACAAGAAGATTAGTGAAGATTAGTGTAGAAAATGAAAGGGCTAAGAAAAATACACAAGAAGTTAGGAACAGCAACACCCATTTAATAAGGGTACAATGTGCTCACTGTCTGAACACAAATCCACACAAGATCAGACAACCCGTTTTTATAATTTCACTATAATTATATAGATTCTAACCTATAGGGAAATTATGCTCTAAAGCAAGTTGCCCTAACCCCCATTCCACAAACATTTCACTAAAAGATTAAACTGTGCCTTTTCCTATGGCTATTTTTAGTAATGGCTTCAGTAATTAAACATTCTATGGTCTGGGGCCCAAAGAAAACATCACTCTGGGTTCTGGATGTGTTCCATCATATCTTGAAACAATCTTTAAAAAAACGTATGCAGTTAGTGTTGCAATCCTCATCAGATCTGCAGGGACCCATTAGGATCACTAGGGGAAGCTGGTTGTGACAATGCAAGCAATTTAGCATTACTCGTTGGAGCCAAGGCATGACACAGTGTGAAGCTGCTATTGTTCTCCTTGGTTTCTCTCAAGGCACTCAAGTTCAAATCTACTCACAGCCTAATTCGTAGCTGAAATCTGAACCAGAGCATGCAGCCTCTCACGGGAATGTCCCAAGTGCCTGATAACCTGCTCCCAGGAGAAAGTGCTTTGAAATCCTGTTCTCATAGGCTCTCCATGAAAAGAGGACTAATTAATGATACACTCCCATGTACCCATCCTCCATTTTGCAGGTCTGTAGTGTCAACCAGGTCACAGGAATTACTTGGATTACAAAGAGAAGCCACCTCAGTCCAGCCTCAGTAAATGCAGTTCCCATTAACTCGGATCATTTCAGTGCCTGGAGGTTCATGGCAATGCTGTCTCTCAGTGAGATGAGTACTGGCACAGGTACACACACAGACTGCAGTCAGTGTGTCGCCACTGTAGGACATGTGGCCTCAGAAACACAGGACTTGTGCATCAGGATGCACACAGAGCAGTGAGCTGCACTCTGCTCGTTCACATCTCAGCTGAGAACTCTTAACACAGGACCATTATTTGTTCATCTTCATAAGGTACTCTTTTAACTCTCTTTCCCTCCCTTTACCAACGCCTGACATCAAACAGTTAATTCTGCAAAAGGCAAATGAAATGCTTGCAGTGCTTTCATTTAAGTGAAGTTTTTTCAACTGAATCCAATCTGATCCAGATCTTTTCTTGTGTCAGTTTGGCTGTAAAATCATTTACCTAGTTTATGTTAAGAGTTTGTGTGATAAAAACTTTGGTCACTCTTGCTACACAGCCCACACCTTAATAAGAACTTCTTTTGGTCTTTTAATGATTTCTTGTCTTTCTCCTCATTCTTACTAAGGACATGTTCAAACACTTGACACTTAATGAAGAAAAATACAAACTGCATCCACTAGCTACACTCAGTAAGCAAACAGATCTAGATCACTTGTTTAGCTCCCTATTCAGAAAGCCATTAGGTATCTTGAAGGTATTGTCAAAACTTATATAATATTTTTAGAGACATGTTGTCTCACAGTCAGAACCATTGGTGCATTTCATTTGACATATGTCAAGTAAAAGATTAACAGGGGAAAGGAGTTGGGATTTTTTTCCCCCAAAGATGAGGATGAAATAGTAAAATAAAGATTACTAGAAGCCATTTGATTACATATAACTTTTGAACTGTTTGTGCAATTGAAGAAATGGATTCTCCTGCATTATCCTGGCATTTATGGAAATACAAGCTGCTCTATACCAATGGAAAAGCACATGCATGTCTGCTTCTTGACCTCACCTAAAATCTACTTATACAGTAATTGTTGCAAAACATTTTCAAATTACTGTCTTTCAGGAAAACAACCTCAACTCTTAATGCCAAATCACCAACACAGTCAGTAAGTGCAACCAAGTTCATTCTAGACACTGGAACAGCTAATACTTTGCTTTCTTACAAAAATGTCATTTTATTGGTTACCAAGTGAAAAAGGAATGTGGGTGCTTGATGATACTTACTGCATTCTAATTTTGTGTGTATGTGTACACACATGCATTGACAGAGAAGGATTCCTTTGCTACATAAGGTACTGAAATAGTCCCTGCTAGTGAAATTCTTTTTATGTTTGTATACTTGTAAAAATGGTCCAAGATACAGATAGTTCACTGTGACAAAGTAAAAAGTGAAAAAAAGATCAAACACACTAAGCAACAGTACACCTCCACTTATTAGTATTAACAGGTATGGTGTGAGAATGACAAAAGGTTGACCTTAGTCAGAGTTTTTAAACCACAGAAACCATGTGAGTTTCCTATAGACATTATAAAAAACTTCACTGTGGAAGCATTTATGGGATACAGCTTTCAAAGTGCACAGTGAGGTTTTATAGCTGTCTCAGACCTAGTTCGCTAAATCCCAAGCTACTGAAATCAACACAACTCCACTTACTCTAGTAGCACTACACCAATTTACATCACCTGAGGATCTAGCCCAGGAAGTGCAGTGGGACTCCTGTGGCCTCAGCTTTCATAGAACAATCTGATACTCTATAACGTAATCTGACAAACCTGATAAATTCAAAATTAAGACTTCTGTCCATGTTTCAGCCAGTTGTAAGTGCATTGCTCCAGAGGCTGTGATATTACGCAGTCACTGTACTGACATAGAGCCACAAGAATTTCCTCCTCACTCAGAAAAAGATCCTATTGACTCTAATGGGATTTATATTAACTTTGATGAGATCTTATTTAAGCAAAGAGTGGGTATGAGCTAGGCTGAATGACCACTGTGATATTAAAATGTAAAAGGCTTTTTATAGTCTGATTCCAGACAATACTCTCCTGTGTACTGTGGCCCTGGTGTGCATGACCAGCTTTGTTTCATTGGGGTCCCAAATGCCAACATTTAGATCTGGATACCAACATCCTCTTAAACTGTAGGAGATGTCCCTGAACTTTGGAACCAGAATGTTATTCTTGGATGATAAATATCAAATAGAGGGATACTCTAAAAATAGAAGTAATTTTAAAAGAATCTAAATATTCAAGCACATTTTCTCAGCTGGCACAAAATCAGCATTGCTGTGTTTACTTCAGTAGGCCTAAAAACCTCACCTGAGTTGTAGGATTGACCCTTAAATGTCTACAGTCTCTGCTAAATGACTTGATATCAGTGACACAAAATACTAGGCTGAAATTTCATGAAAGACAGATTAAAGGCCAGCACTGGACAGAGACCAGAGGGCAAAAGCATATTTCAGAAAAGAAAATTTCATGTTTCAAGTTAGAGTTCTCTTCACAATGAAAGGTGACCTTTGATATCATTCTTGCCTTGCTCTTTGTATTTAAAGTCTTTTTGCTTTCGGCATGACTCAAACATAGATGAGCACTGTCTTCATCCTTTCTTTAGCATCCCTGTTTCAATATTCCAGACTCAACCATCATCTACCCCAGCAATCCCCTACTGTGCATCTGTCCCTCAAATCTTAAATACCTGTCCTCCCAATCTGTTCTGAGGCCAAGTCAAATGAGTTTTGTGCATGTAAATTCTATTATCTACATGCATAAATGACAGAACCTACTGCCTATGCATGCAAATGTTAGCTATCTAGACCAAGCAATGTGCCACTATGTATTAAGGAACAAAGGTTTTTCACAAACAAAGAGAAGTCTATAAAGTGTACCTTTGAAACTGTGGCCCTAAAATTAAATACAAGAAAAAGAAGCACCCCTACCAGTAAAGAGTAGGTATTTCCGACAAGTATAATTTTCATGTAGCTTAAATCTAGGGATAACCTTCAGAGATTGAGTCACCCTTGCTTACAGCTCTTCAGGATTCATCTAGCCTTTGGTAATGCTAGAGCATATGTGCAATCTGCCCAGTTCAAATGCTCAGAGCAAGAAACTTCATCCCACTAATATAGATTATCTGCAGCATCTCAAAGATTTCAAGTCATAAAAACATAAAAGGAGGTTTAACAATTTATTCACCAGAAAGATACTGTAAGAGATAAGAGATAACTTGAAAAGCTAAGTAACATTTCTGGTTTGGGGTTGGTTTTATTTCTGGCTAAGACATGCTGTCTTTTAAATATTGTAAACAACAACACTTCTATTTTCATTCACCTCAAAACAGGTAAAATTAGATGACAGACCCTGTTTTTTTCTTCATTTTTAAAGCCAGCAACATTCAATACAGGCCTGAGAACTTCCAACACACTGAGTTTCAGCTTGAGGATAACTTACCAACTCTCACAATCCCCTCCTGAGGTTTGAAAATGAAATAACTTATGTATCTTTCATTAAAGAAGCACATGGTTCATCCTCTACATTTCTCTGTCTGTATACAAAGTTAGGGTGTGGGCTATATCAGCCCAGTTCTGTTGCCTAGCTGTAACCAAGAACTGAATTCAGTTCACTGTAGGTGTATGTTATCCACACATTTATATACACCATTATATAGGCTCCAGTTATCACTCAGTGTGTGAATCCATCCCTTAGCAGTTTATGATTTATGAAGCTTGCTAGAAAAGAAGTAGGCCATGTGAGCCTTGAAAGCACTTTAGCTTAGTTGTTCTTACTCATGAAGGACATGTTGTCCTGTAATTATTCTGTCATTTCTCAAAAGGTGAAACCCTTAATAGGTTCCTGCTTTATGTGCTGCTATTGTGTACGTGCGAGTTTACGTTTGAACACATCTCAGCATGTAGGAATCATAATTTCAAATTACTTTAGAAGGAGCTACATAGAACTGGACAGCTTAAAATGTGTTAAATATCCTCAGAGTTTACGTGGATGGTTTCAGGGAGAGTAGGGGTGAAGCAGGATAAGGAGGTGTCAAGGAAATCATTAATACGTTCCAATTACTGCCCTGATTCACAAAATACACAACTGCATGAAAGTGTCACTTTCTGTTTTGATCCTGCTGGTAATGTAATATAATGTTGTGTTGTTTTCTTGTACATTCAATAGGGGCAATATCACCAAAATGTGCAACTTCAAACAACTATGCAAATTTTAAAGTAATATGTTAGGGGAAAAACCTGAAAGTAGATTCTGACATTAATCAGAGACTGCAGGCTCCTCTTGCAAGAGCTCTGTACATTATGGGCCAACTTAAGTGTTATGGGCTGAAAGGCAAAGTTTCTCTGCTGCCTCAAATTAACTGCACTTAAGAATATTAAACTCCTTTTTCTACACAAAAATCTGCTATTCAGCTTAAAGGAATAGCACTAAGACATATAAAACCTCCCCTTTATTAGATATATCTGAATATTTGGAGAATTTTAATACAATTTTAGAATGACCTATAAATCACATGAATTATGGGAGCTCTAAAATAGATTCCCCCTAACAAGTCATGCTGTGCTTAACTAATGCTTATCTGATATACTGGCAATATGAAGCTAATAAAGAGTGTAAGCATGGAGTACTGAACTGGTTTCAATGAAAAAAAAAAAAAAAAAGGTCAGCCTGGATCCCAAATGAAAACAGGGGGGCATCTGGCTCCTTCTGATACTTCAAGAATGAAAGGAAATTCTGGCTTGTTGTGGTTCCTTTTAACTAGAGATGGGAGAGCAAGCAAGTCTGGGATCAGGATCTTCCAGGCTTCAGATTCAAATTTTAGATCTCTATTCTCTGCATGTTAACCAGGGAAAGAAGCATAAATTGACCAGACAAGCCATGTCCAGCATGACCATGAAAATGAAATTATATATCTCTCATGAGAAAGAATGATCTTGAAAGACATCTATCCCACCCTCCCAACATCTAGGGTTCAGGCAATATCCAAACTCTTAAGATTATTATCTGAACTGCTCTCTGAACCTCTGTTTCCACACTGTCAGCTGTAATGCATGAGGGAAGTTTACAAGAGAGTATTAGTTATTCATTTTGAGTTTTCCAGCTTTAGTTGGTTTAAGTAAGACCCTTAATGTCACTTAAACATAGTGTTTTTGTGTTATATTTTAATTTTGAAAGGATTATCAAGAAAATCTACCCTTTCCGTTAACTTTCTTTGAAAAACGATTAAGAGTTTTATAAAGGATCTCCAAATATCCTCACCCTGCCTGATAACTTATCCGGAACGAAACATGTAATACAGATGAAATTTCAAAAAAATGTAGAGGCAAAACATAAAGTTCTCAATCTGAAACTACTATATTACTCAGGAATGCAGTGCAATATGGTTAAACACTCTAAATTACACTGAAATTTTTTGCTGTTGGTATTTGGCTCTGTATAGCTTTATTGATAAAAACAGCAATTTATTTTTCTTTTTATGAGACTAACAATTACATACCACTCAGAAGAATTTGACTGCTATTAGCTGTCTACAGCACTCGAGAGGAAAAAATCCTGTTGTCTTACACAAACCTTACCAATAAGTAATATTCTACCTAAGAAAGACTTTGAAGGACTGTTAATAAAATGAGTCTTCTTTAGCTAATCCTTCCTAAAACACCACACACAGACAGAGACAGGATGCAACAAATGCATCACTCATAAATAGAGTTCCTCAAACATAAAAATCTGGCAAATCTTAAAGTGCAGAGCAGGAGGTAAGACAGCTTTCATATGCTGCTGCCTTTCATGCTCTTAATGTACATTGGGAAATTACTTACCTCATTTCTTCCAAACTAAGTAAGATGTTTTGGTTTAAATCTATTTGTGTACTACGCTGCTCTATGTCTCTTAATTTAGTATAGTATTCTCTTGTCTAAAGTAAGCGGTTCCAAATTAAATAAGCTAGCATATCTATCGCACAAAGCAACCAACTGCATTCCTGTGAAGCCCCTTTGAAAACTATGTCAAAACTCTGCTGTCTCAAGGAGGAAAGTACCTCATTCCCTTTGGATTAGTCACCCTGCTAGAGATTAATCCTAATGAGCTTTTTTCTACAGGCTTGGCTGGCACACCCAGAATTTGCATTACATACCTGTGATTTCTCAATATTTAGCCTAAAATGTGTTCATTCAAATGCAGATAGATATCAGCTTTCCAGAAACCATTAACTACAGCATTACTGTAATAGCTTATTGAGCCTAGAGTGAGGCCAGTCACAGGGTGCTTCCTCCGCATTGCTAAGAAGTCATCACACAACTAAGTACTGTAAAATCAACACAGGCCAACACTCATATGAACAGCAGTGTAAGTGACACATCTCAAAAAAGGTCACAGTATTAAAGAAAAACAGTGCTCTCTTTTTCTTTATTTTATTATCCTCATTATCTCCCTCATTATCTCCCTATTTCACTGACTTTTGGCAAACAGCGGGCATCTATTTGATGCAACTAGATTGTTTGCAGACCCTGCAATAGAGTTTCAAGCTTCCTCCCAGCTGTATCCTGCCCTCATTAGGCAAACAACAATCCCTTGGCCTTTTCCACCCATCAGCATGAGAAAAGACCAAGAAAATTTTAGTTTACATAGAAACCAGGAGTCCTATACCTTTGATCACTCTTATTTTACTCTACAAATACCATGCCTGAGCAATTTTTACTGAGGGAACAATACTAAACTGTAATCAATATCTACAATACTATCAAACGATCACAAGAAAGATCAGTCATGCCAAAAAATGCTTGCATGCAACTTGGCTCAGTCCTTTTGAAAATAAAATAGCTATTATTAGATGCATAGGCTAAATCAGGAAGCCTGGCCTCTTCTGGACCAAAGGGCTGGAAAACAATTTTCAGATCTGAAGAATTTTAAAAGAAGACAGTAACAAGCTCTTTCCCAGTTAAATGAGGGTACTGCTAGCTTGGTTACTGCAGCCAATCTAAATCACTGCAGAACCCCATGTAGTGAAGCTGTGTCTTTAGGTAGCCAAGGACCAAACTGCTTACAGTTTCAGAGTTAAAAAACACCACTTCAGCTTTGCTTAGCAGCAAAATAGAAGTCAGCACAGCTCACAGTCTAATATACTTTACAAAGGACACAGTGTGAAACCAGCTTTACTGAGCACTAGTTCACAGTCCTAAGGGCTCCAGCGATACCCTGGAAATGATAGCATAAGAACACAATATACAGCTCAGCCTTTATTAACAACTAAGTAGCATAGCTGTACTTCAACGCAGATGACATTCACGAAGATCATTCACTGTCACTCTCTAAAGGACTGGTCTAGCAGCCTATATTCAGATTTCTACCTCCCCTAAAATGTTTCTAAGGTACATACCATCCTAATTGCTAAGGGGTAGGTAAATGATACACAAGTCATACATTGGTACACCCAACTTTTGGACATCCAGCCGTTTAAGCAGTGCACAACAAAATATGTGTTAATGCCTAAGTTTCCTAAGCAAAGAATGAGAACTTCAGGTAGTGCTGGCAGTAACCGCTGGGCACAGCAGCTCTTAGAAGGAGCCACCAGAACTATCCAAGAAGAGGCATGAACATGGATCTATATTTCTACCTCTTAGGAGACAGAAAGACGCTCAGGCATCCGAACAGACAAAGAAAAACATGTCTCTAGCTATTCTGAAGTTAAACCACAGAATTGTCTGCCCTACAGTCTTTCAATGAAAGCAACAAGCCTACTCTTTTTTAAAAATGGAATTTTCTGATACGGCCCTTTCATTTTAAATCTAACATCTCAGTGGTTTGAGCACTGGCAAGAAAGTGGAAGACTGGGTTTGAAATATTTCTGTAAGTGCCCAAACTAGTATCATCTGTGCATGTTTCCTCACCACCAAGCCATCAGGCAGGCAGCACAGAGGACACTCGCCATCTCTCCTAACAGTCCAGCCTCATTAGCAGCTCTGTGTGGTTCACGAACATTGTGAATAGCGCTCAGGGCCTGGTGACCTCAATCAGGGCAGAAACTGGCAGAAAGGTGAAGCCTAAAATCCTTAGACATTTCTAGTCTCTAGTCACCTAAGACACTGTCTGGAAATTGAAATGTGCTGTTTTGTTCATGATCTTTTCATGGAGGAGAGCTAAAACAATTCTTCCAGCTCCAAGAAGGAGGAATTCCCTTTCTCCTGCTTCCCATAGGCAGAGACATTGCCAGCTGTCCCTGTTCTCGCAGGCCTCACTGTGAAAAAAACAAATAATATGACTTTCTTGCTGCACCGTTAAGCTTTGGCTGAAACTGTAATCGTGCGTCTGTGGTTTTCCTGTTTGGGTGCCTAATTTAACAGGCTGAGCCCACTCCTTCAAGTGTGGAAGGGACTCTGAGGGTATAAGGAATTAGCATGTTTCTGCCAGAGACATTCCACCAGGATCCCATGTTTGTTTAACATGTACAAACAGCTAAAACAAAATATTTGTTGGCCTCAGTAATAAACAGAATATAAAATGGTGTGAAATTAAGCAAGACCAGCTGGGCTCCAGAAGAACTGAAAGGAACAGTTCAGTTATACTACACAATGTCCTGGAATGCAGACCAACTAAGATGGACTGCTATTGATGTGTGGTTTTGAGGCACTTTATATACAAAGTGCTGATTAGATCTAGCTACCAAAATTATGCCCTTTCATATCCATGTGTCAGCAATAAAATTTAGAGGAACAAATCCTAGGATGCTTTCTACCGTTTTAAATCAACCGATTTGCAAGCTAAGTTTGTTGTGTTGCATTATACGCTGGAAAGTGTGAAGTTATCACAAGCAGTGATTACCATTTCATTCTTCTATAGAAAAAAAAAATAAAGGGGAAAGAGCAAAAAAAAAAAGACAAGAATTCTTCTGCTTTAAGGCAGGATACAAAGAATGTCTCAGATGCATTTATGTTTCTGATACTTCTTTTAAGAAAAAGAGAATGAATTAGGAAATAAAGTCCAGCCCTTGGAAAACCTGCATGGGAAATAACTGTTAGTCAGAGCTAAATCACTAATGAAATAGCAAATCTGGGGAAACACAATTAGAAGTCTGTCAGACAAAATACTACTTTTATCTCATTTCATTGGCAGTGAGGCTGTTTTGATCTTCCACTTTCTATAAAAAATAACACACTAGGAGTAGTAAACACTCATGGTCTACTTCTTCCTCCCTAGTGTAAACCCCAATACGAAAGAGCAAAGAATTTCATAGCAGCACCTGCCATAATTGCAGAAGAACCTACCACAGCATCACCAGTCAAGCATATCTGAATGGTTAGTTAAAATCTCAGTAAGAAATACTCTATTTGTCTTTATCTAGGAACAGTTTGAGTAAAAGCAAAATAAACTGCTTTTTGGTCTCACATAAAATTTACAAATGTCCACATTCTTACTCCAGGAAAACGATTTTGGGACTGTATGGCCAGCCTGAAACCTCCTTCTTCTGGGGATGCAGCCCCAGACTGCAGTCTCCAGACTTGTGCTTAATGAACACACAGAGGTATGCTCTAGCGGCCAATAATGTACGCCCTATCGGGTCTTATTGCTTAAAGAGCAGGTAATGCTGTGGAATACAAAGCTGCATATATTGCCATTGTAAAGGTTTGAATATGATCTAGTAATAGAGATTGGTCACATAGTCATGGTAGAGTGGATAAATCACTACATAAATCATTCATTTATATGGTACAATACCAATACAGTTACAGTAATAATACTGTACATAAGGCAAGAGGCCCAACTGGGGAAAAAATATTCTTCAACACCCTGCACAGTCATTCAAGAGCTCTGTTTTAAATACCTCTATCAATTATTAAAGCTGCGCAGTGCATAAGTACATCAGCTTTCCACCTTCAGGAACCTGTTTCCGACTCCTTCTTTTCACCCTGCTGCCTGGAACTTACACTTTCAGCATTAGTCAGCATCATCCAGCAGCAGCTTTCAGGGAGTCTTCTTTTAAAGGGACTCCAGAAGTAAGGTTGGGGATTCAGATGCTTCATACAGAGGCTGGAAAGATGACTAAGGCAGCAAAGACAAGGGCTGACTGTGATGAAATGCAAAAGGATTTTATGAGATGACTTGCTGCGTGACAAAATGATCAATGAAATTTTATATATATTATTATATATATATTTTATATAAGTAAATGTGAAGTGACACACATTGGAATCAACAACTCTGACTTTACATATAAAATGATGGACTCTAAGCTCATTATTATGTCAAAAGAAAGACCTGGATAGCGTAGCATAGGTAATGTAATAGTTGGACAAGTAATACAGATAGTATAACAAAAGCCTCAGCTCAAAGAACAGGGTTGTCAGAAGAAAACAGAAAATCAAATGTTAGAAATCACTGACTGTACCAGTGCATAAATCCACAGAGCTCTTGTATCTAGTTCTGATCCCACTTCTAAAATGGGTATAATGGAAATAGAGAAGGCTTGGAGAAGATTGGCAAGGATAATAAAAGCCACAAGAATGATTGCTGGACAGGGAACAACTAAATGTACAGAAGACATGCCACAGGGAGAACATGACAGAGACCTATTACAAGTAGTGTGGCAAGCAAAAATGGGGATCCATTCACAGTTTCTTCCAATATGAGAGCTCAGAAGCATCAAACAATGTAATGCACAGTCAACCTGTGGAACACCTTGAAGAAGACGTCACTGTGGATGTACAAGTTTGCGCAAGTACAGTAAGTCCTGGATTCTTAAAGAAAAAACTTTTGAAGGTCTACCAAGTAGAAAACGTCCTTCTGGCTCAGTGAGGCCAAGACAGCCTGTTTGTGTTTGGAAGAATATTCCAGAGAGGAATATCTACATTCTTCAATTATTGACTACACCTGGGACAAGAATATAGGGCTAGATGAGCTTTTGGGTCTAATATGAGTTGTCTTATGCCCTTTCTCAATCATCTGTCTTTCATATTGGACCAAGTACATTGAGTTCACAGATTCTCCTCATTCACAGCTCTGCTAGAGAAGATGGTTTCTATCCTCTGCAACTTGTCATTGCCTCGTTCCTAGGTATTATTTCAAATCTGTTTGCTAATATTGCTTATTTATGCCCTCATCTATTTTAGTGAAATTGAACCCTACTTACAATAACAGTATTATTTAAATCAATTAAGATGGTCCAGTTCACTTTTTGTGGAATACAGGTTAAGTGTTGTCACCTGAGCAGCTCTGTGACCGTAGTGGAGTAGGAAGGCAACTAGCATCTGGAAGGGTAGGACAGACTACAGGTCTGTGTTTCTTTTCCATGCTCCTTCTTCCAGATACGAGAGATATCAAATAGATTTTGGCTCAGGAACTCACTTTGAATAAAGAGGGTTGATGATTATTAAAATGGTTCTTTTTATTATTGGGTTTCTTTGTCAGACCCTTTTCCTCCACAGTAGGTTCAGCTTTGCAAAAATCCTAGACAAAATACCCACATTTAGCATACCAATCAGTGGCTCATTTAAATACTTTAATGAAAACATTATAAAATGATAAAAAATGGTTATATCCTAAGAGTGAACTCTTTACAATAATAATTTTAATATCTCTTTTTATTTCAGTCTATATTGTTTTTCAAAAAGAGCTGTTCTATAGTCTTCAAAATGAACAATTTAAAGTTAAGAGTTTTCACTGAAATGATACTAATTTTCAGTCAACATAATGCAAGTAAGGAGATACCCTGAACTGACTGCAAACTTGTTCTATTTGTTCTCTTTTTAAGATGTGAATACTATGAATGAAATATTAGAAGTAGATGATGATACTTCCCCTATTTATTTTGACATTATTTCTTTTTAATTATTATAAATATAGGTAAGTTTTTTGTTGGTTTTGTTGTTTGGGTTTTTTTTTTCCAGAAACCTCCCTTGGAGGTTTTGTGCTTAATTATCTACATTAAATTGAAATAAACCTCACCCAGATTAATGAGAAAAGCACGTCTCCCATTCAGAGATCAATAAAGGAATCAGCACCTTAGAGTCTGCCTCTATGGAAGGAAGCAGCATGGCACTCAAAAAACATTCTTGGGGAAAAAGTTAAAAAAGAGAACTAGATGATTTTCTCTACACCCTCCTTAATCCACACCCTCCTTAATCAATCCAACTACAACCAAAAAAGAAACTAAGAATGAAGATCAAGGCTGTGTGCTAATAATGATCAAAACTGAAAATATATCCCAATTCATGATACACTTTCTCTGTTTTCAGAGTTGATAATATGTTTTCATAAGCAGGCTGATTATTGAACCCCAAACTTCCTGGTGAGACCTGGGACATTATCCCTGAACTTGTTTTTTAAGAGAACTGTCCACAGCCAGCAGATGAAGAGTCTTTACCCCACTATCTGCTCATTACACAAGGTAAAAGGGGTTCCTTTAGAGATAGCACTTTGCAAAAACACTTCAGTCTCCATTTTAATCTTGATGAAATCACTTCTCAAATAAGTAAGAACAAGGCTAGTTATATGCAAATACAGCATATCCCACACATCTTTGCTGCACTAGAAGACAAACAGAAAGAGAACAAGCACTTTAAAGAAACTGGAAAAAAGTGGTGGTGGTGGTGAGGAAACCACAAGAATTTTAACTTTTTCCTCTGTATTTGGTACACTTATAAAAATGTTCTTATTTCAGGGTCTGCATCTGAAAAATCAGGAAAACATTAAAAAAAAAAAATTCTGACAGAAGTACTGTTCAGAGTAATTCATTTAAAAGTGTTGAACTCGTATCCAGAGCCTAAAATCTAGGAACTACCAGCTGAGCTGGGATTCAAAATTACACAGAGTGAGTTTTTGACTTGTGATGCATTAAGCAGTTGAGGCAACTGCTTTTCTCACCTAGTCCACAAGGGAAGGAGGAAGGGAAATATTTAAGAATTAAGAAAAGATGGCTTAGTATTCTTGGATTAGAGTATCTTACACTGCTAGAGGCTGAATTAGAGTTTGTATTAAAAAGGAACTTCAAAAATTTAAATAAATCCTTCACAGTGAGTCATTTTAAGATGGAGATGGGAGAAAGACAAAATAAATAAGATAAAACTGTGCAGGAAGGCAAGTAACATTGCAGCTATTCGTGGGTATAAATGACAAAAGAGAAGTGTGCAAGTTAGCATCCCAATAACAGAAATGGACTTTAGCCGAATTATCAGCAAAACAGCTATCAGGAGGGTGTAAAATAAAGCAGGCCTGATCTGCTTTAACTCAGCCTTCACCTTTCTGTGCACACACAGGCACAAATGAGCATCCCTCCTCCTGAAGCCAATGACAGCTGTAGGCTGCGCTCATTCCAGAGTAAATCATTCACTTTCTTAGCATGATTTACACTACTCTGTTTCTTACGGTCACACACAAATTATAGCAACTTGCATCTTATAGATATTTAAAACCAGGAGGCACTTGAGTTGGGCTAGAGAAATTTGATGAAAAGAGGAAGAGCTACAGAAAGCTCAAACAAAAGATCAAAAGGGCTCTGTCAATGTGATAAAGGTATCGGTAAACACTCTAATTTCTTCCCTGTATTACTAAAAGTGGTATTGCTATTGTAAACAAATTCATATTTTTAATTCAGTTTACAAAGAACTACCTATGACCTCCATTTACTTTTGCTGTTTCTCTGAGGTTGAACAACAAAAAAAGTAATAAAGCCAGTCCCACTTTTGCTTTCAGACTGTTTAACTTTCAGAAAAGACTATTTATTTGTTCAAAAACCCACAGGTTAATTTCACTGGAATCAAAAGCTACACACATTTCTGCTGGCCTCTGATTCAATAAAAGCTTTTCGAGAACACTTAGGTCTAGTCTAAATTAAGTTGACAGAGTTTTGATAATGAATATTCAATTGATTTACGGAGGGATTAATTTAGTCCAAATTGTTAGCACACCTACTGGTTTAACTTGCAAATTACAGAATTTCACAGAATCACATAATAGTTGAGGCTGGAAGACACCTCTGGAGACTATCTAGCCCAAACTCCTGCTCAAAGTAGGGTCAGCAAGAAAAGGTTGCTCAGGGTTGTATTCAGTCCAGTTTTGAAAATCTCCAAGGACAGAGACTCCACAACGTTTCTGGGCAATCTGTTCCCACTGTTCGATCACCCTCACAATTAAAAACATTTTTTTTTTACATTTAAGTGGAATTTTCTGTATTTCAGTTTATACCCATTGCCACTTGTCCTTTCACTGCATGTGTCTGAGAAGAGACTGGCTCCATGTTCTTTACTACTTCCATCAGCAGTGGGCGCACATTTTCCCTGGCCTTTCTTGTGCTGCTAACATACCTACAGGAGCCTTTCTTGTCACCCTTTTATTAGGGCCAACTCCCCAAGGCCTTTAGCTTTCTTCACTCCAGCCCTGTACATTCAGACAATGTCCCTTAAGTCCTCCTTGGTGACTGCTTCAACCTCTTGTATGCTTCCTTGCTTCCTTTTTACTTAACAGAAATTTAATGTAACAGAAAGCTATACCAGCATACCATTTTCTGATTTTGTGTGGACAGTCCACTTAACAAAACAGCTTTTTGAGTCTAGTGCAATGTGGGTATCAAAGTCCTGTTTATATGCTTTAAAAACTTGTAGATTTAAAAAAAAAAAGTGAAATAACAATCTGTACGAAGGCATAATATTGTGGCTTGTTTTTACAGTCTCTCCCCTCATAAAGTGCCGTACACCACTAGCTCCAAGAGCAGGAGGCAGACTATAGTGTTGCACTTCCCATCAAGCCATGGTTTGTAAACTCTGAAGAAAGACTGAACAATAAGGAACTGCACTGTGTGGCCTGCACGATCTTCATAAAATAAATTAATTAACAAATAAATATTCCCTGATGGATAAGCCAGACATCAAATATCCCACAAGTTTCTCCCTAGCCCTAGTCCCACAGGTAGGCTGAGGCACAGACACGTAACTGCACTCCCACAAACACGGCTGCCTGAAGACCTTGGGCCTATTTCTCCTTTGCTCTTGAGCCTTTTGCAGCTGTGAAGAACAAATTAAATGTGAAAATAAAAGCAAATTCTCAGCTGGTTTAGACCCAGTGTTACACCTCCAAAGACTGGGATACCAGCACCACTTCTACTCCCCTCATGGTTCTCAGTTATCCCCTTGCAAATGCTGAGGGTCAGTAACTGCCGCCATTTTGAGAGCTGTGTAATCCTCCCCACCAGTCTCTGTCCCAGACATTTATAGCATGGCTTGTACAGTTTTAGTTCAATAAAAATATCAGGAAGCACTTTAAATACCTTCTCCTGAGGAAGCTACACCTACTTGGTTACCTGTAGCTCACCTTTTCTCTCATGAGTTCCTCAGGTTTCTCTGTAAAACACCAGTTTCCTCCACTTAGGACGGAGGCCTCAGGCTGCTAGCACAGTGGTCTGTGGAAGAATGAGTTCTTACACTCATAGATGGAGTACAACTGCCTATATCTGCCTGTGAAACTGTGTCTAGAAGACAGCCACTGCTTAAGAAAAATGCAGCTTCACAAACTCAAAAGGATGCACTGTCACTTGGCAGAGTTTCCCGCCACTTCCCCGTCAGCTGGGCAGCTCTGCCACTGCCCCACAGCTAGTACCTTGCAGCCTCCAGCCAGCAACAGCCCACAGGTGCAGGGCACCCCTTTGGGGCGGGATCAAGCTCTACTCCAGTGAAAGAGAATAAGAGTGGAATAAAAAGGAATCTAAGCAAAAATCTCATTTTTTTTTACAACAGCACTGCTACTCTCTGCTGGTTCAAACACACAAGGACTAGGCACCATAGCATCAGCTTTTCATTGTAAAATAGGATTAGTAACAGCAGGTTAATTTAGCAGAAGGTTGGTCAGTACAGCATTTTGTAAGGTTGGTTGAAATGTATTTATCCTCCACTTTGGTTGTTTTTCTCCTAGCTCCATTCTCCTCAGTTCATCAGTACTGGTAACAGCTAGGGCAGTGATCAGGCTTTGACTACTAAGATTGCTCTGTCTCCCATGAAATTCTCCTTAGCACTGTAATTCACTCACTTTCCACATGGGAAATACTTAGGAGTGAAGAGACCAAGCTTTATATTGACTCCCCAGTAACTCATCTGTCTCTGTAGCATTTTTGATACTACTAGTGCCCAGCAAACAATAACCCAACAACCATGTTTGCAGTCAAACATTTAATAATATATTGTTTTTCAAAGAGGTGGTTCCCCTCACTTCACCAGTGTCTGTAAGAGTCCTCATTACCACTGCATCAGAAAGGCAAGAGGTTTTCTCGTGTTGACATTAAAAAGTGAGATAAAGACAAATACCACAGAAACATGGTGAAATAGCAGACAAGATGTTCTCTGGTATGCAATACCTTTCACCTGAGCTTAAATCAAGCTTCAATTTTCACTAGTGTCAGCACTGATGGAGCACAAGCAGCAGCAGAATGCATGACCAGCCAACATTGATGGTGCTCCATAACTCTTGCCAAGAAATAACTGGATCTGTAGTTCTTAAAGTGCTCTAAGAATGGGGACCAAAGGATTCTGGTATCTCAAACCCAGGGAGATTTTGAGGGGAAAGTTTTGTGGGGGTGGTAGCATTAGTATTTTATGTCTCTTACAAAATTTGGTCAAAGTTCTCAGCCATGCTTGCCTCTGTAATGAGTTCAGTGGTTTCCTCCTTCCTTCTCATGTCCTGCCACCATCCTTACTGAGATTTGTTCTAAATCACATGTAATTTACTTCTATGAGCCTTTTAAAAAATTCACCTTGTTTATCACTGATTATCATTTTCTGTTTTGTGGCAAGACTACCCTCAGTTACTGTTTTAAGGAAGCATAAAAAGGACATTTGTCTTACATCTGTTTCTTGGCATTCTGTCTCCTCTGATAAAATTTGGTCTAAATTCTGTGCTGTACTGCTTTTGCAAATAAGTACAAGTAGATTAAATAGCAAGGTGAAAGCTTTGCTTTTTTCCTCTTAACGCAAAAAAGTCTTGGAGTTTTGCATTGCTATTAACTGTTCTTTGCAAATTTAGCTGATGAAATAGTACTCAAGGCAAATTAGTGAGAAAAGGCAGGAGTCTTGAGTGGTGCAAGCCAACAGAGCTCAGTTCCACCATTCAGACAACATTTCTATCAGTTGAGAATATGGGATAGCTACATTAAGAGTAATCTGCTTCTATTACTAGTCCTGCTGTGTTTGGATACTCTGGGGGAAAAGCCAAATCAAATCAAACAAAAAAACCCAACCCAACAACAAAACCAAACACACAATATATAATAAAAAGCAAGTAAGTAATTCCTTTCCTTCCCTTCCCACCTCCAGAAGAGAACTGATTCTGACAAGCAGAAGGATATAGTCTATTAGGAGTCTATATGCTTTTCTGCTTTTACAGTTCCTAACATCATATAGGTGGATCTGATGCTTCAAATTCACCTCAGAGTGCCACAAAATCCCCATACCTGGCTAGTACCAAATGCATATGCTGACCTTTTTGTATTCTTGTCTTCCAGGACACAGGCTGAATTTTCTGTTTCCCAAGGAAAGATCTTTTGGGAGGGCAAATCTAAAGATCCATATAGGCCTCTGTATGAACCCATGAACCAACAGCAAGTCTCATTCAATGTCTCTTGCCTCTTTCGCCAAGATGTTTGCTAAGCTATACTTTCTTTCAGATCTTGATTTTTTCTAGTAACAAATTTCAGAGGAAAAAAAAAACAAAGCAAAAAAACCCCCACCACTACATACATGAATACACATAGAGCTTTAAAAATCACAGAAATGGCAAAGTTGGGTTTTATTTCCTATTACTCTGCCTATCTGAACTCCTGATATAAATACAGGCTTAGAGTAAGCACCCTCACCAGGTGTGTCATTAGAATGAATACAGGGGGTAAATTCAGGGAATATTTTTAAGAACCCATAACCATTGCCCATTGTCTAGTTCTTCGACCATTTGTAAATGTTTTTTATGATTAAAGCCTTCCCCCCACCCATATACATGTCCCTGAAAATGGAACTGATCTTATTTTTATTGTGTTTTCTTCCAGATTTTACCACAGCAATCTGGCCACTTGCCCAAAATTTATAACTGAAAATGTTCCTCATTCAGCAGAGCATCAGCATCACATACCAGTAGCTAAAATACTTTTCCTTTCTCTCTGTCTTGAATCCAAACTTTGGCATACCCCATGTCACACATCTTCTTCCGAGCTAGTGCAGCAGAGGTACTAGTTTGTGTAGGAAGTCAGAGCAGCTCACACCAATGAGTGCTCACACTGCTGGCTTGGCCCCAGGAAGGGAACACTCGCCCTTGGAAGAGGAACTGAAAGTATGCCTAGGGAAGCCTGCTTTGCCTCTGACCAAAGCAGCTGTCTAAGGAAATGCCAGACCTTGTTGCACTGGGGTCAAATGTAGAATTATGTGGCAGTTTGATAAGCTACAGTACACTAATTTATTGGCCATTTTAAAAAATGTAGAGGAAATTTTATTACGGATTACTTTGCTTTCCTGAAAATTTTTTATAATTAAAAACATCTGGAAGATATTTCAATATATCATAAACAAGAGGAAATCCAAAGCACGTGACTTCTAAGAAAATGATGCAAATACCTTTCTGTGCCAAAATTTACAGTAATCTGTTTTTCTTATTTGGCTACAGGGGGAAGGAAGAATGAGTGGAGGAAGTCAACAACGAGAAAACTACTAATATGAAGAAATATGCAGTATTAGGAACCTCTGTTTTATGAAAAATATTGTTATTAAAAAGAACACAAAATCACTAAAATAGATTCAACTTCTCCCCACCCCCAACTAATTAGTTTCCGGGGAATATATCCTTCTGGAGTGGATAAATGATGACATCAATCCTGACAAATATTAGAAGGCTATCCATGAGAAAGAAGGAAAGGAATAAGTGTATGTTTTGGATTGATTGCAGGCAAAGGAAACTACTGGTTTAATCTTCTAAGTACTATACTTCTTAATTAATATCACTAAATACCTACAGCCTTTATGACAGTTCTTTAAGAAATGAAACAAAACACCAACACAGTTCAACATATTACTAAATACTTTAGTCTTAGTAATCCGTTGTCTTATAAAATACAGAAAGATTTATGGGCTTTAAACACAAACACAGCCAAAAAGCTTTACAAGAAATCCCCAACACAGTTACTAAAAATCCCAACAATTAATTAGTTCACAGTAAAAGAAATAATGCATGAAGAGAATAGTGAAAATGTTTATAACCAAATTTGAAAGTCATGAGAAACCTAAAACTGGTGTTGGGTTCACTGGAAAGACATAGAAAAATAAAGCTGAACTGTCCTAGAGTTCAAGGTGGTTTATATTTAGAATATTGGTTCAATGTATGGGCAACTACTGTAAAGTTTATACAGGCCTCTAGCTGCAACTTCACCCAAAATCACTATTTCAATACAGGATTTTTGTTCAGTCCTGCACTTGGATTTGTCCAGATCTGTTGCTCTTGAGAATGAAGATATTGTGATATGGAAAATACTTTTTTCCCTTTCATTTTTTAGAGTAGTATGTCAAATGTAAATATTTAGTGAGAAGACAGTGTTTCCTGGAGAACTGTACCAAATATAATCTAGGGAAGAGCTGATAAATTATGTTCTTCACAATTTCAAAGGCATTTATTTTGTTGAAATATCTTCAGGTTATGTACTTTGTGGCAATGAATGCCTTTTACCAGCACTATGTGCAAAGAAGGCCCAGTTCTGATTGAGTACTCTGATTAGAACTGTAATATTGCCAATGCATCAAAACAAAGATAAAGATTTAGTTCTTGATATTTCCTTGTGTGTTTAAAAGAAAACACTCTGGAGTGAGAAAAAACACTATTAAACAATACATGCTGTTTAATCAATTGCAGTGAAGAATTGTGATAATGTTTTGAATTTATTTTGTCTTAAATGAATATTTGTGGACCACGTCTGTGTTCTAGAAATATATTTAATAATTGCATTTGACAATCAGGCATTGATCTTTCTTCTGCAGATCAATAATACACAAACTAGACTTCACATAATATCAAGTATGTTTGCATTTTTAATGAACAATTTCAATCTTACAGGCTGCTTGTAAAGTAAAACATTTATTATTAGCAATTATGATTGTGGTTGGTCATTTAATGACCTGATACTGTATCTGTTCTCTGGTTTTGAATGAACTGACACATCTTGGGGAACAAATCAATCTTCACCTAAACAAAAGTGGTTCAAGAAAATGTTGGCAAACAGTGAGTATAATGGATATGAATTTTCTTGAGTCAAGCAACAATTCTGACAAATGTTCAGAAACATTGCTTGGGCAATATTCAACCAGCTCTGTTACACAGTATTTTTAGTGTAATAGAAAACAGTCATTAAACATTTCCCTGTGAGAAACCTGAGTTTGTAAGGATATTATATTTTCACGGCATTATCACAAATTTAATCCCTTTATCCAAAATAAATTAAATATTTGCTTCCTGTAGTACAATACTGGAGTGAAAGAACAAGTGAAAAGGCTTAATCAATAACTTTTTAATTTTAGGATTTGTCAGCTTTCCTTTTCTGTTTCAGGTTTGTCCCTTCTAGCATCAATGACGACAGATTGAAGGGACATGTAAATGGGTGAAATGTCTCAAATTTGCAGTCCAGTTGGAAAATACAATTTAATTTGGGAAGTATCAACTCTGCAGAAAATTGTAAAAATGTTCCAAGGTGTAACTGCAACAGGCTAAACAATCTTTTGGCCTAAGAGCACTTGCCAAGGACATACTTGTGCTGACATTTTGTACATATTGGCACAGAAACCATCACTGGGGAAAGGAGGGAAAGCTGATGCTACAGTACTAGCCAGGCTTGACAGTTCCAACCCCCACCTTAAATTCCTTTGACAAGCTGAGAATGTCTACAGTGGGTTTTTTACTAAGATGATTGACTATCCACAATGACAGCCACTGCCTTTGGGTAGCACTAACATGAATCTTCCCGTAGAGAGTAATACCATTTTGGTGAGTGGTAATAATAGGAAGCTGCAACATTTTCTACTACTATGGCTAATTTTGGAAGAGGTCATCCCTGTCTGAGATCTTACACTGCCACACAGGTTATACTGAGGTGGCAGGCATAACTTTTTATACATGCTGTTATTTTGTAATGTGCACTTTTACTTCAAGGTAAGACTGCAGTGCAAGAGAGAGTGAGGTGTGTGCTTACCTGAGCTGGATCTCAGGTATCCAGACAATACAGTGAATTTGACTGAGATTTTGATAAGTAAAATAACTAACAAAGAAGTAAAGAGACTTGATGTAATTACAGAAAAATAGTATGTTTTTTCTAATACTGAAATAACAAATGCTCTGTAGGAAACACACTTACAAACAGAGTGCTAAAAATAACAGTGCAATGTTGTGCAGTAAGAAGTAAACAGTTACTCTTCTCCCTTTATCAGGTAAGAACAACATTCCTACCAGGGAGGTGGGACTGGAATCAGATCTCCCCCATCTTGTGTGGTTTCCTGACAGGTGATCAGTTCATTTTGAACTCTTCAGGAGTATAGTCAGGTTATGGGTACTTCAACATCTTGTCTTCTGTTTATTTCTTTCACTATGCTTTCCATACTCCCACTGTGCTGTGTCTCATCTGCCCTCATCATACTGCCTCCTCATTTAATCATGCATCAGAAGTCTCCTTCTACCCTCCCATCTCACCACACTAAGTCTAATTTTCTCATTCACACAGGAGGCTGTCCTCTCCTCCCTGCTTTAATTATGACTCTGCATTAAAAATAAAAATAATAAAAGCAAGTTTTCCTGAGACCTAAGTTATTGATGCTCTGGCCCTGGAGAAATATAGGCACTTTTATTTGAATTCATATTAAACATTTTGTTTCTACCAAAAATATGTATCTAAGTAAATGAGAGCTGTGAATGTACCTTCTTTTTTTGGCTGGCTGGCCCCCTTGGAGCTTTGCCTTGGGTGTGTAACTGAGAGACTGGCACTCATGCATGAAGAATAGAGGCTTAATTAATTGGATTGGAATTGTAAAATGGTGTACTTGATGTGGGTAAGGCACATTCCACACTTTTCCCCCATAAAGAAAGTGACAGTTTTGTGTAAGTGTTGAAGAGTGGGTCCAGGAGCCATCAGATGGATGAGACTTCATTAAATAGGTACAGCAGGGAACCCCTAGTCCTGTATCTCACACAGATTTTTCCCCATGCATTCATTTAATTAACTCTCAATCTCTATCTATGGTTCCAGACAATTCTATTTAATTTTTATGTTACATGCTATATGTAATTTATAGCACATAATAAGTAGTTTGAGAGGTGGAGCCATGAATGGTTTGAAACATGTTTTCCATGTTCAAATGAAGCTGCCACAGAAATCATTTTTCATTTCTGCCAAACTTAAGGTTCTCTTTTTTCTTTTCAGTTTTAAAAAAATGTTGTTAAAAACCCCCAAATTATCCCAGAAAGTTTATCGAGTTTCAATAAAATAGTGACTTCATTGTTAGCAACTGCTTATTTCAACCTTTTTGTGAAATGAGTCCTTTTTACATTATAAGCATTACATAAAAAAAAATATATGGCTTCAACATTCTGTTTAATGATATTTATTATAAAAATAAATTAAAAGGCATTTTGAGCCCTCTCTCATTTCCTCATAAAGTGCACTTCGCTTCTTTTTAAAATATACTAGTGCTGTGGTGGGGACATCAGTCTCAGAAATGCCTCTTGCACTCTGCTACATTTTAATATGGGAAAGAATAGGTTCTTACAGGTCACCTAATCTATTATTAATAAGAAATTATACTGGCTTGTGGTCAGCAAGTATTTTAGAAAACAATGGTATATTATTTTTCTTTAAAAAATGTGTCCTGCAAGTCCACTGATTGTTTTCTTTTGGATTCCCAAGACCTGTATCTTTTAAAGTTACCTGAAGCACTCTCTTGTATGTGGAAGCCCTTAAGTTTGCTCCATATTTCAGTATTTTAAGACTGGAATACATGTTGCTGCTCCTGGAGTGTGCAATCCACAGTCAGTGAGGTTTTTTAATGACCTTTCATTCAAGACCAAAGTGCAAAGAGCATGCTGATTGCACCTGTCTCCTTATGGACAGTGGCATGGCAATATTACCTTATTTCTTCTTGTCATCAAAGATATTTCAGTGTGGAGATCTTTAGCATTGATATCCTTTTCCTTCGAAGCTCCTCATCTTTACGAAGCTGTTCCTCATGTTCAGAACAGCTTGAGTTAGAAAATAAAAGGACATATGATAAGCCATAAATGTCCTTTGGTAACATCCATCAAGGTCTCCTTCATTTTCTCAGTTAGTGACCCAGTTTGTACACTAGTGGTACCAGCTTGCCATCATTCCTTATGAAGGTAAGGGTCAGGTTTTTATTCCTGAGTCACATCTACAGCTGTTGTTACAGTGTTTGAGTTACTCAAACACTCTGATGTGAATACTTGAGTATACTTGAGTACTCCCTGAAGCTAACTAGTGCTAGGTCTTTTGAAGCCTTGAATGGCTTAATAAAGTTGCTTTAATTATGATATGCAGTGACACTTATGGTTTAAAATAAAGAATTGTTGAACCAAGTAAAAAGGTAACAAAAAGTCTTCCCCCCTCTCCCAGTTATTTCAGACCAAGTATTTTATCATCATTTATGTAAGGGACTGAAGGCCCAAATGCTGAATGTGCTTAGCAACTTTGAACATTTGGCTATTATAGTTAACCATCCCACATATATGTAGACCCACCTTATACAAATTATGTAAACATTTTGGTTCTGCAAGTTTGAGCTGGAAATCTGTAAGCTGTCTCATGAGATTTTCAGTTGCTGTGGTTGAGTTGGAGAAATATTGTAATGCCTAAGCTTTCTTGTGGTAGTCTGACATTTTATAACCTGGCCTGGACAAAACTAGGATAATCACACATTTGGGGGAAAAAAAAAAAAAAGAAAGAAAAAAAAATGCTCTGTAAATTTTATAAATGTCACGGAAATGTTCAGGTATGAGGCACTGCAAGTGTTTTTTTCTTTCATTATCTGCCAAACCTTAAAGAGAAAACATCTATGGTTTCCTTGCCTACTTCTTAGAGATGCCTTGTACAAGAAATCTATCCATACTGTATGAGTTTTATGTATTCAGAAATAAGTTGAATTTAGTAAGCATGGCTACAATAATTAATGCAGGCAACGGATCCTCATTGATAGCAGTAGACACAGTCATATTTAATAATAGCCTTAATAGCGTACAGCTTGCCAACAGAAGGCACAACTTGGAGAAATATGTACAATTTATTCATTTTTTATCTAAACCATTTTAAGTCTAAGTTTCATGATTCCAAAAGTGGCTGACCTTTTTATGAATTGGGAACTGGCCCCATTCTCTTTTTTTTTTTTTAATAGATGAATGTGAGGGTAAGAAAAAGTGACCAAAGAAACAGTGTGTATAACAAGTTAAGAGTAAAAGGAGATTGATATACTTTCAAGACAGTGAATATAGCAGTCCATGCAGAGTTTATAGTGCTTGTGGCTTATAGCATGTGCTGTAATTACTTCAGCTTAGAGTTGAATTGACTTTGAAAATCCAGAAACTGTTACTGAGGCTATAAAAAGTGAGACTTTGACTTTAGTGTATTTGTTCCAAGAGGGAGAAGTTAAATACAAAAATGAAATTTCAACTTGCATGCTGTTTTCTGAGGCAGGTCCAAGGAAAAAGGTCTCTTTGTTTAGCCACCTATTTTGCTGCATAACTAGGACTGATGTCAAAATCTTAGACTAGAAACCATGTAGAGAGAAAGTTATATTACACAGAAAATACAGACATGAGTGGCTTCCACAGAAAAATGAGAAGGCATGTTCTGATGAAAAAGATTATTTATGCAATTAGTAGTTGAGTTACTGAGTTATCTAAAGCAAATGAGTCTGCTAAACTCACTTGAAGTATAAATATAGAGCAAATTATGATAGCTGCACTGAAATGATGGACTGTTTTTCAGTCAAAGTGAAGTTGGGAAAAGGGGAAGAGGGTACTCAGACATTTCCAAGATCAACTACTTTGAGTGAGAAGAAAAACCCAAACCAAACCAACAAGAAAAAACAAACCAAACCAAGCAAACAAACAATATAAAACCACAAAATGAACATCAGAATCACAAGATTCCCCAAACAAGATTTTGTCAAGAGCAAGATAACTCCATTTTAAAGCTACGATAGCAAAATTTTGAACATGTCCTGCTTTGGTTTCCCTAACAAACCACACAGTAGCTATCTGCGTATCACAGTAATATAGCTGAATTCCTTCTATTACATATACCTTTCCCAGCAAGTCTCCAGTCACAGACACAAATAACAGCCATTCAGAAAACTGGTATGCCCTAATTGTTACCTGTCCATTGAGAAACAATTTAGAGCAAGCACATTTATTACTAAAGGTGAGGCTTCTGAAGTACCATAAGAAAGGTATGTGAACTATCTAGTTTAAATTCCATAGTATTACCCTACAGTATTTGGGTGGCAGATGGAAAACACTCTCTTCATCTCCTGCTGCTTCTCTCTACTCCTAGAGTTCATAATCAAGCAAGACTTTTTTTATTTCTACTATGGGAAAGTGATCCATATTTTTTCATCAGCAGAAGAAAAATGTTTGTGAGGCTAGACCAGTCAGAAACAGAGCCTGCCAAAACTGCTTTTAGCACACATGCTAAACAAAAAAAACAAAACAAAAGAAAACAACCAACCAAACAAAAAGTAGTATGGTTGTTCCCCTTATTCTGCTTCTCACCCCTTCATGTAATGTTTGGTCAGCATTCATGCCACTGTTATTGCTCACAGTCATGTACTACTTGCAGCCTCTAAGAAATTACTCTTTCTGCTGTTGAGTGGGAAGCGGAAAGATGTCTAAACACTAGGAGGAGTGTGACTGTCTGAAAGCCAGGATATTCATTATGTTGCTGAAGCACCTTCAACATAGCCCTGAGTTGGCATACTGATGTACTGCATGGGACCTGGTCAGTGATGAACATGCTGCATAGGATATTTTATGCTTCTTTCTGAAGTACATTGTGCACTGTGGCTTGTTACTGCTAAGCTGGCCCATCATTCTGAAAGGTTATGTAAGATGTTAACAGATTTTTTTGTTTCTTTGTCTCTAACTGTGATTTGTATTTAATTGATCTTCCCTAATTTCATGATATTTTTATCTCCTGTGCAGATGAACATTCGTTTTATCATCAGTGCAGCTGTGCTTGGCCTGCATGCTTCACATATAAGGGACATCCATAACAAATAGCTTCAGAACAAAAATTATATAAATAATGCAAAATTTAGATGTAAATAAGTACAGAGAAGTTATGTTGGCTTGATAGGCAAAGGAGCCTTTCTTTTATGTACTGGAACAAGTTCAGGGATGTGGGTGAGAAAGCTATTTCTATACACTGTGTTTTGGAGTCTTCAGCCCATATGAGAGTTGGAAGGGTCTGAGTGTCTTATAGACACTTATATTTCTGTTGCTAAACTGCTTTTGAGCAGCCACAGCATGAACTTCTGGAATCAGACAGACTGGTCACACCAAGTGTCAGCAGTGCATGAAGGAGACCAAGCTATTCAGAACAACATGTATCACTTATCAGTGTCATCCTTTCTTAGGTGCAGAGTCTCTCCATTCAGGACTACACTCTCTCATCCTAATTCTCTGCCTTGGCTTTAGTTTCAGCAATGCTCCTTGTACAGCACTTCAGCTTTCCATGATCTCCTGAGACATACACATGTCTTGCCGTCTGGGAGGACCTGCCCAACTTATTCACTACTTATTCATTGTTTTTTTCCTTCCAGTTCCTTAATTTAACAAGATGAGTGGCAAATATCTCTATTAGGCAATTTTTACAGGCTCACTCAAGACTAAGTAATACTGACCTAGCTCAGTTTTCCTCAGGAGCATTAAAGACTTGCTAGAGTCCATTACAGACTCCTAAAAAATCTGAGGAAAAATACCTTAGTGAACTGTCCTTGTAGAAAAAAACTCATTCATAAATCTGCAATGTAGTTGAACAATTATACATCTCACAAACTGAATAACTTTTAACAAAGTAAATGTTAACAATGTTACATATATTTTTAAAATACTCAACTTTGTTGAGCAGTATCTCTTTCCTTTTCCTGTTAAGGGCTACATATCCAATAAGGAACTATGTCTTTCTCCCTCAAAGCCTGTTATATGAATAATGAGATCACAGTGTTGGAGATAATACGCATAAAATTTTAAACCAAAAATAATTTTGCTATAAAAATAACACTTTTAGCATGCACAAAGTTCTATACCTTATTACTCTACTTGTAGAAGCAGATTTTAACAAAAAAGCTTTTGTAGTACCATGCATGCATATTTGTGGAAATCCACATTTATTTACAAGAAATCAGAAACATATTATTCTAACTAACTTAAACTGAAAGAAAGCCTTCATTTAAGTGACTTTATCGCACTCAGAAAGCATGCAATAAAATAATGACCTCTATTAATGATCATAAATAGCAATCAAATCTCTACAAAATAATGATCAAACCAGATAATAAGTCTGATTACATTCAAAATCCTGTGTTTCTACTGTGTTTTATTTCTAGAGTGTGAAATAGAAATTGACTTACGAGAAGATGCTGGGTCAACAACCGAGGGGAGTCTAAGTAAACTGAAGAATGCCAATTAAGCCTGAAGGAAGTCTAAATTGGGGTAGCTTACCTCTTCTTCCAGACCCCTCACTGTGTACATCATAACAACTTAGATCCCCCTGAGACTCACTCACACATATGTACTGAGACTTAGTTACTTACACAGCCAAACTGCTTAGTACTATGTAACTTCCATATTGCCTCTGAATATGATGCACAGATTCTAATCCTAAATTAGTATATCTTATATTCCAAGAGGTTAGAAGAGAGAAGTAAATAAAGAAAAGTAACTAACTGGAAAGAGAAAGAAAATGTAAGCTAGTCATTTTTCTCTGGTTTGTCAGCATGTGAGGTACAGTTGTGTAGCAAAAGGTGCAAGTAGGCCTGTGGAGCTTAACAGACCCCAATGTTTCAAAAGCTGGTTCCAGAAGGGCTTCATAACCCAGTGCCTCCCAAAGCTGTGGGATATGCTAACAACTATATTTGACCTTCAACCAGATATCTAATAGATCTGTGTGTTTCATCTTTTAGTTATGGTTTTGTTGCTTCTGCTTTTCTTTCTGTTAGAAGCATGAAGTTATGACATGCTAACCTCTCTCAGCCTTCCATAAGAGAAATACAAGATTAATTGCTCCAGACTTCTGCAATTTCCAATTAACAGCTGTGATTTTATAATTTCCATGTAGAGTCTTCAAGTTTTCAGGGCAACAGTTCCTATCCCAACTATAAGAATCTAGTCTTTCTCAAAATATTAAATTCTAGATACTAAAGATAAAGGGCATATCCATATGACAAGGTGGAGAGAGATGTAAGCCTCCCTTTGTGCTCCAAACTGGCTGAAACAAGCTAGATCTGGGTCAGAAGATGTAATCTAAAGCCACAACAACTGCTGCTTAAGCATTGTAATAGGATATATGAAGATTTGTATTTCCAACCAGGATTCTCTATAAGGTCTAACCACCAGAGACCCATAATTAGTATAGGAAGTCATTTCTCCCTTTTTTTCCATTTAGGGCAACTGAGAAAGCCCTACACAGCTTCCCATACAACTTGTACTCATCTTTCCTGTAACCATCATGCCACACGTTATGCTGAAGGGAAGGAAACTCCCTTATTCATCTTATGCTGGAATCCCTTTTCACAGAATCCACTCTGCAAAGCTTGATCAATAAGAGAAGGAACAGAATAAGCATGCTGATGGTTTGGTTGTCAGAGCTCTCACCTCTGAGTTAGCAAACTTGACTTTCAGTCCCTCTGGACAAGCCTTAATACAAGCACTTCTGAGAGATATACTTCTATGCATAGAAGTTGAAAGACCTACAATACCACCCCAAAATATTGTGTCTGAGATTCACAACTGGAACAGCCACCCACTGACTGTATTATCAATGCCTTTCCTAAACCTTCCATTTCATTGACTCCATTCAGTATAAAAGAGCTTGGCCTTGTTTGTTCGGTAGCAGTACAGATCCTATAGTAATAACAACCATAAACATATTTTGCACTGGTGATTCATCATAATGTGAACAGGTTGTACTAAATTCCTAACCTTTTGGAGGAAAATGAAAAGCTTCTCATTTTGCTAAGAAAATGTGTTTGCCCATTGGCTTCATCCCAATACAGTCTAAAGAATAGCCTGAAGCCATTCACAGAGCCCTCAACAATTTAATATCCACATTTGAAAACTAGAAATCTAACTGAAAGTCAAGTGCTGATTAACAGTGACATCAAAGCCAAAGCTTTAAGAATATGTTTCATCAGTAGAATGAGGTTTGTGTGGGCTAGGTACCAGTTCAAATCCAATGCCTATAGTACATGAAGCTACAGAAATGACTAACATTTGCAAGTTACAAAAAGCCAACAGAACAGGTACAGAAAAGGTGGAACAGAAGGCAGAGACATCACAGAAAGCCATCACAGGCTAAGAAAACAGAAGAAACTTATAGAACATATTGATAGCGCTGTTGAATATGAAGTAGGAATTTCCCTTATATATATATCTCAAAGATACATCTATCACCAATCCACTATCTACACAGAAGAGAACAAAATCTGATGAGACTCAAAGTTAGAAAGGATGATGGTACACTGCCTTTTCTGTCCACTTAGCATCAGCTTAAATAGCCTCTTACTTGCTGGAGATATGTATACACTGCATACATCACAGCACATTTTGGAAATAATCAAGTCCTTTATCACTCCACATGCATGCCAAACTAGTTCAAATTCAACAATTTTCTCAGTAGGACCCTGGCATACCATGGCGGGGGAATCAGTAGTTGCACATGCAGAGGCTCTGGAGAACCTACCTGAGTACAGGTGTGGTTGCATCTTGCTTCTACCTCAGGCAGCAGCTACTGTTACACTCTATCAGAATGCAATCTTCTGTCCATAAAAGTGGTCACAGCAGTAGTCTTTAAAATAAAAATGGTGCTGTGACATGTCATTACTCCACTATGAGCACTGTGAGCACGTTTACATCAGCAAGCCACTATGCTAACACCTGAAACTTAAACACAGCCCCTTTCTGTTTACAATACCAGAAAATATGCTAAGATTCAGCTTTAAAACATAACTCTTTGGTAAGGCTTAAATTACCATAAGCAGATCTGGAATATCATCACAATGCTTTGGAAAAGTGTTATTAGTGCATTAGAAAGGGCTCTGGGCAATGAGATGTTGCGTGGTAGACAAAATGAATCCACAGATACGCAGAGAATCAGTTGCTGGTGGAGGGAGCTGCAATGAGCTAATTCTCTGAAAAGGGCTTATGGACAACTAGGAGGGAACCATAACTGCACATTGCTCCTATTCAGTACAGTGTTTTAGCACTAAAGTTCCAATAGTAAATGCTATTTGAGAGGTATTTAATAACAATAAACACTAAGTAATAATTTAATAGTGTACTTTGTTTGTAAATATCTATATATGCTCTTTTAATACTACAAAGAGCATCCCTTTTCTTGTCAATGCTGTTCTTTAGGAGATAAATCAGTGTGGCAGCTGTGCAGTGCTGTAGTATCTGCTACAAAGTAGTTGCAGCCTTATGAACTCATCCTGTAACGTACTACTACACATATTGATTCTGAGAATAAATATTGACATGTAGCGTAATTTTATCAATTCCATTTTAAAAACTCTGTCAAAATAAATTTGGCAATTTAAGTTTTTCAAAAACTGAGCAAGATGCCTTATTAACTACATTTGTTTTTAGCTAAAAAAATTCAGATTCCTCACATTCTACAGTAGCTGTTTCTGTATTAGACTGCCAGTGCCTCAAGGCAAAGATTGCCTTATGTTACACATACACAACACAATATACATACTTATCCCTCATATAATATTCATAATAAAATAATAGCAGTAACAGAAAACCTTAACATGAGCTCAGCAAAACAGTCTAGAAGGAAAAAAAAGGCGGATTAATTGGATGCAAACCAAACACAGTTCTTTACATGCCAAGAGCTGGGCTCAAAGTTGAGCTAAATTTTCTCCCAACCCTATAAGATGTGGTCTTGAATGGCATTATCCTCCCCTCTGGGAATGAGATACTAATATTAGGTATTATAGCAAAGATCTTGCAGAAAGAGTGCACACTCTGGAACGCTTTTTTCAAATACCCTTTCGCATACAGAGTGGATCTGTTTCTCCCCATGCTTTGAGGCATAGGGCATACTTCTCCTCAGAGAGCTGGCCCTCTCCCCAGCTATGCAAGGTTAACATGATGATCTTCTCTATAGAGCTATGAGGGTGTGTCTTATCTCTGCTTTCTCCCTAGCCTCTACAAGTCAGCATAGCAAATTGAGGATACCTTGTGAGATTGCTTTTTTGTGCCACAGAGAAGCTAAGCAATCAGGGAATTTGTTAATAAGAACATGCTGTGGAGATCACAAACATGTTGGTGAACTTACATGATTGATACACTTTTTAGAAACGTACTTGAGGAAACACCTGCAACTGAGGCAGTTATGAAAAGCTAACATTGGGTGTCAGACAATCGAGAAGGGCTAGTGATAAATGGCCACACTAAAAAAATTCTGAATGAAGACCCACCGGGATTGCTGACAAAATTTCTTTATCTGCAACTCTCTACCCAGACAGTAGAGGGCTGCAAAATTTCTCTAGCATGAAGAAAGTTAAACATGACAGAAGGCAGGACTGAACCTGTGCATGACCTTGTGGGGAGGCTAGGATTAGAGCCAAGCTAGAAAATAGCCCACTTCTGATAAAGCAGGACAGCATTAGTCAAGGTAGGCAGATACTTGATAGCAATTTGCCAGCAAATGAGTGATGTGGACAGACCTTAAGCATATCAAGTGCATGACTGGACCTTGGCTGCTTTTAGGGGAGGTTTGGCTTGCCTACACACTCCTTGCACTGGCCAAATACAGGATGCTGGAAATAGAGCCAACTTCACACCTGGGCTATTCTCCCTTCAGGCTTCAGGTAGGTTTAGGTCTTGTTTGTGATTGAGACTATGTCTTATGAAGATGGCTACAACACATTTCTGGTTCTCTGTTTTGTACAGCATCCCCATTTGCTTTGCTGTCTTCATGGTGAGGGCTCTCAGCTTTCATGGGTGCTGGAAGCATCAAACCCAATCCCAAAGGGCCTCTCCAGGTCTAAGAGTCACTACTTTTTGCCATTTTCCTTTCAGGCAAGACAAGATAGGAGACATCAGGGTTCTCAAGCCATATCTCCCCTGCCTAGGGTCACTCTAGAGCAGCTCCAGCCCGGTTGCGGCAGCCTCATTTTATACGTGCCCTACTCACGGGCTTTAGTCCCAGCTGCAGCAGTAATTAGTTCCTTCTTTACATACTTTTCTGTTTGTTGTTGTCTGGGATCTACCTTTGTCATTTGTCTGTCTCTGAGTGATTCAGCACCTTGTGGAGACACAATGTTAGTGCTTGCCCTGAAGCCATAGCACCGACCTTGCTCTATCAAATGCCTGGGCACTGATATACTACAGTGCTCATGCCAGTCCCTGGCAGTAGGGTCATTCACCATAAATATTCAACAGAGAGATGCATGGAGAATAGCGGCACTGAGATATCTAAGGGTGATAGCTGGAGAGAAATAAATTACCCCTCAAAATTTGCATGATTTCCTGCCTTATATGCTGAAGCATCAAGACACAGAATAGCCTTACTAATAGTTTATTGTAAGGGAGATCTTGGCTTTTTGGGTTTATTTTGCTGAGAGACACCAAGTGTCTTGAGAGTGACAATACACTTTTATCAGGCCATGCGAAAAAGCTGGAAAAAGCAGCTACATTTTCCAGAACATGGGACCTGCATGAAGTCATTTAATGTTTTGATCCTTTTGAAATCATCACTGTTGGCTCAGTTTGGGCACTGCATCTTTCCAAGGCACTAATTGATTTGGCTCTCCACAAGATGAATAAGAATATGACAACTAAAAATTTATTTTTGAGTGGAATACTGAGGAATGAATAATATACCTCTTTTCCCACTATTTCCTATAATGGGTTCTAATTAAATACGGCAAAGAGAAAGATAGGTAGGCTGCCTTATTCAGGAACAAGCAAATCATCCAAGCAACAAATTTGTGGTATGGCAGTTCGGCATTTTCCTCTAGCCTAGAAATCTGTACCAATTATCTTACCATTAGCAGAACATGGTACATCACAGATTGCATACTCCAGGCATATAATTTGAAGGGCAGGAAAGGCATATCAAAACCATCATTTTCTAATTCTGTAGATGAGGGTTTGTTTACACAATCTTATACCATTTCAGATGAACAGAGGCAAGATCAGTAGAAAAAATTAGCTTTCCTATAGATAATGTGAGCCTTGGCAGGCCTATTTCTTAAGGCTTATATTAATGTCAATACAAGTTTCAAGGGATTACCCATAGGATACTATTGAAAATAAGATGTCACATTTCAATGAATTTAACCCAAGGCACAAATTTTTAAGTGTACACTGTAAATACTAAATAAATTTGTCTACTCCCTTGTAGCTCCTGCTTATTGTTTGAGAAATATTTCAACTTTAAAAGTAAAAACTGTGAAAATTTTGGCATGTGCCAAAAGAATTTTAGAATTTTGACATAAACTGTGATCTAATTAAACAATAAGACCTGACAAAACAGTCACCACTATCTGATAATGACCTCCTGGGGCAGTTAAACATACCAAAGCAAAGCAGAACAGACTGAGAAGGTCAGCAGCAGCACTAAGAAACCTTTTACAAGAGGTCAAATCATTCTTACATCTCTCAATTTCTTTGTTTTATTTTTCTTCTATTTAAAAAATGAAACACACACACAGAAATACAGAAAAGACATTGTTCTGAATTATTTGCAAGTACAAAACCTCTAAACTATGTGGTCTGATAAACAGTCCCAGCTTGCCTGGAACACTATTTTACAAATGTCATTAAAACATAATTATTGTTTTCATCTAGGATAACGAATACCATCATAGTGGGGCTAAAAAGAACATGATGGAGACAGACTGTACAAGGTACTTATACTACTGCTAGCATATGTATCCCTCTAAAATGGAGACTAGAATAGATACAGCCCTGCATCCCCTGTCAGATATAACCAAAAGGCTCAAGTACACAGTGTGGCTAGAGTCTCTTCATATGGTTTGCCCTGAGCTGAGATATTCACATGTAATTTAGAATTTTCAGGCAACTTACTAATGTGCCTGAGTTAAGCTGTGCTCATATAATAACTGGAAATTATGGATACATTCACAGGTTAGCTCAAGGTTCTTAAGTGTTATACCTAAATGTACATTGCAAAACATACTTACGTGAGCACCTTTCTTTTCATTCATGACAAAATAGAGCAGTTTTTAAGGCAGAGAATTAATCTGGGGAGATGTTTATATTGCTTTTTTAATAATGCAGTTAAGTAACTCGAAACACAGCACAGGCATCTCTTCATGGAGCTGACAGAAATATAGCATCTCTCTTTATGGACCAGCAGTAGGGCCCATTCCTTTGTTATTTGCTGGTTCTTTGAAAGACCACCGGTTGAGAAAAAGTGCTACATACAACATACTTAAAGAAACCTCAACAAATTACTCTCTAAATTTGATTTCTAAAATCGATTAAAAGTTTACATGTAACAACAAAAAGTAATTCCCATTAAATGACTTCATGCAGGTCCCATGTTCTGGAGAAAAGTAGGGACCATATCCTGGTATAAAGCCTCTTCCTAATTTGGAGAAAAAGTCCACATAGCTATATATACATGCATACACCGAAACTGCATGTAACTTGCTGCTCTGTAACATCCCAGCAGCATGGCAATTATTATAGTAATCTTTTTACATTTACTCCCTCTAAGGAAAGGTTTTCATGGGTCCCAGAAAATTAATCCCAATATGATAAGTTGCTTGGGGTTTTTGTTTGTTTGTTTTTCTAATTAATAATATCAGAGTACACAATACGCAAGAAAAGATCCTATTTGCTTTGTGTATGTAAGAAGAATTTGTTCCCCTTCCTTGTCCTCTAAAACATTCTGATTTGTTTTTTAGTTTTTAAGCAGTTAATGCTATCCATACCTGTCGACTTCCATTGGGATTTCTGCATGGTTTAGCCTAATTACTCTTGATACTGGACCTCTCATGCTATGAGCTACTTCAAAGGAGAGAACTAGAAAAGGGATCCCTTTGCTAAAAAGCACAATACCAAGGAGAAAAGAGAGCATTTTGTTCTCATGATATGATGGACAAATCATAGAGAAAATCTATTAGAATGCTAGATAAAATACATTTTAATATAAAACACCAGTAGAGGTGCATTTTTTTTCCTGGAGTGCCTTTGAAATTGCACAGTCTCTGTTTTGTCCAAATTTATTGCTAAAGCCTCTAGTTGAAAAGTTCGCCAATGAACGGAATCAAGGTAATCAGATTTTTACATTACAAGACCTAGTAAAATCTTGGTTCACAGCTATGATTTCCTAATGAAGCACCAGCACCTATAAATGAATATCATTTCCTGCCTCAAGGCTCCCCTGTGTTTTAAGTACAGTGCCCATTTATCCATCAGCATTGACCAGATACTGTTGGATTATGATCTGCTTTATGGAAGCAACATAAAGCAGGTTCATTTTTTTAAGGTTTAATGTAGCATGTAGTTTATTCTCATTTTTCTGGTCAAAGGAATTTTTGCATAAATACTCCAATGTATCCCAATCAAAACACAGTTTCAGTTCCTTGTGCAAACTTTTTTCCTGATCAACAATTGGTGCCTTATTATTAATCCAAACAAATACATATGTAAAAGCAATGTTCTTATGTTTTGATTAGAAGGTGTAGACTGGCAGTCAGTTACTCAGTAATCCTGAGTAATTTGAGGGAACAAATTTAATTTCAAGCTAAAATTCTACAATAAACTCAAATCAAAATTATGCAAGCTTCTACCAATCCATGCCAAAACCCAGTGCCCTGTTCAGTGGTGGCAGCAGAGCAATGAAAGTACCACAGCTGCCCAAAATATGTGCTAGACAGCCAAGCACTGAATGGCCAGAGCAAGAGAGGAATGCACTGATTCAGCAGCTGCTAACAGTAAGGCTCATATGAAATCCCAACCACAAATTAAATTAATCTCCTTCCATCATCAGAAAACACCAAAGGAAGGCAGAGTGCAATGAGACATGCTGAAACAAGAAAGCATTATTTATATCTTCCAGACCCAGCACTGGTGAATTTGGCCCTTCATCTATAAATTAACTATTTATGCCTTTAATAGGTATTTCAGGGCCAATGATTTGTAAGACAAAAAGAGGGTTGAGACTCATGCAGTAGCTCAGTGCAGTTATGTGTTAACCAATAGGTTCAGCCTTTGCACTAAATTTTCTGGGCCAAATTATAGCATTAATCAGAATGCAGTCAATCGAGTTGCAGGGTTGTATTTGAAGACAGAAGTTAGTTCTCTGTTCTGTGGGTTTCAGTATCTCCAATAGCACAATATGTTCCCATGCAATATTTCCAGACATTTCATAGAATCATTAAGGTTGGGAGAGACCTCTAAGGTCAACAAGTCCAACCATCTACCTATCACCACCATGCTACTAAACCATGTCCCTAAGCACCACATCTATACGTTTCTTAAACACCTCCAGGAGAGTGACTCCACCACCTCCCTGGGCAGACTGTCAAGATTTGCTGGCTTCTGGAAAGAACATATGCATGGGGCCATTTTGTAGTTTATTATATTCCAGCATCTGAGGTGTTAACTTGTTTCATTGTTGGTCTGAGTGGAATTCTGGCAAACAATGGGATTTTTAAATGATCAAATAAAAATAATAAAAAGCTTTCATGCATTGTAAACCATTCTTAAGCATTCTTTCTTGGCATTTTGTAAATGTAAAAATAACTGAATTTTAGAAAAGCAATAGTTTACAATTATATGGTTAAATTCATCTTAAAGAGCAGGTTTTCTGTCCAAGTTACAACTCCTAATAAACGTGGATTTGTAATAAAACTAGTGACAAATGTTAACCACAGACGTGTCAGCAGGCACCACTGTAATTATTACTGTGATCTGTTTATTGACAGCTGTAACAAATTCTAGCAGACAGAAGCTGGAATCTTAAGGCTAGCAACTGAACTACATTTAAGTGCTATTAGATACTCACTAGTAAGAACTGTCAGGCTGGCCTTACTTCAGAAGGAAAATATCCCCAAAAGGAAGACTTTTTTTAGCCCATCCCTTTTACTTCTTTCTTGAAAGGGCTTAACAGGCTGCAAATATTTTTTGTGTAGCAGTCATTAGGGTGATGTAAAGGGCTGTAGTCTGCTCTCCAGTACTGTGTTCAGAAAGAACTAGCCTACAAACAAGTTACCACATGGTAATGCAGGGTGAGAACTTAGAGTGGATCAGCTGCTCTCTGGTAGCTGCCTGTATGTATATTTTTAGCCTGTGGTTACTTCAAGGTTATTTATCTTTATTTCATAGAGAAATAAGATGCCTTGAATTATCTGATTAGCTGAGGGGAGAGAGGGTACAGATCCTGTGAGTCCACAATCTCCCTTAGCCCACAGTGATGGGCTCCAAGTTCTTCCAGCTCCAGTGACCTAACTCCAGCTGAGTGGAGTGACTCAGGATTTACATCACTGCAGCTGCGAGCAAACCTGAGCCATTGCTCTTCATCACGTAGAGCCATAGTGCATCATCAATTTTTAAGTCTAAGTCCCAATTCGAATCAGTTAAGAGATCAGCCTAAAAATCAATGACACAATATGGCCCAGAGATAGTAGCAATTCTTCCTGTAGATCTCACATCTTTGCTTTTAAATCTCCTCTCTTAGACAGACCTGGCTTGTTTTGTTCTGCTCCTACTATATCTGAGTAGAAATCAGAGGTGGGCCCAGAGTAAAACATGGTGTCTAAATTCCAGTCACTTGGATATGTCTGAAATTTGAAATTGAGCCCTGACTGATTTTTAACATGGCCTTAACATCACACAGATAGCCAGACGCTATGCTTGCTGGTCCTCCTGAGAGTTAGGGAATACAAATTCTCTACTAACTATGGCAAAGATCAATGGAAGCAATTTTCAAGAGATTTTCACTACTTGGCCAGGTCAAGTACTTATCACTATGGGATAAGACAACATGATACCTCTTAAAATAGAAAGTCTCACACTAACCTTCTACCTTCAGCCCTTATAGAGCTCCAGAGCAGCTGAAGAACCTCTCTGGTTGGGACTTTCACTTCAGTTTCACATCTGAATGCTGAGAGTTCAGCTCTGTTTTTGCCTCTGTAACTGGAAAGAGAAATGTCTCATCAATAGCAGTCTCCGTGAGTGTATTTTTCTGAATGAAAGACACACAGTTATCTTGGAGCAGTGCAAAGAGCTTACAGGTTCTTCCTATTCAGCTCCCCATGCTCACAGAGCAGCTCTGAGCTGTTGCTCAGAGAAGCTGATAGGTGGTTGTCTCATTTGAACATGATCAAGCTGACTGACAAGTGGAAGTGCACAAATGCAATCAAAAGTACGAAGGCACTACAGCTTTCTTAAATTAAGTGCATTTGACTAGTTTTTAAAATAGCAATAAGTTTTGAAGACAAAAATGCCACTGTCAAGGCTGGCTATAACTTCTGTGAGGTGAATAAGATTAAAAGGATTTTTGGCATGCCTGCTGTAGGCACCCCACCCCACAAGCATACCACAGCAACATCCACCTGCAGGGGTGCAAGGCAGACCATGTCTGTCTGTGCATGTAGGTGTACACATGCTCACATGTAGTTTCTCAGTCAAAGTGGATTTAAAATTCTGTGGCTAAATTCTGCTCTCATTTACACCCTCTCTAAACCCAGAAAAATTAGTGGGATAGCAGGCGTGCGAGGCACCACAATGCTGGCCTCCAGGCTGTGTGATTCCATCCAATAAACACACTGAGGCACTTGTGCTGAATGAATGCTTTTACCTTCTCCCTTTAAACCTGATATTTTAGATATTAAGAGGAAATAATTACATCCTCCTCCTGGGAGGTTTATTTCAAATCTTTGCCAGGGCTCCACTGTGGCCAGTGCTTTCATTTTTCAAAATTGATTTTAGGCAGCAGAAATAGTCTGAAGCTGCACATGACATTTCCTCACCCTAACAATGACACTCCATTGTGGAAATGTTTCTGAATGCAACACGTGGCTTTGTTTTTTGGCATTTCTTATTCATTAACCATTTTGTCCTATGTCAGCAAGGGATACCTTTACCATGTGAACAAACTTACTACTGTTGACAATTAGAAGAGGGCCTCAAATTAGTATCTTAGTATATAGGCTCATGTTTAAAAGTGATTGCACTCCTACAACTTAACAAGTTACTCCTTGTCAGCTGAAGAATAGGAACAGATCACGCATCTGCCTTCAGCCAGTCTTAAAGGTAGACTAAAACACATCAGCCTCAATCACCTTCCTGGTATTGCCTGCTCCTCTTGAGCTGCATGCACAAACACTCCCCATTGAGAAGCAAATCAAATTAACATAAAAACTGGTTTTTGCAATTCTTTGTTAACGTGAGGGAAGAAGAATATTTTAATTCTTAAGTTTACTTAATTTCTCTTTCTGACTGTTTTTGGACAGCTAATCTGGGGGAAAAAAAAGGAAAAGACAGTCTGTCTCTCATGAAATAGAGGCTTTGACTACTGGGATTTATATTAATTTAAAAATAAAAAACAATGTAGGTCTTTATTTTGAGGTTGGTACTCTATGCCCATAAATGCAGGGTAAAAGTCATATATATGGAGAAAAACCTATTTAGTAACTTTAATGACTGAAGTGTGTGGATCAAAGGTATTTAGCACATTGTAACTTCAGGAGGTGAATGCTTTGTGTTATAATTTCTATGCTTGATATTTACACAGACCTTTTTCTGCTGCAAGCCATGGAGACTGTCCATCCTTTCAGTTTTCACCTTTCTTCCTGTTTCTATATACGTATTTTTAAATCCATGATGTTATGAGGTGACAAAATGCTTATGATTGATGTAAAGACTTGAAATGTGAAAGCAAATTGCTACTATCCCAGCTGAGCACCATGACCACTAATATCTTGCCTAAAATCAACTTCTGAAGATGAGAGGAGAGGCACTGATGAAACAGTACAGAATGTTTCATCATTCCACGGCTTGAAGGTTAAGTCCAATACAAACATCTTAACTAACCTGGCATGATCTGCAGGGCTCTGCAAGGAACTCTAATGTTAGCAGCTTTCTTACTTCCACCACATGGAGAACTGGCTCACTACTTCAATTAAAACGTAATCTTAAAGAAAAATCCCCAAAGGCCAATTTCAGTAGAAAAACACTTCCACGGGTTTTTATTGGCTCTAGACATGGCCACTGATACTCCTAACAGTGTCTTGATATGATTTTGGTCTGAAGTCTGAATGTTTAAATCCCTGAGCTTAAAAGTCCTTCCTATGAGCCGAATTTAAAACACATTGGTGTGACTGTGCTATGCACACAAGCACGCATCAGCAAAAACAGCAGCAACTGCCCTTTGCTAGAACATTTGTCTATTGATTTTGTTACAGTATTAGTTACAGCCATATCTTGAGTCTGTGCTGTAAATCTGTTGCTGTTTAAATGTTTAAATGATAGTATAAAACTCAGGTCATATTGATGTTGTGGGTAAATGATGTTTTAGCTCAGTGAGTTGCTGGAACAATGCTTAGCCAACTCTCTGAATTACTGTACTTCCTAGAAATTTTGTACTTCTATAATGTGAGCAGAATTTCAGCCTCTGGTTTTCTAACACAACAGTAGCTGCTTAGCAAGAGCTCCTTGCTTCCACGGTAAACCTTTCAATGAGTATTTCAATTTGTTTGCCACAAGAATCTAACAGTATCAAAAAGAATCCAGGAGACAGCAGCAGTAAAGCATTTAGCCTGAAAACCTTCCATCAAACATCTTGAAGTGAATTTGCTTTGTTTGTTACGCTGACCTACATGAACTGTTACTGCCATTTGGCTCTGAATTATTAACAATCAGTAGTAAGATTTAGCACCTCTTCAACTCCATCCTTGCTATATCATCCAAGATAAAAACAGTTTACTCTCTGTGCTAGTTAGAAAACATCTGTGAGCCCCCCAGCATTCAGCTTCCAGTGATAACCTTGTTAGTGCTTCATATAAGTGCATGTTACCACTCAGCATGACAACCTTTTGCATTTCTCTTTATGAATAATTTTGGTATACCACATCCATTTTCATGTACTCTTTATTACAGCACATGACTACATTTATTAGAGTCCCCATTAGAGAATTCTTCTTGTTATGTTTAATGGTACCATGTATTGCCCTTTCGACTGTAAGCTTTTCGAATCCTATTCACTAGGGGTTTTTTCACTTTATTTTGTTAAATTTCTGCAAAGAATTTCACAGGCATCAACACAAATATAAGAAGCAAGTTAAGCACAAAAGGAAGAATTTCAAAGGAGTATGGGATGACAATGGAGTGTAAGGTGAACTTTCTGTTACTTCATTGTAACATTTGATGTGGGAATGCTGTTATTTTTCAACCAAAAATTTAATTTTCTCTTGAATGACAAAAGAAAGCAAATCTGGGACCTATCCACAAATTTTTTTTTTGGCCCAGTTACTGGTTTATTTACCATACAAATTGGAAAATTGAGAAAAGGTTAGGAAAAAAGACTAGACATACTGCTCTACTTTCACTAAGCTGACAAAAAGGACCAATTACAAAATTTGAGGGGAAAACTAATGCTATTTGTGGTCAGTTTTCATATCTCTAATTTGGTTTCTTTGAAAATATCATGATGATCATGGCCTACTTTAAAGCCCTAATGCTCCCAAGCATTTAATAGAGATTTGTAGGTGGGAACAGGATCCAAGCTCCTTCCTCTTTGCTAATGATGATATACTTTGGACAACTGAGATGTCAAGCGAGCAAACTGATAATTATAAAAACAATGAGTCATCAGGTACAGATGATGACATTACACCAAGAGTTCACAAGATCTTAAATATAAATTGGTTGGGCTGCTGGTAAAACGCAAGCTCTTACTTGAGAAAGGTACTGTTCCAAGGGAGTCAGGTCAAGTGATGTTGTCCCTTCATTGCATAAGTGACATCTCAGAATGATCAAGGAATTAAGAATCTTGTATCATCCATCATATATCTGACCACCTGAATTTGGTGAACTGATTCAAGTAATCGGAAATAGGAAACTATTTCTCTTGTGATTCATCATGTCTGTTTCAGTATCATAGCAGGGAGGGAGAGCTGCTTGACACAAGGCAACCTCATTTAGAAAGGACCTGTGCCAAACTTCTTCATGAGGAGCTACTGAGGAAGGCAAGCACTTAGGAAGACATGTACTGCTGGGGTAAAAATTTGTGTAGCAGGAAGCTGAGTGTAGCATTCAGGTCCATTTTCTGTTTAGAAAAAAACTAACTATAGAAGGCCTTATGTTCTGTACTACACCTCTGATTATTAATTGCCCATTTATGTTTTGGGAGCTCCAGGAGCAGCAAGTTGGTAGCATCTGCAGGGTACACAAGGATTTTTAACTTAGGACAAAGGAAGAGCATGATGATATACTAAGACATCACAAGCAGCTATGTGAATAGACAAGAAAATAATTGTTGATAATTGTAAAGTAATTACATCAAAATAAAATATGTGCACCTTTTAAGTAAAGAGCAGGAGTTAAAAAAAAACAATGAAACCCCATCAAAATCTTCACCTGCCAGAAAAGAGAGGAAAGAAAGTGTTAGGTTACTAATGAGATAGAGCGAATAATAATTAGACTGTTTGAATGCTCTGAAAAGACTAAGATTATTTACCCTAGAAGGGATAGGAACAAAGGGGGAAATACTGGAAGCATGCTAATGAATGGCATAGAGAAGGCCAATCATGGTTTTTTTCTGTCATGATCAAGTACCAAAAAACCCTCAATCAAGTTAAAAGTTGGGGAATTCAATATGATTTATAGCCACTGGAGACAAAAGACTTTTCAAGATACAAAAGTGACACAACTTCTACAGAGAAAAATAACTAAATAAACCCCCAGATTTATCAGAAATGAGTTTTGAAAATACTGTTGAAGGAATCCTTCCTTCCAAAATTAAGTCAATCTCATTATATTAGGTATAATTAAGATACTGAATACTCTAAGGGAGAAAAGTCACTCCACACCTTCCCAACGTAGGACAAATGTAGACACTTGTTATTTAAATGTCTGCCATGGATCACTGTCAGAGACAAATCTAAAGTCCTTTCACGAGCACAGACAGCTCCATTTCTTTGTTTTGATTGTATTTATTTCAATTTGCCATGCAGCAGGTCAACACAGCAGAATCAGTAACCAACTAATAGCAGGTGAACATCAAACTATCTGCTGTCACTAAATAATGATATATTCACAACTTTCACAATGGAGAAGGTGGTTATTTTGATACATGGACTATTATTCAGATCCTCCTTTGGCTATCAGAAACAGTCCACTCCTTGAAATGCTGCAGGTGCTGATACTTAAGACAAACATGAAGACCCTTTCTCACAGACATTATTTGCCTAGATATCTCATACTGAAGAAATCAGTGCTTGCTCTGCACTACAGATCTGACTTGATCTGTTATGAACTCAACTACGAGAAAAGAAAAATGAGTGCCACAATATTTTGAAACACGCTTTTCACTGTAAATTCCCCAATAATATTTTTCAATATTCATAACCGAAAAATAGTTGCCAAAATAGTAATTTTTGCTATAAAATTATTATAAAAATTCCATATGTTCTAATGTCAAGTTTTGTAAAGCAGAATCCAAAAATCTGCTGTAGTCCATGTGGTGAAGACATCTGGGCATTTCATTCACACTACAGAGTTGCACATTTATTAAAAATTAGTAAGTCTATAGTTCATGGAATTTCAAAGGTAAAAAAACATAATACAAAATAAGTGAAAAAAATGCAGATAGATTCACTTGTGTTTGGAAGGAACCTGAAAAAAATAACTCAAAATATAAACCGTCCTGTTCATCTCAAAAGGGACAAACTCTGAAACCAACAGTGATATATTCAATGTTAGCATCTGTAACTAACTCACTAGAATATATAGCAAAGGTGAGGAATATTTACTAAAATCTACAGAGAATTTCCCAGACTACAACATGCATCCCTGGGAGAACATGTGTGAAAGTCTGACTATACAGTATACAGAAGGCTAAGACAGCTACATCTTAGCACACAGAGGCTAGTTTGCAAGGAATTCTTCTTTGAACAGTTCACAAAATGCAGTTACAAGAGCAAGTCAAAGTACATTTCCAAAGCAATTAGGCGAAGTATGCACTGTTCTACATTACAAGTAATTTTCAATAATGCCAGCAAGTTTCATGACCCAAATGCAATGGCATTCACAAAATATTCTACACAGCTCTCATTTTTACAAGTAATTTTGGCAAAAATTAATGAAAAGATGCTTAAATCATTGCTTCCCTAGTAGAGTAAAATTCAGCTTTCTAGTAAAAGTTTAAACAAAGATTAAAGCTGGTAATCTATAAAGGGAAAACCTGGTCTATTGCTATCAGTAAAAGAAAGAAGAACTGGATGAGTCCTTCAAGAATATCACACTGCCAGTGCAAGATTACCTGTGGAAGGTTTATGGATTATTTGCACATGTCCTTGTTACACAGGAGACTACAATGAAAACCAGATGGATCAGCTCCTACCTCAGTCTTTATTTAGACTGATGAAGTTAACTTTTAAAGGATTTTGCTGTGCAAACCTCTATATGAAAGCTATAAGGACTTACATGTCTTGGGGGGCAACGCTTATCAACTCACTGTGATACAGTTTTCTGAAAGCACTGACTGGGCATTGGGTGAAAGGCTCTACCTATGCCTATGGTATAACTATATGTTAAAAACAATAAAAATCTGTTTGGGTAAAAAGATTTTTCTTGTTTGCATCTTTATTTATGAGAACTGCAGGGCTAAGCAACACAGATGCCTTCAAAATTCCAAGAGAATGGTTATAGCTTTCCCCTACAGTACCATCCAAGTGGTGCACAGTGATATATGAAAATATATGTATTTATAACTTTTAAATATTTAAGTCAAGGTACAAATGGAAGTATTTTTTTATTTTAAATGTACAGGAATATATCCCATTCATAAATGAACTGTTCAGAGATTGCACTGGGACTCAGAAGGCACACCAGCCACCATCTTTGCAAGACAATCAGCCTACTAGGCATCCTCAGTGCTCTGCGAATGGCTTAGATACTTCTGGCAAAATAAAAAAGAAGCATCTGAGAACATTGGGGAATAATGAGCAGTGACTAGTTGGTTATGAGATGTATTAGTAATATGACTTGGAGGAGAGGTAACAGATGACTTCATTTAACAACATGGTTACAGTGACTCATTGCCAGGAATGGAAAGAAGTGACCAAGCTGATTGGCTGCCTTTCCACTCTGACGTTCCTTACCCTACCACAGTGCCTTGTCAGCCCTGCCACCTTAGGGCATGTGCAACAACTGCACCCCAAATACTTGTTTTGTTTGCCTTTACCCCAGTAAATGAATAGGAGAAAAGTCAGTATTTCCTCTTTGCCAGAATTCTTGACCTGTTGCATGACAGGACAGGAGAGATGAGAAGGTGGCAGGGACCAGTCCATTTAAAAGCTCTGATTTGCTTGTCCATAATACTTGCATTGCTACCACAGGCAAGAGCTGATGAGAGAAGGAGAAAAACATCCCAAAGCAAACGGATCTATCCGTTGGCCTCTCAGGAGGAGTTGGCTGTATATCCTGGAACGCCTAATGCTCAGAAAATTTATCTTGGTAAAGGCTCAGGAAAATGTATGTTTTTATTTTACCCAAAGTAAAAATATCGGTCAATGTGAAATTGAAAAGTGAAAATAATACTCCCCCTTGTAAAAAATTCCAGCCTCCTACACTCACTGTATCTTGTAGACTTCTAAAGCAAATAACATGCATTTTATGTGATTTTTTTTCTACTAACATTTTATAAGTATTTATAATGTAGTACAGAAGATACTTTCAAGACTGAAAAAGACAAGTTACAGTAACATACCAAAGCATTCAGAAAAGGCTGTGGTTGAAGAAGACACAGACCATGCCACCTTCCTTTTTCTTTTAAGGTGAGGAATAGAAGACATAAGGCTACTAATGCAAATCCTTTTTCTTGCCAGTAGGGCACTCATTGGCAAAGAAGGAACATATTTTAGAAGTCACCTTCTCATACCTCCGATTCTTATACCAGCAAAATAACTAGGGCTACAGACTCACAGAAGCAGTATGTATAGATCACAATTAATACAATAGTTAGAAAATAATTTAAAAACCCCCTCAAATACAATAGTCTATGCTCAGCTGAAAAAGAAGTAATAAGCAGGAGAAGGGGCTTGTGTGATAGCTCTGTAACTAAACAGAGCTTTGAGCGTATTTTTCTCTTAATTACTTGAGGTAGGTGTCAGTAACTACACTGCTTTGAAAGGTGAAGTTTCTAATCATGTTTTTTATATCTCTGACCAGGTATCCAGGACATGTTTGAGATGTACAAAAGAAATTGGTCATGGCACTTGTTAAATATAGCAGGTTTTATACCCAGAGTGCATGATGTTAGCCAGTTAATTTTTCAGAATTCCCATAAATTAGCTCTTGAGACTTCTCTTCAAGAGAGTATTGGATAGTCTGTAATTCAGATTTTATGACTATCAACAACTGACAAAACTTTCAGCTGCCAGTGTCACCTACTGCTGCCTTAATCGGGAAAATTTTAGAAAGACCTCCTTCTGGCCTTGAGAACAATGGTCTTGAAATGAGAAGCTCTAGTGTCTTACAGTGCATGAAGCTGTGCCAGGAGAAGTTCAGGTTGGATGTTAGGAAGAGATTCTTTACCCAGAGAGTGGTGGAGCATTGGAACAGGCTCCCCAGAGAGGCAGTCATGGCACCAACTCTCGTGGAGTTTAAGAAGTACTTGAACAATGCTCTTAGTCACATGGTGTGACTTGGGGTTGTCCTGTGCCTAAATAGGAGTTGGACTTAATGATCCTTGTGGGTCTCTTCCAGCTCGGGATATTCTGTGATTCTGTGACTTCAAATCTAATGGTTGTCATTTTGGTCAACTCATCTTTAGAGGGATTATCTGGTCATCTGGACTCAGACTAGACATGGAACTAAGAACATAGCTGCCTCTGCAAAACTGGATACAGAAATGGATGGGCCTACCTCAAGCTAGCTGGAAGTCTCAGCTGAGCCTACGATGCTCTGGGCTCATGTGTGAGAGGTTTCTGGCACTCCACTGAGGGATAGGCTGAATTCTAAATAGTTTTTGCTATGTTGCTAATAATGGATGTGAATCTGGTGCTCTTTCTCATGACGTCCACCAGAGCCTTTGAGTTTTGAAAGACAGTATTACTGATACCAGATCTTTCTGCTATTGTCCCCTAGTCCCCAGGATTACTGTGAACACAGTAGCTCAGTGCTATCTGGGAATAGCAGAATGAAACTTCACATGTCCAGCAACCTAATGCTTATCTGACACCAAAAGAGATATACAATGGACAATTGTTTTCCTTCCAGTACAAGATAATATAACCATTGCTTAGCTCAAGTTTTCAGTGAATACAGTGTACTAAAGCAAGTTTAGCTTCAATTAGTTATATTAATACCCACAGCTCTCAATCCAGAATGTTTCCAATGTAGTGCCCTTAAATATGTTTTATGTTTGTGTATTTAGCCAGAAGTTTTTTCACAGATCTGCTTTACTCAGAACTGTAGTCAAAATAAAGTCATCAAAGTAATAAAGGCCTGGAATCCAATAATAATAATGTGTTAATTCCAATACCCCAGAATGGTAAAATTCCTTCTCATTTCAGCAAACAATCTGTCTTTGTTACAGGCTATAACTGCACAGATGACTAAGGCAGTCTCTGAGGGCATGGAAAGGTATGTAGAAATGTTCTGGGTTGCAGCTTGTTAACCAGCCCAATGGAAGTAGAGTCCATCACCTCTAATGAGCTCCCTATTTTAAAACAAAGATACTACAACATCTGTAGAGCTTGCCAGCGCCACCAGTTAGTGAAAATATAAGCTGAGTTATTGTTCCTTCCAAGGTAAAACTTGCTGTCACTTGAGAGCATCAAAGCCACTCTCATCATTGGCAAAAGCACACTTTACTGTATCATCTCTGTGAAAAATTATCCAGAGGATGGAAAAATAAATAGTATATTAAATATAATGTTATGATGGCTATTATCCAGATACAGTTGTTAGCTCTTATCCTCCTATTTAATTTTATTAAGCATGAAAGCTTGTAAATGTGTGACTTTTATATTGGACTGCCTGTCTGCAAGGCATGATGTTTTGGATTAGTGGACTAGCTTAACATTATATATTAGTACATGGGAAAAGATGGGAGTTGCTGATACAATGTCAGACACATCAACATCTTTCTCATACAACAGTGAAAGTCAGTCTGAGGTTAAGAAAGAGGCTGTTACTGGAATTAGTAGGAACATGATGGCCACCTTGCATCACTGCACAATTTGGTGAGACACACCAGAAATGTGGAAGCCCTCAGAGAGCCAGCACAAGGGTTTAGGACAAAAAGCACCTTGAGAGAGGAACCTGGACAGCAGAGAGGAAACAGAAGAGATGTTGAAATATTACCAGGTTGAAACAAGGCCAAAAACTAACCCTAGTAAAACAGCTAGGGCACAAATGAGTGGCAGGCTCTGTCACAGCCATTTTTGTCCCAAAACTAAAGAGAATGAGAAGATGAGTTAGAAATGCAGTGAGTTCTGTTCACATGAAAAACTGAAATTGCCAAAAGAGAGACACACATGGACTATGTAGCATGTTTCGTTCCTAAGGGTGCAAGAGAGGCAGTCCTGATTAAGAACCTGTAACTGGCCATGAAGTTGTTAGTTCTATTCTCTGGGAAGAAGTAAAAATCACAACATCAAACAGCACTCTTCCTTTGAAGCTGCAGCTATTTACTTTACCCCACACCCTCCACTGTCTGAACAGCCAGGCAGCTCCATCTAAGAAGAGGAAAGGAGGCAAATTCCTAGAACTCTTGGCCTTTTGTACAGAACATACATAACAGTATTCATTTAGGAACTAGCTTTTTGTAAGTAACCCATGCCCCCAAAACAGATAACTTTTACTACATCATAGTTTTGCACTTAGTAATTGTCATTTGCTGGTCTAAAACCAACAACATCTGAACCATCTCAAACTGCTGGAAACTAGAGCTCATTGGGAGTTCTCCAGCGAAACTTGCTTGTGGAAAATGCTGGTTCATCAAATCTGTGTATTTTCCCCGAATCGGAGTCTCTATTTCAGCCAACATCTGATGAAATCCTGTGAGGCAGGTCTGGGCATGTCTGGCTTCCTGCCAGCCTGTCTGTTGAGTTGTTGGGAAGCCCAGTTTCCCAGATTGCTGTATGTCCTTCTACTGAAGTTCTCAGAACTGGATTCTTATCTGCCTGGAAGCCTTGCCAACCTGAGTCAAACCACAGCTTCTGGGATCAAGGACCCTTGTTACATGTCTGAAAATGGCTTTCAGTGTCTGTAGCTTGTAGGTGTCTGCAGGATGACATGTCATCACACTAAATCCCAAAGCTTTCAGTTTCCCACTGATGGTATCTGTCCAGGCTTCCTGGCTCCCATACTGCTCCACAAGTTGGGAGCCATGTGATCTAGAAATCTTGGGTCCTTAGGCTGACTGTATTATGGACTGTGGCCCTGGAAGCCCTGGCACCGACAGAATTCCTTCCACTTTAGATCTTCTCTGCAACTCACAGCACTAAACCTGACCAAAATTATGTCAGACACCATCAGTCAGCTCAGTGTTCCCTGCAGCACAGTTAATTTCGGATATACAGTGTTTCCTGTGGTTTTGGCTTTTGTCAAAAATAGGGGTAATTCTCCCCTCTTCCTTCCTTCAACCTTCAAAGAAAACACTAAAATCTAAGGTAGAATGGAAATTCAGTTTCCCGGCCAGCTTTACCTGCACTGTTAGAAGCAACATATTTGGCTATTTCATGACAGAATCCAGAGATCTCTGTAATGCAGATATTGGTATGCCAAGATCTGTTTTCTACGGCTCTTCTGGATTAGGAAGAAATTTAGGAGGAGAATACACTTTGTCCTGCAGAGGCATTTTTAAGTTTTGAAATAGACCCTTCTATTTCCAACATTTTCTTTGAGACTGCTTCAGTCAATGCTTGATAAAGTAACTGGCACTATATCAGTGTTGATGCTGAAGTCCCAGGAAACCATAATTTTCCACAATTTTTATGCTAAATCTCTCAACTCCTGCTACAGTATAAACAACACTCATTCTCTTAAACATTTGGGTTCCTGTGTCTAAAAAATAATTCCTTTAGGGTTTGTTTGTTTCTAGATATCACAGGCTCAGCCCAGGATACAGAATGCTTTGTCAAGAATAAGAAGGAAAAAGCAAAAGCGTCTTCAGGAAGTATAAGTGAAAGACTGCCAGAGAGCTCACAGGATGTCAAAATGGTGTGCAACATGCCCAGGCTTGTTTTCCTTTCCAGTTAACTGACCATTAGGCATAATTTAGAGCCTGATTCAACACAAAATACATCAACAGTTTCCATACAGTGACAGCTTGCACAAGGCTTCCTTAAGGCTGAACCTGAATAAGTTCTTAACTAGGCCCTCAGGATTCCCAAAATATATATGCAAGCATGGCTGGAAATGGAGAAAGGAAAGGGGGCAGGCTCATACCACTGCAGTGCAGGCCTTATCTGTGTAGCAGACCAGAAGGTCACAGCAGAGGCTGGGAGGAACCACTGTTCTGCTCCATTCAGGCAGAAGAATTTCATGTTTGTTCAGAAGCATAAGAAACTTTGAAACACCAAATAAGGGCTGAGACTCAGGGCCTGTTGGAAAAACCTGCTGGAGCTGAGCTCTGCGCATAACTCATATGAACAGTAATGAGAGTTAAATGCATGCACTGAAAGAATAGACCCCTTAGTGATTTGTCAAGATAAAATTCAAAATAACTTTGAATGCTCAGAGGTAAATATTAGGTTTAGGAATTAAAAACAGCAGAAGTCATGGAACAATTGCCTATAATGAGATCCAGGAATAATTTACCCACTGTACAAGGTTTTCTTTAGAGTTATGGCCTGCAGCCATACCACCTTGTGCTGTGATCTTAAAAGCTAAGACAAGTTGGGCTGGTTAGTATTTGAAAAGAAGACCTCCAAGCAAGCTTACCACTGCAGGAACAGCTTAGTGATGCCATAGATAAAGTTCTTCCTTCTGATTCAGTATTGGATCCAGGTGTTTGGAGATCTGAAGGCCTTTTGTGTAACATCTAAATCTAAGAATCTGATGATCTATGGTCATTAAAGTATGCCTGTCGCTTCTCATGACTGTACAATGTCACTTTGAAATGGCTACTACATTTCACTAGAGAGGTGGTTGCATGTCAGTAATAGATAAGCACTGCAAATACAATGTAACAATCAACTTCATGGGGAGGTTGAAAAGCTAAACTTGCCAATACAGAGTAAGAGGTTTAAATCCCCAAAGCTCCAGAGAGGTTCTAATAAGTGTTTGCTGTATTTTTTTAAAGTTATATCTATTTTTTCCAGCTATATCTATGCTGGAAACATTGTTCCATCTCATAGCTCTGCAAATGGAGGGCACTTTTAACCCTGGGGTAACCATTTATGTTATCACTTGCATGCTTATGTGCTCTAACTCCTGCACACACAGCTGAACTGCCTCTGCAGGAGCCTCTGAACCATCAGAGGCCACAAAATGGGCTCCAAGCTGTTAGCAGCAGTGGTGGAGGAGCAGTTCCTGAGGACGCTCAGCTGTCTAGCTGATGGGAGAACAGCAGACAGCTTGTCAACTGTCCCATCTCTGCTCTTTAAATCTGCTGAGATTAAACCCCTCAGACATTTGTCCTGCAAGGAATTAGGTGCATATTCAATTGTAGACACTGAATAGTTTCCTATACCTAAATCAATGAGAGTACTCACTGTGCTCAAAGTTAAAGATGCATCTGTCTCCAAAGAATGAAGGTATAAATGAGCAGTGCAGCTACACAATTCCTAATTGATGTTCTTGATTTATTAACCTCCTTGGTTGTCATCCAGGACACTGTACTAACATTGTTTTGTTTGTCCACGTAGAACATGATCCTGAATACTGCTGAGAGCCCTTGAGTCTGTAGTGCTCAGAGGGCTGACTTCATCAGGAATTCACTGAAATACATCAATTGAAGTTCACTGAATTCAATGGGATTTGAGAGCATTTGGCATCCCTTAGGAGGCAATTAGCACCTTCCGGAAAACAGACCTTAGACAATCAGATCTAAGAAGTTCAGATAGGTTTTCCTCTGGGTTTTGAGGCAGTTAGTATTTGTATATAATAAATAGCCATTTTATATGTTTGCTTTAATTTTAAAATGTAGTTTTGAACAGAGCTTGAGCTATCTATTAACATTTGGTATCGTGCTAGGACTGGACATCGCAACAAGTCTCTGACTCTGGTAAGTAACCTACTGGTGATTTGCGAGAACCGAGTTGCTAAATTGATTTTATATGGAAAAGCATTATAATGTGACCCAAATAAAACACCTCTCCCCTTCACCATAATGCTTTTATTTGTATCATGTAGCTGATTGAACTGATCTGTTTGAGATACCTATACAGCTTCCAATAGATGCTCATCTCTGATTTCTTGCTTTAAGTAGCTTTCAGGCTATGTCATGACTTGTGTTTGTACCGGGTCATATTTGCATAATATCCCAGTTTTACCATTGACTTAATGGAAAAATACAGGATCACATAAACCAGCTGGTCATACACATTTGTGAGGAGGAGGGAAACTATCAGCACACACTAGCTGCTGTCTTATATCAAAAACTGTTCCATCTTACTATAAACGAGGTAGGAAACTGGAGCCGTGAGAAAAGCCCTTCCTTAATTTTGGCATTTTTCTTTGCACTAAATAAACTCAGCCCTAGGACTTCACTCCCTTTGCCACAGGCATTCTTGTTCAATGAGAATGTTTGATATTTGTGTCTGGACCATAAAGCTGAGAAAATACTGTGACCACTCAGCACAATGAAGACTTTGCTGGAAAACGCTGGATAGGCTCCTGTGAACTAACAAATTGCATATGAAATCAGTTATTCAGGACATCCTGGTGATCTGCTTGAGTGAAAAGACCTCATAAGATTTTCTACATGCAAAATGGTGGCCAGGGAAGAGAAATTACCAATTGAAAGTATGTATTATTGCTATTGATAACATTAAGGCGAGCACCTCAAGCCCACTCAGAGAGACCTTTCAGAAGTGCCTTATGTTTGCAATAGCTTCAACTTTGGATAAAAGAGACTTCCTTCCTTCCTTGAGGCATGATCCAAAGACCACTAGAGTCCAAAAGATTGTTTAAACCAAATCAAATAGGGTTTGGACTGGTCCCTTAAATAGAGACAATTTTGCAGGAAAACACAGCATTGTAGTTAGCATGTTTTGAAAACTAAGTATTTCACACTCATAAATAACAGAACACTTCACAGTTTGCACATTCTTCCATTTTTGCCTTGCAGTTTATAGGTTTATAATTACTTTCCCAAGTAATAGCAAATGATAACACACAGAATCATGTACTTAATACAACCAGAACTGAAGGAATCAGGTCCCCATTTAGTTTCCAAATGCTGCTCTAATGCATCCTAAAAGCCTAGCAGTTTCTACAGCACTGCATGGGATTCCTTATGCTTCAGAAATACATCTTATTTATCCATGCAGTAGGCAGCTCAAGGCAACAGAAAAAAATCCACATTAGAAAGAAGAGGAGTGTAATGCTTTTATAGGATCCTCTATCAGCCTTCACACCAGAAAGATGTAAACCACCAAATATCGAAAGGGCATATTATCCAGGATAAGCTGAGCACTGCTGCCACTGTCAAATACTTTAATATAGCAGTTGAAGCACTGACAATAAGTGAAACCCTTGTTGACATTTTTTCTAAGAAATACACACCTACTTTTTTTTATTCAGATAATGCTGTGAAGTTTTACCAAGAGGTTACACAAAACAACTGCAAATAAAGTGCATGTATATAAATAATACTGTCTGACTTTTTGTTTAACGTCCAAGATGATTGGAAGATTGTATCATGAACTACTTTCCCTTTGGCTAACTAACTAGCCATCCCCCACTACCCACAAAGCATATTCTTATTAAAACAAGTATCTATATTCACTCTGTTAGATAAATTACTTCCAAGTAAGTGCCATAAAGCCCATTACATTCCTGCTTTAGAAGTGGATCAGGTCCAAACAGACAATCAAAGGATTTCACTGGGATTATTTTAGATTAGAAAAACTACAGAAGTCATGAGGCACTGACAAGATCGTAAAGACATAAAGAATAAACTAGCAGTTACATACCAAATGAAAGTACTCCAGCAGTTCCTAGTACATCTAAAAAAAAAGG
>VWZO01017501.1:202909-406901 GCA_013396975.1 Bucco capensis
GGGGGAATCCTATTGTACTAATCCAAATGGATATCTGTTTATACAGAAATAAAATGTCATGACTAAATGTTACCTCCTATACAAATCAAATAGCTATTTTAAAGTTTAAAAACCAACAATATACAAAAATAACCAAGTTTACAACTGGCTGAGTAGGAACTTATTTCTTTCTACAATTTCTTCTTTAAATTGAATAGAAAAGACCATGTTATGATTTACCATATTAATGAGCCATTATTGCATAACTGTATTTTTATTGCAGATATATTACCTGCTAAATGATGCTGGTTTTCCAAAAAAAGTTCACAGTACAGATTCTGTGGGAATGTTTCCTGCTGACAGTTCCTAAATCTTTCAGAAGCTGTCAACAACCTCAGAAATCAAGTTTGCAGTACCCTAGCAAGCAGAAGCACATGCACAGGCTTTCTATTTTTAAACTGCAATCCAAACCATTAAATAAATGCCTTAAACATAAAAGATTATTGAAAATAAGATGATCCTATCTCACTTGTCAGTCTAAAGGACACTGTCAATTACATATACTCTAAGATGCAATTTTTATAAATATAAATTGACATTTAAAACCTACGTTTTCACTCACACACACACACACACTAACTTCTGCCCAAACTGGTTATGCTCAGAACCATAGTAACAAATCCTTGATACCCAAAGCAGTAACATTAAGTAAAATAAACATTTCCACAGAGAACACTGATCCTTGGGGAACACCCTGTCTTTTCTGTTTACCTGTACCCAGATAGAAACAGGACTGCACCAATATCACAATATCCTATTATACATTGAACATGAGCACAAACATTCCTTACCAAAGTTAACTAGGAAAAACAGATTACCAATGCTTCCATTCAATCTGATGACTCCCTTTTTATTACAGTGGCCATTTTCAAAGTGGTGCTCAGGAGTTTACAGGAACAAACTCTGTTATTGGTAAATTGGATTTTTATGAGTCATTTCCCAATTTGCTGTTTGTAATGAAGATTTGTGCACATAAACCTGATACACAATTTCAAGACTATATTTTAGAATGTCCCTTTGTTTTCAATCTCAGCTAGAAGATAACTTTCTCAAGTGCATAATGTACTCTAATATACAATATTCTACACTGCTTTTCAGCTGGCTTGAGCAACAGAGAGTAGGTAGAAAACTGCCACAGCAGGAAAAGGAAATTTCCTCACTACAGCCAAGAGCTGGAAGGTTTATTACCTCTAAACCCACCTCCCTTACATTCCTCAGGGCTGTGCATCAGGGCAAGGCTGTCACTCACTGGCAGGACATTTTCAGTGAAGACCATTTTACCTGCTAATCTTAGCATAATAAGTAATAACTCAAATAGATGTGGATCATCTTCAAGACAGGCAAGAAAAAGTGACTCAGAGCAGTCATTTCCACCTATCTTGTGGATGCTGCCTTGATATCTAGTTTAGTAGTCCAGCCTATCATCTTTACATGGCTGTGTGAAAGCTACTGGCTACTCAAACAAGACTAAACCAACTCATAACTCCTGGACGTGATCTCATCAGAACAAACTGCAACTGTTCTGAAGAGCAGACAGAATCCGCAGGTTTTTAATCTGATAAAATTAAAAACAGGTGCTATAGGTTCAATGATGACACACTTATCACACCTAAATAAAAAAAGTGATAGTAAGAATTCTTTCTGAAAAGTAATGAGGAATTTTTTGCTAGTCTCAGTTAAGCTTTTCAAATAAACACTTCACTGCAGTTGGCACTATAGAAAATGCTGTAAAAGCAAAACCCATGGCCACAAAGGGTGCTTTAAAACTGAAGACTAAGAAAAGAAGGTGAAAATGTGGGTTATGACTTGCTACAAAGAGAGAAAGGAAAGGACGGATCATAAAATATAAAAGTATATGTATGGAGACGGGTGTATATTTTATACACACACTTGCATCTATATGTATTCATGTATACACTTCTGGTCTATATGTATATTGGCCAACATACACATTTTCAGCAAGTAAGAGAACTATAGTGTGAGGTTTTCATTTTGCATAAGATTTACATAAAGTCTGGAATCTAAAATATTTATACTTATTATTTTATCATGGCCAGTTGCCTCTCCTTTGCTTTGGATTGATGTAAACATCTCCAAATGAAAACCAGGAGTTTGTCCTCCACCCCTAACTTCAGTTGCAAAACCTCCAACTGAACTTCAACAAAATAATGTAAATCCAGCTAACATTTTATGGATGTGTCCCTATGTAGATAGGAGTTTTATGGGGTAATATCAAACTTTTAACAAAGTTCTGGAGAGACCAAAGCACAAATGTTCAGCAGATATGGTTTGCAATATACTGTCAAAAGCCTTTCAGAAAATAACCACTCGGTGTTGAGAACTACTTTTAGGTCTTCAGCAAAACTACAAAGCCCTCCATAGTTTCAGTTCCCCAGCTGCAAAGAAGAGAGAATGATCATACTTAACTTTCTTCATAAAAATCTTTGATACCTATCAAATAAAAACACCTTGTAAGAAACACACATATAGAGTTGATTTCATATATACATATAAGTGATTTACACCTATGGGTAAGATGCATGTATAGAACAGATTGGCAAGTTAATGCTCCTACAAAACCAGAACTATAAAACTATCATAACATTTATGGTCAGGCTTTATTTGTTTTGTAAATTGTATGAAGCCTTAAGCCAAGCTTGAGAGTTATGCTACATACTGTGTATTTTGAATGGCCAGAATTTCTAAAGAACTACCTACTGGAAACTTAATGTGTTTCTCAACCCAGTGGTTTGTCTTCAGTCTCAAAAGAGCACCCTGAAGAAGACTTCTGATGAAAACCTACCAGCATTGCTACAGCTCAAGTTTCTCATATATATCATGTGTCACTCACATAATTCCACATACTTATGACTGGAATGGGTTGAATAATTTACAGGTTTTTAAAAACTTCAAAACTTCATCTGCATATACGGAAATACAACTACTTTTCCTCACAAATTTTGTCATTTTTTCCAATGAATACATTAAAGGACTTCTCCAAACCATTACTCAGATAGTTTTATAAACATACACAGAGTTTCAACAAAGCAGGGTAACATTTTGCTCTAAGTGTGTTAAGTCTTCTGAAGAGGATTGATTATATATGATACACACCAGCTCACTTACTAGAATTGTTCATTTTTGATGTGAATGTTCAGCTATGTGCCTCGGGGCACAATTATTGGGCTGAATCACTTTTTGAAGTAGTATATTTTGGTGAGTCTGTGGTGGTTACACATACACAAACACAGACTAGCAGGAGCAGAAGGAGAAGCAGAAAGACAAATGTTAATATTTATGAAGTTAAAGGGTTTAACAGGCTTAGAAACAGAAGCATTTTATTTATCCGGAATCCATCTACTATTTAGAGGGTGCCAGTGCAAACTTCTTACAATGATGCAAAAAATGACAAGAACCAAGAACCAGTAAGAACCAGCTCAGTTTAAAGTCTGCCTGTGATCAGGCATTAAAACATGCTGTTACATAGCAGGTTTTAAATATGCTTTTGGTCTGATTTTCTCCATACTTTTTATCTCAGCAGGCACCTACTATCAGCTATGCTGACTGAGTGTGTCCTCTAGTCAGCCCTTGCGAGCTTCAGCATGTCCTTCAGACTTTCATCCTCTCAGAGCACCTGGTTCACAGCTATCACAAAATCTCTCTTTGTGTCTCTCCATGGTCCTTCTTGACTGAGACCTGATATCTGTAAACCCCTTGAGATTCTCCTCTCCAACAAGCTCTAATTCCCATCTTCCTATCACACTTGTTTCTTTCAGCTGGCAATATGCTGTGCTAGAAGCCATTTTTTTTTTTCCAAGTTTTAACAAGCCTTGTAAAATGTGTTACCTCAAATCTCCTGATTTTATCAAGAAGTGAATGAACTACCACTAAACACTTGTGGACTGCTAAAATGGGAAGAAAGGGTTTCCCTTCTGCTGTGATCTTTAAGCCATGTTTACTGGTGTGTTTTGGTTATTTCAGCCTTTCCCAGCAGAAAGTCCTTCTCCCTTTCTTTTACAGCACTTTTTCTTTACAGCCCAGATTACAACCATTTGTTAGTTCCCTGTGGGTTTGTTCCTCTAATATCTGTCCTTCCCTAGGCCTGCAAAGAAGAATCTACAGCTGAAGGTCATGAGAGGCATCTTCTGTCTTCTAAGTGGACAGGGACCCATGTTTCCTTTGGGCTACTCCATCTAATCAAGAGGTGCACCTACGTGACAGGATGCTGTTTTGGGCTGTTACCACCACTGCTGTACAACTGCATTTAGGACTCACTCTGAGCAGCAGAGGATTAATCCTTATTTCTTCTTGCCCTCCCAGTGGATATAGTGAGTGTCTCCTTAGAATTTCACCAATACATAATGGGAATGGGTTGGAGTTAAACCAGCACTTCCTTAGATGTGACTGAATGGCCCAGTTGTTAGATGACCACACTGACTACCTTCTGTTTAGTTTTAACAGAAAATGCTATTTATCTTCTAACAAAAGAGCTTTAATAGCTCTCTGTCTTATGGTTGCTATTGAAATAAAGCAAAATATCTATCCATACAAGTAACAAATTCCTTCTTAGTGCCTGTACACAATTTAGCAATTCCAAAAGTCACATTTCTAACATAATCATCATTTGGATTTCCCAGGAACCTTGTTGATAGATACAGCCTAGCAGATAGGAGAGTCTATCTTGCTGTCATTCTGGTATTGAGCACAAGAATAAAGAAATTATTAAATATTTTAGTAAAGTAATATTACTTCACCAGGGTTCTTCTTTTTTGCAGTATTCAAGAATAGAACCATATCAGATAAAAAAATCCATCTAGTCAAATAACCTGACTCCAGCAATGTCCAGCAGACACTGAAGAACACATGAATAGAGGTAAGCATGTAGTGATGTTCTCCAGAATATCTTCCCAGTAGAGACATCAGCACTAGAGTTATGTATAATAACCCTTACTGGATTTGTACGAGTGTAAAATTTCAGCATCATATGACAAAGATTTCCACAGTGACTGCCTGTTCTGCTGTCAAGGGTTAGGGCTAGGCTGGCCACTAAACATGTGGCAGACACTCTCTATTAACCCCACTCCCTTCCCAAGAGTAAAGAGAAAAAAGGGAATAAAGGAGAGAGACATGTAGCAGAAAAGAAAACTAAAACCACTAAAATGAAAATAATAACAATAAAATGAATGGATTCTGGAACTGGATTCCAGGAACTTGGGGATGGCAGAATGGACAGAGTCCTCCTCAGACATCAGCCATTGAAGAAGAGATCGATGCTCGTGATCCCTCATTTTTATACTGAATATGATGTATATGGAATGGAATACCTAGCTGGTCAGTCTAGGGTCACCTGAACTGTCTGCTCCTCCCTGCAGTTGCAGCCTTTTACTCTGCACCTCCAACGTGGTACCTAAGATTTAGCAGTGACCTTGGTCTGCATACCAGTCCTTGGTACTAACTCTAAACATCGAGGGTTATCACTACCAGCAGCAGACACTGTCTGTGAAAACGTGCTCTTAATGTCAGAAAGTGCAGTTACTGGGAAGAGACTGAACTGAAAAGTAAAATCACTGAACAGAATCAGTTCTGTTCTAACTCAAACCAGGACATCTGCTCTAATGGATCAGATTCAATCAGGAACTGTCACTCAGAATTCCAATTAAATCACACATCTTTTACACAATCTTCAGAATAAATAAGAATTTTTTTCTTTATCAAAGACTTCCCGTTAAAACACTACATTTATGCTATCACATAAAAATCCCCAAATAAAGCTTAATAAAGCAAATAAGAAATGACAAAGCAACTACGTGATGTTTGTTACACAAAACCCCCAAACAAACAAAAACTAAACAAAAAACCCACAAACCAACCAACCAATGAATCAACCAAAACCAACAAAAAACAAATCAACAACCATCAACCCAGGGAAGAGAGTTCTGGGTTGTTTTTTAAAATACTTTCCTTTTACCTGGTAGAAGATAGGCTGTTAGGTTATCATTAAACATACTCAGCCACAGTACATGCAGCAACGGTAACAGCCAAGCATCCTCACTGTCAGCACCACTGCTCAGACTCCTTTACATCTGCAGGAAGACATTAGTAAGATCCCATTGTGCCTGCTGGCCTCCAAGGTATGCCAAGCAGAAGCAAAGGATGGTATATCCTATAAACCAGATCCAACTGCCTCAGATAAACTTTCTACTGTGTTTCTGTACAAGGAACCACATAGAGCACAATACAGTTCCTGCCATCACAGAGTAATTTCTTTTTAAATCTTTACCACACAGGCAGCATGGTAAGGCAGAGTGTTGCAACAGATGCTAGAAGACTAAGTATAGGCATGGCCAAGTACCTTGTAAAGGTAAGTACCCCCTCTACTGACCTTAAGATGATATCTTTCCAACAGACTAGAAGTATAACGTGTACATGTGTGTGATTACACACTGTGTATGGGCATATATGCATGCACTAATATATTCATAGAAATACAAAAGATGAATGTCTACCACTAATATGGCAATATTTTCTCTCTAGAGATGTATCAATATAGGTTTATTTCTAAGGTCTATAGCTGATTTCAACTCTGGGTCATATAAGCTTCATCTAATAGCACACCCATTTATCAAATATGTCATACTACATCACCAAGAAAAAGTGTTGAGCTGCTTTCTAAATCAGCTCCTTTTGCCAAGAGTATTTTGGACAATGCCACCTGCCCAAGGAATTATTTCTGTTAGGCTGTGTCTTAAAGCCCTATTGGCTGTGAGGCTGCTTCCACTCTTCAGCAAAAATCAATGGATACCTTTGACTTCAGTGACAACAGGGTAAGGTTTCGTGCTATAAAAATATAATGCCCACAGTATTTGTCAAAGCAACTTCCTTCTGAGATCCTCTGTCACCATGAGGAAAACCCAATTACTGATTCACTTTAAAACTGAACTGTGGTTTAAGACCAAGTGCTAAATCAAATTCACTCACATACAGCCTAGGATTTAAATATATATTTTAAAGGGACAGTTAAATAGCAGTTTAGGCACCACATCCAGCAGCTAATTAATGTTTAACATAAATCTGAAGCAATCTGAAGTATGCTGTATGTTCAGACTTCCGAATGCAATGTTTCTTGGGATATCTGACACAGTTCAGTGTCAGAAATATGCAACTCACAATTGTCCAGCACTTGGCGAATCCAATATGCTCAGAGAAGTTTGTTTAAAGCTCAGATAACTTTACATAGCATGGAACTGAGTGGTATAGAACTACACACTGTAATAAGGCCAGCTAGTTCAAATTCATCTGCTCATATCTGGTGGGATGAAAATCATCTGTCCTTATTCAGACAAGGCCTCAGAACTGATACATGAAGGACAATTAAACAAGAATGAGAGAAGGATGCATGTGTAAAGCAGTCCAGGGTGATCAAGAGAGGGAAAACACTGAACTTGGAATCACTCAGAAGTTGCATTAGTTTTCAGTTCTCTTTATATTCTTTAAAATGCTCCTGGAGCTGCCCTGTGCTAGTAAGCTGTTTCCTGAATTACCAGCTGCTCATTCCAAATTTTAGTTGCACAGTTTTTTAAACTTCTAGAACTATTAAATAATTAAAAATCAAAATGTCTGAAAAACACAAGACCAGTCAAGGCATGAAAATGAGTATAACAGCAGCGCAAAGTTGGTTTTTTTAAGAAAACTTTATTTTATACAAATTTAGGTATCAGTACTAACGAAAATTATTACTTTTATGACTGCTAGATTGCTAAAGGATATTTGAATGCCAGATTTTAAAGATGATTATTTTTATCAAATTCATACAGATGACTTTAGTGGCAGATCACTTGAAATACTTGTATATAAACAATAGCACAATGTAATGTGAAAAAAATGACACCTTATGAAGTCAACATCATCATCTGTTCTGGTACAGGCCAAATTTAAGTGATTCCTGCTATTTCTGCCACTTACCTCAGCCATTCTCTTTTTATCACATCCAGATAGCTCACTGAAAGCTTTTTTGTCGACAAAAAAAAAATCTAGGTACTGAGGTTAGTCCTTCAATATTGAAATGTATGACTAGCAAGCAGGATTAATATAAAACTATTCTGTAGTTCTCTTAACTCCTAAAGCAATTGCTTCATTCCCACTAGCAGCACCTTTGTACACAAGTACAGTAAGTGTTAAGCCTCACAAACCATGAAAACTTGAGATAACAGTGGCTGTACATCAAGGTCCATCAGGTGGTGGATATCAAACTGCTGTTCTCAGTGCTGTTGGCTCCATATATTAGCACTCAGAATAGTTGAATCAGCACACAAGTCCATTTCTTGAAAGGTATTAATCTTTTTAAAGGTGAAGAATTAATAACACAGAGAGAGAGAAAGGGTGAGAGAAATGCAATCTGTTACAGGACTGGGAGAGCGCAAATGAAGATTAGAGCTGTAGTTAGCTGTTGCAAGAGATTGCAGCCTCTGGTGAACAAAGCCTCTCAACTCACTGGCATTTGTCATTCTCCAGTATTCTAGCCTAAATAACATTTAAAATAATTTTGAGAGAGTGGAATTGTTCATAACCTGTGTATGAGTATGGCAGGAGGATAGAAGTAATGAAAAAGAGGGGATATATTCTTTATTGATTAACATGTATTCCTTGAAGAAGAAACAGGCAGAGGGGAGCAAAGCAGTATGGATTTTCTAGATTGTATTAAACTACAAGATGGAAATAACTGCAAGTACTGTACTATCTGCAAAAATTCAGAGACTCAGCAGGGCTTTTAAAATAATTTGTGTTTCTTTAATCCCAGTCTTCTACTTGATGTGTTTCACAAAAGGCAAATGAGGATCAGGAATACATTTACAGAAGAGATGCAAGCAGGTCGGACACATCCTAACACAGTCAGCAGCTACTCTAAACCCTCCTGGGACTTGAGTTGAAGGGACAGCAACTGGAACCTCCAGTTTAGAAGCCATTTCCTGTTATTTCACTCTGCTACTGAATTCTACCCATAAAGCAGGACAGGGCCATTTGTGGGTTTGGGATTGTGCCAGCCTGTACAGACTGAGGACTCAAGGCTTGTGTCGACACCAACACATCCACTGACAGAGGGATGGCAGTGCTGGATCCAAGGGGTGGGTTCTCAACACCCTGTGCCACACAGTGCAGTAACAGATTACTTAAGGTTTCTGCTGCCAGCAGAGCTGCAGGAGAAAGATGTATAGAACTTCCTTTTCACAGCAAGTACTCAGCCATAGTGAAATGACAGATGACTTAAAACAAAACAAGAACAGCCCTCAGCCAGTCTATTTTGTGCTAAATCCCAAAAGGAGGACTTAAAGCAATTACATATTTTTATCTTTACTAATGCATAAATATATACGGATATTAACCCTTTTTTTTTTCATTTGCTTCACCTAATCTAGTTTATCACTTCAAGGATAACCTATGATAAGAAAGTCCATTTCATGTCACATTTATTCTGTGACAAAGAAAAACTATTGCTACAATTATGTCCTGTCCATTCTAATTTTGCATCCCTTTATTGTTGCCATAGATAGGAAGCTTCGATGGGACACTACCACTTTCCAAGTTAACTTAATGCTGATAGGCAAACCAAACAAGGCTCTAGAGAAAGTCTGAAGCATAAGCAAAGTGATCTCTAAACTCGGTGCTTTACAAAGTCTACAAGCAAGCTCCAGTCTCCTTTTTTAGGAAGGGATAAGGGATCAGGTTACAAAAGCCTGCAATGAGCTCCAGGTATAGAGACAACTGTACCTTTCTGGAAGTCTAGTGTAGGCTGGGTAGTACTACACTGACATAGGCTCTACTGATGCAGAGGCCACTGCAACCCTGATTCCAAAAGGTTTTTAAGAACTCAGATTAATTTCTCTGCTATTCTGTGACATGTATCTTTGGCCTGGGGGCAATGCTGGATGGGATCAGCACCATATTCCCATGTCTTGTGCAAAATCACTGCTCTAGCAACAAGGATCCCTTTTAACTGTAAAGGCCTCTTTCCTTTCTAACTACCCAGGAGAACATCACCTCTCACCTCACTCATCCCTCCTTCATCAGAAGCAGACCAAGGCCTGTGCCAGCTGCCACCAATCTATGGGTGACTAATTTACAAAGTATTTCCATTGGAATGCAGATTCACAATGATTTAATATAAAATAAAATCCAAAGTCATATTAAAAGAGTGCAAGCAGAATTTGTAACTGTGCTACACAGCTCCTTGTGACACGATTTCATCAGTTAACCCTTTGTGGTAAGCTGCAGTGACTCTTCACAGTGTAATAATGAAAGTCTGCTAATAAGATAGCAGACCAGTCCTTGTCCCATGTTTACTCACTCAATAGCATATGCTGGAAACATTTTCCAGACAGAGCACCTTGTCTTTAAAGCTAGGATAAAACCAGAAAGAGAAAATGGGAGGCAGAAAGATAGGACTTCAACCCAGTTCAGTCTAATTTTTAAATGGAGTCAGTGTTTTTTCATTCTAGATGCCTGCTTACTTATTCAACTCAAGTTCATTCTTAGGGGGATCTTGTCAATAAAGTCAAATCAGGCTCTCTGTGAGCAGTGAGGGTTTTGAGGGTCTTTTTTGAGGGCTTCATTAAAAGCAGACAGTTTCTCTAACCTTTTAGCAGAACCTGTTATCTGATGACGTGAATTAAAGTCTCTCAAATGACTAATAATCATATCAAGGCTGCCATGTCAGCTTGTAGATTTGAATAAGAGGGTCTGAAAACATTTGCATGCCTCGATGTGCCAGTGCTAAGAAGCTAATGTGATAGTGCTGTCATAAAGCACTGGAAAGACACGACTTAATGTAATCTGTCATGTCATATGCTAATCTTCAGCCATTACTTGAGTGCTGTAAGTAAGTAGAAAGCATTTGGGAGAAATCCTTTTCAATTTCTCTGAGTACCACTTCTGCTGCTGGTCAGCTCAAATGGGTTTTGTGCATTTAATGCAGAGCTCAAGTCAAGTTGGTTTAGGTCACACTTAATTAACCAGCACATTGATGGGTTGGGCTGGTACAGCACTATGGAAAATGGGTATTCCTGATACTGCCTAACAAGTAAATATTTAATATGCTGAAGGGGGAAAAAAAAATACTTTCTCAGTTCTTGATAAGAACGTGTTCTTTCACAAAAACACTGACTTTTTACCAGACACTGTTTTCTGTGTCTCACTTACCTTGCTTCTATGTATGAAGACAATTTAAACAAAGATGATCATAAATAGTTAAAGACATTTCCATTTGTAACTGCAAACTTTTAAAGTACCCTATCTGGACTTGTCATTTAAGCAACAATAGACAAGAGGCAGCTTTAAATGCAATGTACTTTTTCATAAGAATAGAGAAAATGATGAAAGGGAAAATTTCACTTTACTTATTTGTTTTAGGAAAATGGCACCACTGTATTTTTAATATACAGCAGGTAGAAATGCTAAGTACAGCACGCGAGATGGAAAATGAAACATATTAGTGAAAATGACAGAATTTTCAGAACAATTTTAGCAAAGTGAGAAGGGATTTTGAGCCAACACTTGAAAGTTATTTTAATAATAGCGACAGCCTATTCAAATAAAAGCTTAAGAACCTTGTGCCTTTTGCAGCTATGAGGATGTTTAGCAGGGCTCAGCAGTTTGCAACCTGCCCCAGCTAAACCCAAAGCCTTTGTGCTCAAGGATTTCAGATCATTTAGATTAGGATTGCTATAAGGAAATGTGAGAACATTATACCCACACCAAGAATAAGAAAACTTCCCTCATTCTGTTTTCTTGGTGGTCACATTGGAATCAAGTCCTGCAAAAGCCAGACATTTCATACATCTACAGGAAACAGAGATAGACAGTCTTTACAGTATTAGGTCATTATGTTCATTCTTTTGCCAACCCTGGATTGTTCCCCATAGTAAATTCTAAAGTGCTTCATTCAGCCTAAATTTAAAATTAATCATTTTAATAGGGCTTCCACCATTCCCAAAGAGAAGCTGTGAAGTACTCTTACCCACCAGAATCAAATGTGGCTGTTTTCCCTTCAGATCTAAGCCCCTGTCCTGCCTTTCTACAGCATAAGGAAACTTGTGCCTCAGCTTCCCTTGCTACTAGAACACTTAAGAGTTTCTGATTAAGAAACAGTCTTCTCCTTCTGGAGGAATAAAAAGATACAAAATATGTCAGCTCTGTAAGGGATCAGTAATCCTTCAGTTCAATTGTGTTCACAAACTAGACTCCTTCCTTCCTTCCTCCCTTCTGTCTTTTAGAAATTTTTTTCTGAAGCTCCTCATCTGTTGATGACATTACTACAATGAAATAAAGTCCTCTGCCTTGTTCTGCATCAAAGAGGAATGACAGCAGGTCTTCCTCCCATTCTCACTACAAGTGCCAAGTGGAAAGGCAAGGACTTAGGACAGGGCCATAGGACCTCAAGCCTTCACCAGTTCAATGTAATAGAATAAAATCTGAGCTCCTGGTGATCTGTCTGGCTTTACAACATCAGAGCACTTCTACATTCAAGTAATCCAGGACCAGAACTAGCTCAACCTTATGAACAGCAGTGTTAAAGATACAGTTTTGCTGATTATTGAAAGTCACGTCTATAGCCTAACAGATGTCAATATCATGAAGCTTCCCCAGTTAGTCAGATAGAATAGGTTAGCCAGCCAACCTACTCCTATTTCTTTTACTCTTTCCTCATTCATCATTCTAACTTGTTAATAATTTTTGTTAGTGTTCTCTTAACTCCTTCCAAATTGTTGACTACTTTTGAATATAATGATGTCCAGAATTATTTAAGAAAAAACTCCTCAGATGTGTGAGAGGGACTGCAGATCTAGAAAGGGAGGCTGATGAATTTCATTTTGCTGTACTGTATTTGAGGGGAAGTATGCTGTTTTATTCCCCAACAGATAGAAAGTACCTATTTTCACAGATGAACAGACAAGAAATCTGGACTTCAGCCATATTGAAATTGTGTCTCATACTGAGCATTGCCAGGTAGTATGTTTTTCAGAGTATTTTCCTTTTACTAGAGTCAAACATCTATTCAAACTGACACTGGGCTTTGTCTTTGCTGTATTAGCTTGAGATACAACACCAGTTTTGCACAAAATTTGAGTTGCATCTGCACACAGTAGGTACATTTTGGTGGAGGATCTAATGCATACTAATTCAATGAGATAACTTAACAGACATTTTAAAGCATAGGTGATATTCTCAGTCTATTGCCAATGCATCATCATCTTCTGAAGGCCATCCCAAAGACTGCAGGTCAGTATTTGGGTCACCTGCTGAGGATACTGTGAAGGGACCTAGCTAACATCATCTGTGATGGCACTTGCCAACCATGACGAGTGCGTTAAAACTACCTACTGATTTCACTTGTGGCAAGACACAGCCAGCCATCAGGAAGAAACATTTTCAATTATTGTCATCTGAGTTGGCAGGCTATGACTCAGAATGTCTGTGTACATAATCACATGCACTTAGTTATCCAAACAAAGCAAACAAAGTCTAAGCTAGTTCAAAATTGCTATTTATTGGCCTACAGAGTGATATTTAGCAAGTGCCACAAAAGTATGGAACAGCAAAAAAGAATGTAAAGGCATCTATTGTTGTAAAACCCACCTACAACTGGTTTCCAAAGTTTGTAATAAACTTTCAAAAGAATATTAAAGGTATCTTAAATCTTCCATGGTTTATGATCAATAGACTATAGAAAATCAGCTCAAAATTACGATGTCAAACTATGAAAGTTTGTGTGCACCAGTGCAGATAACTACCTGAGAGATGTAAATCAATAACATAACAGATGGGGGAAAGGAGAGATTATTTTTGTATGCAAATGGAATGACTTAAACTAGTACAAATCAGAAATCAAGACTGTTCAGCAAAATGTTTTCTGAAGGTAATAAAATTTATATTTATTAGTGATTTTTCTTGTCATTTAGGTGAACATTAAGACTGGAAAACCACAAAAGTGAGATCCTCCATATTGCTTCCTCTCATACCAATACGATTTGACTCTTCAGAAATATCATATAGCAGTACAAAAAGGAGACAAAGTTTATAGACAGGCTAAGTAAATTAAGATTCAGAAATAATAACACAGATTATTAACAGACTGCACAAAGAAACAATTAAAACCAGAGAGAAGAATGCAACTGTTTAAAGCCTCCTCAGCCCATATTAAACTGATTTCCTTAGCCTGACTTTTTCAAAATCATTCATGGTTTGATCTGTTTGTATGAGAGTGATCACAATAGAAGTCACCTTATGAGCTAGTCCTTTATAGGACTCTGATACTCCAAGAAGACATAGATTTGAGGGTCCCTTCTTATCTATTTGCCAGTTGTAAGATAATTTGCTGCTGAGATTTCTTACACTCTGTTAATATGGATTAATGAAACCAATAGGGACTAATGAAAGTACAGTGTTTTACATTTTCACTGAAATACGGTCAGACTTTTTTACATAACACATTAAATCAATATTCAATATTTTCCTTGTCTCACAGCATAAAATCTTTGAAATTAGGAATGAAGAGAGCTGTTTCCTCATTTGGGAAACCTAACATTTATAATATCAATCAAATACTTGCACACAAAGAAAGTCTCCTCACCAGTACCACCATTTTCCACAGTAAACTAGACAGGTAGGATATTTGTAGAACTTCACAGATGTAGTTTTCTGTTCTCTTTGCAGACCTGCTAATGTTATTAGGCACAGACACTGAGGTGGGTCCCCCATTTTATTTGGCCCAAAATTTGACCTCCCCTAAAAAGATGAATTAAAAGTCAGCAGGCACCAATTCAGTTCCTTGTTTTTCCAGAAACAGAGCCAATGGCAACCAGTCAAAACATTCTCTTAGAAGTCTGAAGTGGCATTAATAGGAGCTTGGGACTTTACCAGGTCTTTGAGTACAGAATTTAGACTTTTCTACCATAACACTACTCACATGAATGTGCTGAAGCTTCTATTACCTGCAGGCTGTTTTTAAAAACAGAAGAATGTTTGATTTGGATGGTTGCATTGAATTAGGGGATATTAATGGATTATACCCACAGCCTCAAAAGTAATTGCCAGTTGTCTACAAGTGACTACTTCTATATGAAGGCCAAAATTATCAAAGCAAACCACAAACAGTTATTCACAAGCACCGAACATGTGCTCCCTGTTTATCTTTCTAGGTCAGTGCCTCTAGTCTAGGAAGAAACTTCATTACCTCTGAAATACAATAGACAGCAGTTAGATTTCAGAAACTCAGGTTTATTTATGAACAAATGTCCTGTTTTGGGGCAATTTTTGCGGCATGGCCACCCTAGAGATACACGTACACTCATACAAAAATAGTGTATTTTTGCTTCTTACAAGAGAGCAAGAAAAAAGGTATACTGGAAGTTCCTTAGTAGTACTATTGCACAGGCAAACAGAGGGTTTCAGATTTTTGTTAGAAGAGTCTTTCATAAGCACATCATCCCCAAACCCAAACTACAGTATACATACATAAATATATGTATATATACGTGCATGTACAAACTTGTGTATACTGCCTTTATTGTATAGTGCTACATCTAGAAAGAGCTTCTGTTTAAACATAGAGCTTCAAGAGAGATCAAGGCACTTTAAAATTTTGCAAATAGCTAACAGGGCAGTTCTGCCTTCACAGAAGCATTTGTGTCCAAGTGCTATAACTGGTAACAGAGCCTGCTTGGATGCTCACAACAAAATATTTTCATTCCTGCTAACTGTGACTGGGCACACATACGTTTGGATTTGATGCCTAACACTAGACACTCAAGGTTGTACAAGTCTGCTAAACATCTATACCATGGATTGCACCTGGCCTACAAATTGGTCTAATGTCTTCTATGTTAACAGGTATAAACCTGAAGCTGCCTCAGTGGAAATAAACTATATGCAACAGCCACCCTTGACTGGGAGTGTATCCATCCACAATACTTACACAACAAGCCATAGCTTCTCAGACTTTTTTTTTTTTTACTTCTATTCAGTCCAATTTTAAAAAATATTTTTATTCTGGTTTTCCCTCTTCTCCATTTTGTGTATTTTAAAAATAGTGTATTTTGCAGTAGCTATGCATAACATAGATAAGAAAAGACCTCTATCAACACAGAAAAATCATTCTGGACATGAATATTCAAATGCTAATGCACAGTATATTTATTTCCAGAGTAGCTGTAGCTTGAGTACTCTGGGCATCTTCAAACAAAACCACAGTTACATCTCAAGAATGAAATCTTACATAATAAAAAATAGAAAAGAATATGAGCAACACCTCTTATTAGTTGCACCACAATACCTTCCACAACTTCACAAACTACCCAAATCTTTCTCGGTGAAGCTGATCCTTTGAAAAAAGTAGCAGAATTGTGGGTTGTGTTATTAACTTCAATGTTTTCAAATTTCAACATCAACTTTGACCTCTGACAAAGAACAAAGAGAGTCAAAGAGCAGGCAGAAGAGCGTAAGAATGCACTAACAGATCTTAATGTAAAAGCTCTACTAGTTGAACAAAACCAACCCATCATATCATCAGAGCAGTTCTGAGAACACATTGATGTCCAAAGTAAACAACAAAATACTTGGATATCTGAGAAGAACTACCTGAAGTGTCAAAATTCAATAGAAAGGCCTCCTTCAAGACAAGAGGGACATCACTGTCACTACCAGGAAGTTCACGATTTCATAAGACAGGCTTCTTGTCAGAATCCTGATTTTAGATAGGATGACAGCAGAAATCAAGTATGCAGTGGTTTCAAATTTAAAGAAACAACAAATTAAGAGAAACAACATAATGACATATGGAAGTAATTTGATCTTTTAGAAATCCAAGTTAAGAGATATTAAATGCAATTTGGTGGAAGTATTCATCCACGAAGGAAACAAAACCTACAAAATGATAAAATACTGTAGTCTGCTGATCAAGGAAAGATTACTTTGAAGATATATTGAAATAATTGCTGGTAGAAAGACAGAGTTGTTTGTCAGAAGGAAAGTAGACAGACATTTTCATGTGAATTTAGCAGTCTCTAACCACATGGCTATGGTTAGAGTGTAACAATCTAAATCCCTTTTTATTTTAGGTATGAAATGGGATCTGTGTTTCTGAGATATCAGAGTCTCTACTAACTGAGCCAAAGTCAACTTCTTGGATGGTGAAACAGTATTTCTAAATTATTTTAGACTTCAAAATAGCTGTTACTAAAGTCCTGTTCAGATTTGAGTCAAAATTTTTCTCTACAGAAGACTTGGAAAAGGATTAGTTCACACACAAAAGGATCAGACACCTACATATATACTGGAACATCACACAGTCAGGACTTTCTCTATTCCTGAAAGTTTCTGAAGTCTTTCCATACTTCTTTTCTATAGGCTAGGATGTAAAATTTTCTAGCCTAGGAGGAGAACTGAAGAACTGAAACTCTTCCATCTAGAAGGACAAGTATCTTCCAATACACTACTGTGTTGCCATTAGGGAAAATAGTTTCAAGCTGGCGACGTTCTTTTGTAACATTTGTTCTTTTTATCCTGAATGAATAAAAATGAAGGAAAATGAGTGATACAACTAAGGTTTAAAGTAGTTGAAACCTGGACCCCGAGTGTCTGGTATTAGACAGCATGGCAAGAGAAATAGGGAAGAAAGTGAGAGAAAACAAATGGAAGGCAAGGGAAAAACACCAAAGTCTCAAAATGTCTTTAGTGCCTGTACTTTGTGGTCGTCATTTGGCAGAATGAATAACTATTTTTTTCCTTGTGCTGAGAGTAGTTTTTCATTCTTTACCTCTCTTTCTACATCCTTGTACTGACTTTGGCCTAACAGAGAAAGCATTAATAACAAAGAAAGGACTGGATCTCTTTAAAATGCTTTATTGTCAATTGTTATCCAGCTTTAAAAGGACTTGTCAGTTAGAGAATTGGTCTCAATTCTACTTTTTTTGAATGTAAGAACACAAAGTGTGACATACAAAATATTACTTTATTTATCAGTATTGTATGAGCTGCCCTATGGGATCTCCCCTTTCATTTCCACTCTGTCCTCTTCGGAGTGCTTCTATTGTTATGGTACCATACCTCAGGATTGTTGTTTATCTGAAGACTCTTCTAGAGGCAAGAACCGGGAAAAAAAAGAGTGAAGAAAAGAGAGAAGGGAAAAAAATCTCACATTTGTGGCTTTGTCTGTGTGCCTATGTCCATATGCATCTTCCCCTTCCTGCTGCCTTCTGCCAGCCAAATTTAAGAAATATATATGTATTCAGTCTCTGCTATTCTATTTAAATGTCTCAGGCAGTTCATCATTCTATCACAGCTAATACTAGTTTTAGTCTTTAAATAAAAAGTAAATACTTTGTTATTATATATAGACATTGATCCTAAAAAACATCTCAAAATTCTCTTGCAAGTACTTCGACTGACATTAGCGTTGTCTAGAGAACTCAGTTCCTGTAGAATATCTGTACATGTAGGTGCTACTAGTCTTCTCTTGAAAAGGAAATGTTGTTTATACAGAATATCATTCATTCACTTTCATCTTCACACACAGAAGAAAGTGCCAAGATCCAACTTTAAAAGGTATCAGACCTTTGACTAATCTGACTATTTCCATGGGCTGAAGGTTTAAAAGAGCAATAGAGGAAGTCTGACCTACCCTTGTTCTGTGAAACAGACTGTAGATGTGAACTATTAAGAAGAATCATGGCTTCACTACTCAACACATGAACAATATTAAATAATGCAATGAATATTAAAAAATGCAATTCCAATATTGCACCAAGCATAAATGATCATACTAAATTTGTAAAGAGAAACCAAAATCTTAACTGAAGGTGGAATATGACCACTGCCTTATGGGACTAGCAGTACAGTTACTATCATAATGCTACAAAAGGTAATATATAGGTCTGAAATACTAAATTGAGCCAGAAAACAGCACATAGATGTTTAAGTTTACTAGCAGATTAGAAATAGCCCACTAGACTTTTCAGTCCCTAAACAACTTTGAAAATCAGCACTATCAGCAGTTTTGAAAATTTTATCCCAAAGTTTTCTACCAAAATATCTCAATACAAGGAAGGCCCTATCACTGCCAGTTCTACACCTACGTAGTTTTCCTTTAGACTAAGAACCTGCAATGTAGCAAATAACCATGATCTGTAGACTTCTTAATTAATGATGACGTCTTAGTCTGAGGTGCAAACACTCAAGACAGAAAGTGTAAAATCACACAACAGGTCAAGTAAGTATTGCCTTGAATAGCAAACAGAAACAAATGTAATCAGGATGAAGTCAGAAATGCATGGACTGTGGGCACAGGAAGTGAGGTAGCCAAGATTGAGAAAGAGACAATGACAGTAGTGTAAATGGGGTGTTGAGTGACTTAACCACTTACTTTTGCTTATGTTGGCATACAGGAAATCTTAACCAGAAGCTGATAAAAATCTGACTGTGTGGCTACGTAGACAGAGAAACAGACAAATACAGGTATAATACACATTATCATAGAGCATAAATAACATTGGTTAAGAAACTACAACAACTTTGTTTCATATATCACAAAGTAGAGACAGAACAACTACGGAATATAATACAACACACAAAGGTAAATGGAAGTAATGTCCCTGACCACTGCAGGGGGGTTGGACTAGATGACCTCCAGAGGTCCTTTCCAACCCAGATGATTCTGTGTGATTCTGTGTGAAGTGAAAAATAAATTGATGACTTCTGTGATTTTAGCTCAACAGGAGGCAGCAGCACTTGCAGACTTATTTAAAAGCAGTTCAAGATACCTTGTGTGTTTTTCATTCTGTTAGTAAGAAAGGACACACTGAGTAAAAGTCTGACACATGGGGACTGGCCCATCTCAACTGAAAGATGAGAGCTTGGAAGCACTGATTGCAGAAGGACAAAGGAATATGTTTTAGGAATGACTGACATGAGGTCATTTGAGCTTTATAAGAACCAAGAAAATGTGTCATGTTCAAAAAAGTAAATGACAACATGGAAAACAGGTAGGTGGAGTCTTCTATAATAAACCATCAGAGCACATGGGAACTGCACTAGTGAATGTTACCCATTCAGAAAGTCTCCAAAAGCACCTACTATGTTTTTCTTAATTTATTTTTTAGAGTGATAAGGTACTAGTGTCCCCTGTGTGACAAGGTTTTTTGCCACAACATCCTAGGCCAATATAAGGTAAATACTTTATGATCTTCACGTAAAAGTGTAAAGCATACTCCAATGAATCAAATACAGTATTCTGCATGGCTCTAGAACTGCTGACAAGAACTACTGTGCAACACTTAGGAAACCAGCCTCTGTGCTACAGTATCATCTGGTTTGCTTTTCTAATCACTTCTATTCCTGTTATTGCTACACTGAGAATATATTGCTTTAAATGCTCTAATTTGATACTCTGCTGGTCTGAAATGATCAGCATGTCAGTATTCTTTGTTCAGCTGTCTGGAGAAAAAAAAAAAAAAGAAGAAGCAGCTTTTTCCCCCTATAATAAAAATGAAAGTTCGCAATTGCAAGGAAAGGCAAATATGGCAATGGATAAGTCTACTAACAGGAGAGGTTTGCAAAACTGAGTGCAGTGTAATCATACTATTGATGTTTAACAAAGGAAGACAGGCAAATTCACTATATCATCAGTAAATAGGCTATTCTTGAGGTTCACTTAGGGGAATAGACTTTTCCTCTTGAACAATTTTTAAAGTGTTTTCTCTGTCTTTCTTGCCCCACTTTTTTTTCTTTTGGTGTTTTTGGGGTTTTGTTTTGATTTTTGTTAAGTTTCCCAACCAGACCTTGTAGTGGCAGACCTGAAGAAAAATCACTGCTAGTTCTTTATTCCTGTGAATTGGACCACAAAGCTGGATTTTCTATTTGTTTAAAAGGAAGTGTGCAAGTCCTGGAAGATGCTGAGTGCTCTCAGCTTGATAACTTTGTAGATCAGAAAAATCACTTGGCAGCAGTACAGATGCAATTATTTTTGGATTACTTAGTCTGACATCTCTCTGTCTCCCTTAGGCAGACTTTTCCCCTCCCAGTCTGTTCTATCCACTTTACCATCTCCATACAACCTCTTCTTGCTCCTGAATGCCACATCATAACTGTAACAGCCCCCAGGTTCCTTCCTTTCCAGGATAGCTGGGAAATAATGGTGGAGTTCTGTAATGGTAGGTTTTCTTCACAGAGTCCACAGTCTTAATAACCAGTAAGGCTGAATGATATCAAGACAATGACAAAGAGCACTCAAAAGACTCTTCTAGTCAGAGTAATACAGCCACTTTCTCTACCTTGCCAAGGCATGGCCAGAATCTGGACACCTCACCGCATCACTTCTGCCATTGTTATTTAACACTATGGCAGAGCTTCCTCCCAAAGAACATGCATTTTGAAAACACCTTTTTAAAAGGCTGAAGTTATATTTTTAAAGAAAATCATAAATGTTCATAGCACATTTTGAACTGTAAAACAATATTATAATTGTTAAAACCTGTATTATATTCTATCAAGATATATTTTACCATTAGAAAAGTTACATATCAAGAGCTTAATGAAAAAGCATTAGGGTAAGAGTTTGGTTGAAAACAGTATTTCAACAGGTACTTTTCAAAGTTATAATGTAATCAGAAATAAACTCACCCTTAGACCTGTGCAGCTGAGCATTTAAAGCTTAAAAAGAACTGTGGCAGTCTGCTATAGTAGTGTATTCCAGACTTCCCAATCTCTGTGATATAGTGTGTATGGATTATATAACATTAACCAAAATTTAAAGGTGTAATAGCAAAAAAAAAAACCCTCCAAACAAGATGAGTACTGTCTTTTTCAGCCAGTAGGCATGATTGTCTACGTAAATTAATTCAATGAACAGAATCCAGAATACCATTAACATTTTTTCTCCATCTATCTTCATTTTCTAAGCAGCTCAGTTAAAAAAAAAAATTGTTTCTTATTCATTGCTCTGAGTTTCATATGTTAAACAAAGACAGACCAACCTTAAGCCTTTTGATAAATATGATACTGTGGTAACTGCAGCATTCACTTCGTATCCCATTTCTCCAAGTTCCTGTCAGCCAGATGTCACTTGCAATGCAAACACTAGAAAAATATGAAATAATAATTTCATACATCATCTATGCGAGCATGAGCCAGTCAAACATTCAATACAAATTTAAACTGCTACTACACATAAAGCAAATATCATCCAAATAATATTTAGAATGATTGAAAGGCTTTTGATTTGGAAGTGTATTCTCTTAAGCTAAGTGGTCCCCAAGACCATCTAGAAAATTCAATTGTTTCATTTTAAAATGTTTTCTGCCCAAAATTGTATCAAATCCTAATGTCTCAGTAGAAACACATGGGATTGGATTGCTGACTGGGCGCCTGATGTCAAATAGGAATCTAATTTTCCAATGGCATTTCCTCATACTGTCTCACCAAAACACAAAATTGATAAAAATTTAATGGATAGTTTTCAGAGCAGGACATTAGCCATCATGCTGGGAAATAGTGCACACACCACGTAGAACCAGAAAGGCCATGTATCAGAAGACAGTTTGAAAAAATATTAATACACAGCACATGCCTTACATTCCACATTCTTCAAGTAGAACAGAATTCTAAAGGTAAGTTTTGCACTAACAGGCACATCTCTCTTTGCCTCCTTTTCCAAGGCATCTTTTACAAGTGATCTCTTAAAAATCTAGGTACAATATATTCCTTAAAAGGGCATAGTGTTCATCTTTTACTGGGGTGACACAATCACAGTCAAGACAGTCCTCTTCTGATTGAAATCAACTGTGAAAGTTATATTGACTTCAATGACTACACCACCAAACACTTCATATAACAAAATACTTTTGTTAAGTAACTACTGCAAAGATTGCAATGTTGGAATAAATGAAATATCACCCTTCTGGATTGCCTGGTGGGTCTAGGTAATGCAAACATTGAACATAATGCCAAGAACCATGACATAACACAAGATGAAAAGGACTGAATTCTACTCCTGATGACAAAGAAGTTATACTAGGGAGAAAGGTACCCATTAACTGTATTATGTTATCACTCTGTAATGATGCAAAATATGTGTATGGCAATGTGCTATTTAACACGTGCTCTTAGCTGAAGAATTTTTCTTTCAATCAAGTTATGTCATTAATTATGTAAAATTTAAGACTTATTTAGGAAATACAAGTGGACAAGTGAAAAGAAAAGTGAAATAAGATTTTTCTAACCTTTGTAACTTACTTTGAATTTATAATAAAAGTGTAACACAGTGCAGTCTATGGTGAATAGGATTGACCCAGCTTCCCAGCAACCATTTCATGTCATTTATTACTAGCTGGGTTTTGACATCTATATATATATATTCACTATACTCAGGTGATTGTTCATGCCAATACAGAGAGGAAGAGCAGCATTTATGGTTAGGAGACCTATATCTGCTTTCATCAAGACTTAAATATTAAAAAAAACTTTAATAAATATTTAAGTAAAACTTGCAGAACATTAAAAAGACCACAACAAAAGAAATTATAGTGATTAATGTGGAGAGGTTTAATCTTCTAGAGAAAAAAAGGCCTGTCCACATCACATGCCAAGTCTGCCACAGGTTAGGATTTTTCTTTCATTGTGATCTGAAAAACATCACTGAAGTCCTGAAATTAATGAAATGCTTAGGCTAGGCAAAGATACCTCCATAGCTACAGCTTTCTTCCAGAAATGTTCAGTTTTATCTCACTGCAGTGGTTCACTGCATGCTGTCTTCCAATTAGCCTTGGTAGGAGACTTCTTTAGATCTAGTCAGTAAGATGCTTTTGGCACGATGTAAAAGCCCTGCTTGAGCCTGATAAGACATAGCTTCTCCAAATCTCAACTATGAGTGAAGCATAACCAACCTACAGTTGCCTATCCCATGGATCAATCAGTTAGTTATGCCCTTTGCCTGTGCTTTTGTCATTTCTGCAGCAACAGTCCATAGATTGCCACATCTAGTCTACCCTCCACGCCAGTCCCCTTTGTTCTCTCCTGCAACTCAAAAGAATTTCTCCTTTCTAGTATTCAAAACAAAAAGGGGAAAAATAGAAGACTGAGTTTGATGCTTTTTCTTCTCTATGTATGTAGAAGGAAAAACAAGATGCTCTCTGCTCCTTCTTTGCTCTTTCCCTTTTTCTTTTTACATTTTCTACAACTGGAAGGGAGTCTCCATTCTCTCTATTCTTCAGAGGCACCTAAGAAGAGCTCTGCTTGCATTACCTAAAGGTTTAACTAGGAAAGGTATCCAGCGCAGGAAAGAAAGTATTTCCAGAGAGGACTGAAACTCTCAGAGGGTTGGCAAGATCTGTACTGTCTTGATTTGGCTGCTCACAGTAATGAAATCTAAACAGACTTTTATTAACAAGCCTTTTCACACCTCCTCTGCTCTCAGCAGCTGAGCTCAGCACAGAGAGACAGACTATAATGAAGTAACTTTGAGAAGCTTTCTCTGCCTCCCTTAAATGGAGCATGCATCGGTTACCTATCTGTGCATGAGTACAATACAGCACTGGTGTCAGCTTCTGCCAAAACTCTATTACTGGAGGAAATTGCAAAATTGACAGATTTGCCATCCTAAAGTCATAATGGCCTATGAACGAAGAGGAGAGTGAAACAGCCAATTCTCCCAGTAGACTTTCCTCTGCATCCTGGCTGATCTGCACTGATAGGCCCTTGGTAGTTCAAGGGATTGAAAGAACTCTTTAATTATCAAAATGACTTATGAGTCTACTTACAGCTTTGCAAACACCACTGAAACTGAATTTGAACCAGAAAAAAAGCATACTGAAAACACACCATAGCTGCCAACACATTTCTTCCTCATTTCTAGAAAAATGTTAAATCTGAGACTTGAGGTTTTATCTTTACAGTCTGTCCCTTCTCCTCCTCAGAAGGATTTCACTTCTCTCAGTGCCAACCGATTCTCTCTTTTCTGGTTCTCTCCTTGTAAGACTTTGAACTTTCTAAGGAAGCAGATTAGATAGATATCTATCTATCTATCTGTCCAAAAGTACAAGAGCTCGTGAGACATATTCAGAATACATAATACAAGGTGGTAAACATTGGGGCTAGTGGAAAGAAGCAGGCACAGCAGAATTGGTACAGAGGTTGTGGCAGTTTGAATAGCTGTTGCATCTCTGCAACCTAACTATGTTTTGACTCTACTCAGACGACACTTCCTCTTGTGTAACTTGCCAGTGGTTTCCTATAGCAGGCATTTCATCAAATAAAATCTGAAATTATTACAGTAAATTCTTCACACAATGAAGAAGGAGCCCTGCATGCAGAAATACATCGTGTTGTTTCCACAGGCTGGACTTACTGACCCACCATAGGGAGAAAAGATACCATAAATACCACTTCGCAATATGTAGCCTTGAAAACCTGCAATTTGGCATAGGTTGGTATTACCTTTCTGTATTCTTTTTGCTTAAAGGTTGTTTAGATATACATCTGCATCTCCAAGACAAAGTACTTGTTAATTACCTCATGTTTGCACTGTACTTTCAGGAAGGATAAAGCTATATAAATGCTAAGTTCTATTAACATCATCACCTTCTATTTTTCTTCTTCAGCTTGTAAGTGAATACACTGGTTGCAAAAGTTGTTGGATTGACAGCCCTGGAGACTGAAATCCAAAGCGCAGCACACCTGCTGAGCCAAACAGAACTAAAATGTACAAAAGCTTCTCACCAAATTTTAAATACATGCTTCATTTAGTTATTGTTATATGACTAATAGCGAAATACTTATACTGAAAGTCTTGCTGCTTTCATTTATTTGTTCTAAACATGAGTTCAAATTCTTTCCTTATTTTCTACTTTCAAAAATAATTTCTTGCTGATGTGCAACACTCCAGAGATTGCTTCCCTGCCTTCAAATTCCTACATTACAATGGAATGCTGTTGAAGCATAACTTCATGCTACTGCAGTCAGGTACAATGCTGCATTCTGGCATTCAATTTGCACATCACAGAAAAGTATATTAGCTAATCTCATACAGATTTAGTACTGATCACACTAAGTGCTTGGCTGCAGAAATGCTACTCTGTATTATAATCCAGATCTGAAGCCAGGGGACTTCCAATGGAAGATCTGCTCCTTTATTTAGGAATACTAGTGTTTCTTAGAAGGCTAAGTCAGTACTTAATAATTCAACATTTCATGAGAAAGGCAGCATTTTGTTTTGGTGTAAATACTCTAGTTCTCGAAGTACACTTAACCACTGAAGTGGTGTTGGGGTTTTTAATTTACTTTTAAAAAACTTTTTTGGTACACCAAAAGGCAAATCTTACCTTCTGAGAAATCTCTTCCAGTACAAAGACATTCAGCTCACTTATAAAGCTTCTGCAAGATTTCAGCTAGGGCTACCACTCTTTCCAGGAAACTAACATTCCGCTTTCTTGTAAACAGGTTCTCTGATTTACAAAAACATTTACTGGCTGTAAGTTTCACACTCTCCCTACAACTACTGCCTGCTTGTCTCCAGATGGAACTGGTTCTGATTTAAGTGAAGAGACTGATCCCCAGTGAGCACATGAGATACAGAACACCTGCAGTGTGTTGAGCTGCTACTAAGAGCTACTGTTTCAGATGCTTCCAGAACATTCCTTTACTTGTAGTAACAGAGCCTGAAAAGCAAATTTGGTGCCTGGGTCACCTCCAGTCTTAACTTCAAGACCTGGAACTTACAGAAAGTCATTCCTTAGCATTTTCACTACAGGAAATTTCTCAGGGTTTCTTGTCAGAGCAGGCTGGTCTTTTATGATTTTCAGCCTGCAATGCTGCTCCTTTCTATTTCATCTTGACTTAATGTCATTAGTCTTCTTCCACAGAAACCTGAGCATTCTCTTCCTAATTTATCTAGATGGTACCCTGACAGCAGCCCCTTTGATCAAGACTTTGCCATTTATGTCTCTTCTTCTGTTAATCATTCTCTGAAATGAGATTTGTAGTAAAAAAGAATTAAATCAAGTCTGACTACCTTCAGATTTCTTGTCTTTCTGGGAATCTGGATGTTCACTCAGGCCAGGCCCTTTGGAAACACTGTACCTTCTCTGGTTTACTAAACAGGTTGTTAGGGCTATTTTTGTATACTGGAGGGTCAAAGAAGGTTTTAACCACAGGTGAATCTAAGTAGAGGTTTACAGGATGCAGCTATGACACCTTGTTGTTTGATAATTCTCCCCAAAGGTATCCATCTATTTCTGGTTTTACATTTAAAAAATTGAATCTGGAGGCAACATGGCCATATGATAATTTTTCTTGTCTTTGCTTTTGAAAACAAGAATTCTCTATTATGCAAAATGTCTACACTGAACTCCAGCTTCCCAGCTGTCCTCTTTCCTTCAGATATTGATTTTCTATCACTGTATACGTGGGGAGAAGACAGTAAAAAAAAGACTAATGATTCATTCAAAAGAGATATTAAAAAAACCCCCTTTTTATAAACATGATATACACCTTATGTTTCTCTGACTTGTTTCATGAGGTCTGATTCGGAATGGAAATCTTCAGCTTGTATATTACCACAGGATCTCTTCTCAGAAAGATGATCCATGTCATACAGGTCAGACTTGTTCTCTGCTGTCAGCAGATTTATGGAGGTTAAATTCTTAGTCTCTGTGTCTGAGGCATCTGTGGCCTGGTCCCTGAAAGTCTAAATGGGCAACCATGTCCAACATCATCTCTCTGACCAGTGGAAGTCTCTACATTAAAAGTAAAGCTCATTTGTGAAGGAGATGAAACTTTCATCAGTCTGATATGATAAAATGAACTGTCCAATGAAATAAAAAAAATACCACAATATATACCACCTTCCATCTCAATGCAAATACCTTTTTTAATGACCTTGCTGGCATAAACAAAGATGTAAGATGAGCCTAACCTAACACACTTATATAAGAAGTGTTGTTGACCACCTTCTCCCAACCTGGGGAAAAGTGGGAAGGAAAAATGATAGAATAGATGTGCAGTCACATTATTTGATTCCCTGCCAGAAGATCATGAGCTTTTACAGTGCTCAATATGTTACAGCAATGTGTGCATGTTTGCATGTGTGTACGAAATAGTTAGAAGACTACAAACAGATCTACATATGTATAGAATAGTGTAAAAACAACCAACCAAACAAAACAACTCTGCCTACTACATTAGGACTTTTGTAACATCTTGTATGACAGACCTGCATTCGTGGTTAATCCAGAAATGATCATCTAGCTTTGTCAAACACCACTGATTTTTATGAGGAATAAGTTTACAGTCTGCTAAATTCAAGGCAAATCATCATGCAGTTTCTTGTAATACAAATGGATGCATTTAAAGCATGTTCTTACTATTAGGTCTAAAGCATTACAAGACCAAAATGTTCTCTATCTCATCTCAAATTTTCAAACAATTCAATATCCAGGTTATATAGAGAAAGATTCTTGCTGTTCAATCTCTTAAAAATCAATCAATATTAATGTGTCTGCCTTAAACTTTTAAGGTCATTGTCTCCCTTCTGACATCTTTAACTACATCAACATCACATTATATCATTATAGACTCATGAAGCAATGTACTTTTACATTTTCACAAGATAATGTCTCTTTTGTGTTTCAGTTTTTATCATAATATAAATCTTGAAACGTAATTTGCATATCTTTTGTTTAGCAAAGGAGACCTCCATTTAAGACTTTGTCATTTTAATACATAGACTTAAAAGTGGATGACTTTTTCAAGGAAATGCACCAAAATATTCCAATTTATTCTTCAACTGAAGCGGCTGCTGCATCAGTAAATTAGTAAATTCCCTTAACAATACACTTGCTAACAATTATGGTCTGCCTGCCTTGGGCTCATGTGACAGTAGGGCTGCCATCTGTTGAGAAGTCCATTCATGGATTTTAAAGGGCTATTTATAGGATTTATTTTAAACATTGCAAAATACCTCTTTGCTCTTCACTTATTCTCTTTCCTGCCCTCTGCTCCTCTTTCTTTCCATTCTGCTAAGGAGCACCAGTATACTTCCCAACATTGAAATGTCTCTCTGCACCAGCAGCAGCATCATAGCAAAAGGCTTTCAGGCACATTCAACTCTGAGGCAAGCCTGCCCCATTTTTAATGGCCAAGGTCCTCAAGCAGAGGGAGGGAGGACACTTATGGCAAGGAATGGACAGAAATGAACAAGATCAATTGAAAAATTCAAAAGCAGCCATGAAGGACACAAAATCAAGACAATGAATGGGAAAGGGGTGGGAGGAGCCCTACTCTGGATAGATGGATATTTCATGAATTCCTTCAATAAATAGGGAAACTCCAGGGAAATTCAACACCTGGCAATTTTAGTGGATAATGGTACTGCAAAGAAAGCATAGTGTTCATCCCTTTGGTAAATCCAAGCAATTAAACCCACTTAAAAAAAAAAAAAAAGGCCTTCTTAGGCTTTCTGCCCAGTAAACTCAGTTTGAAAAGCAACTTTCATAAACGTTAAAAAACTCACTTCTGAACCAACAGGAATTCAAATGTTTGCGTGTACAGGAGCCAAGATGCTGCAGAAACAAAAAGAAAATGTGTATATTAGAATAGGTCATGCCCATTCTCCAACTGGACAGTAACAGAAGCACAAGGCCCATAGACATCACAGGTTTTTGCAAGCATCCTTTCTGGTGCCACCTTTGACCGTTTCTGTTTGTGTAATACCAAAGTTCTCCTCTCCTTGAGAGTGAACACATTTGTTTAATGATGAGTTTTCTAGCTCAATGAATTCAGAAGTACTCGTATCATCTAACATTATTGGAAGGCAGTTTTGAGTTTCAACATTTTAGACATAAAACTAAATAAAGAAATGAGAACAAATATCTGTGGTTTATAAAATCACAGGAAAGATCAGAGGAAAGAGACTGTAGAGAATTTCTGATCAACACCCTGACAAAGGGTGTTAGCTTTAATAAACAGTAAGAATTTTAGGCCATTATGAAGTATGAGATGCAGTCTCAACTGTGTTTCCAATTTCCTTTCTTGCCTTTACTGCTGTTATATAAAGGTCTGTAGTGATGAAAAACATCTATTGAAAGAATCTGAGCACACCGTTCAGGATTATGTTACTTCATCTGCACGAAGCCTTCCCAGCCAATAAGAAATATCTCTTTCTTCAGCCTCCATGGTGCCAAGAGCTCCAGGCACCTTCTGCATATAGAACAAATCACTGGACAGAGAAGCATTTTTGTAAGTAAGTATCTTGTTATTGGGTCTGAATACTACATGATCATGGAATGCTGTTCATTTTTGTTATCGTTCTTTTAAAACCATAGATAAAAACAGCCAGAGTTTTGTGCAGATGTTTTTTGAAGTGAATTTAAGAATATAAAAACAATACATATTTGGCAACACATCCTGTCAGAAAGAGGGTTTCTGAAAAAGTTCTGGTAGCATGTTGCCTATCATGCTATAAATAATATACTTTTTGTATGCTATGCACTCTTCAGGCTTATGAAAACACAAAAGGCCATGACAATTAAGATGAAGAAAAAGTGAAGGAGAGACAGAAGGCTGGAATCAGGAATCAGGGCAGAGGCCTCTTCTTTCTTTCACTCTTAATTTTTGGGGCCTTTCAGGTAGACAGAGAGGGTCAGTATGAGAGAAGTCTCTCCAGAAATCTTTTCATCACCTCTGAAAAAAAGCTGGAAATTAATTATTTTATTTCGAGATGAGTGCAAGGAATGAGTCTCTCTTTGTTATAATGAGTCAATCTGTGGCTTTCCACCTACAGTATTTTTCCTTGGGGGATTATCAAGATTATTAGTAATTATTACTAACAAGCCATTACTATGAATAATGATAATTACAGTATCATTTAAGGACCATAGTCATAATCACTGTGGAAAACTTATAAGCACAGTGAAAAACCAAGGCTTTGCAACAGCACATCTAAATTTCGTAAGAAAAAAGAACAAGCACAGAGTTATACTCCAGAGAGCATGACACTCAAAGCCTTTCATCCTTAAACTGCCAACAGCAGCATTAAATCCAGTGCTTGGGCACAGACAAATGACTGACAATTTTTAGCAACTGTTTTTGTTTTAAAAGAAAACAAAAATAAACCTTTTTTCCTCTTTAAATGTTAAAGATTTGGCAGAATTGGTAGAACCGCATATTCCCATCTCTAGCCCCAAAAATTCTGGCTGTGTGACATCTCTGACTGGAGTAAATATTGTGTATAAAAAGCAGTGCAGATCTGGACACCAAAAGGATCATGGATGCATGGAGAACTTTCAGCCATTATGGATATTCCATAGAAAGGCAACAAATTTTTTCTCCAAACCAGTTGGCTTAGTCTGCGTCCCTTATTCAATAGAGCTGTAGCTTTTGTTTCACAGACAGCAAAGCCCTACCTGTTGCACTTAATGTCAAACACGTGCTCAGAGCTGACATACCTTAAGTTTAATTTTTTTAAAATTTTAATTTAATTTTTAATTTTTTGAGGTTTTCTCTCAGGAACACATTCCCTCCCTTTTCTCTCTGCCACTCCACATTAGCTCTAAATCCCTGTCTATTGTGCTTTCCATCCTCAGAGTCATCACAGAACTCATCTAAAAGTACTCTACTGGCAATTTCTGATCTGGTTTTCCACTAAGATAAGCAGAATTGCATTTACAACCTTTTAACTTCACATATGTAACTTCATAACTTTAGTTTAAACATTTTGTAAGGTCTTAATTTTAAAGGATGGACTTATCTTAACCCATGATATCAAGTTGCACATTTGGGATTTTACATATAATATACACTAAGTATGCATATATACATACACACATATTATATGTGTATACTGTTACAAATGGAGAGATGTTCCTGACAAAGCCTGAAGAGAGGACTCTTCCTGCTGTAAAAAACAGTATTTTCAACTGCAATCTGCAATCTACAGCACAGGGTATGAAAGCATGGATAGTTCTATTTCAAAGAAAAACATTTTCCAGTATAACATGCTGCAGCTGTGTTAGAGATCCTGCTCATGGGGTCACTCTAAGAAACTCAGCACAACCTTAGCAAAGGTGACCAGAAACACTCTGCACAGAAGTACCTTTGCCCTGCATTAGAGGAGGAATAGCAGGTTAGATGCTTACAAGCATGTCCATCAAAGCAAAAATAGTATTTTTGTAAAACTACATTTAAGAACCTAGAATCACTCCAAAAAAATTATAGAAGCTGGTTATCCAATCTCCTTATTACTTTGACATCTACTTAATTTCTGGCACAATCCAGAGGCAGATGAATTTCAATATACACACCCTGATTCTTGGCTGTCAAGTCCCACATACCAGTTTACATGAATTTGACAACAGTACAGGGCTAAAAAAGATAGGCATTCAGGGCTAGAAATGTCTGACAACCACTATGTCAAAGCTTGTACATGGTATACTGCAATAGCCAGCTAGGCCAGCTTTGTTATCATTAAGTATAGAATCTTTTCCAGTGCCTTTTTCCTAAAAATTGTGTAGGTCTGATGGGCCTTATCTATTTGCATAGAAAATCTACTAAGTCATTCATGTTGCCTAGGTTAGGCAACTTTTAAATATATCTTACCACAAGTAAGGTACTTACTAAGGAGGAGAAAATGTACATCATGGAATGTTCTTTTCATTTCAACTACACAATTTTGGAGTTTGGTTTACAGATCTAGGTTTTTAAACTAGATTTCCATGCCTCAATTTTGCATGTTGGCTTGTTTTTCCCTGCTGTGGAAATAAAAGCAAAAAAATCAGTAAAGATCTGCTTTGGATCTGAAATTCTGTATGACAATATTTTTGAATTTTCCAGGTTTGGCTCATGCAAATTACCATGCTATTATACATCCCCATTCCTGTGGGAAATCTCAAGTTATCTCTCAGGACTTTCAAGAAGCACGTTCCCCAAAGCAGAAATGTAATGCAAAAAATATAATTGTTGAGATTAAGCCATGAAGTCACTTCACAGTTTGCTCCTTTCAAATAACCTATGCATACTTTGTGCCCTTGTTCTGCATTAGCCATGATAACAGACATAAGACATGTTCTTTTCTTTGTTGCTGTATGAGACCCTGTCTACATTAAACACTTTTGCTGTGTCCTTAAGCATTAAGTTAGGCAGAGAGAGTATGACGGACAAGTTGCTATTTCAGACTTGAAACAGCACCTGGAGGGCCAAGACCTTTCACAGCATAATAGTGGACAGAGAATCACAATAGTGATCAGGGTCATGTGGTGGGTGAGGCAATCACTGATACTGAAATATCAGATGTCACCGTGACAGCTGTAATAACCAGGGCTTACTTCCTTCAGCTCAAATCCTGCCACAGAATATGGTGAATACACTGCTGCAATATGTACCTCTTCTACCTTTGTTTCATGCTATAAACATTTTAACTCCTGAAGGCTCACAGTACAGGAAGACAGCAACTAAACCTCACAATACCTTTTACATTACAAGGGAAGTATGACAGAAGAAAAGGGTTTTTTTAAATGTTGAGAATTCAGTAGAAAAGTTATTATTTGCTTGTTATTGACAATTCATTCCCCTGAGATAAAATAACTTAGTTACTAGAGGATCCCAAGGAGACAGCTGGCAGTGATGAACAGAACAACATTCAATCCACAGCAAGTGTACATCATAAACCAAGCACCACTGTATTAAAAAGTAACCCTTAAACTGTTTAGTGTACACAAAGGCAGCCTCGTCAAAACACTTCAACAATGATTTAAAATATCAAGTTAGAGGCCAGTTTTAACCTTCAGGGAAGCCTTCTCTATTCATAAGGAGCTTAACTAATCATAACTTTCTGTGACTTATCGGAACTGGATGCAGTGTGTCGCAGCGTGATAACTGAGCTCTGGAAATGTAACAAAAGATGCCTTTTTATAAAAATAAGTGTGAGACTAAACCCCAAATTTTAATCTTTGAACTTGGTGAGGAAAAAACATCCTGTTACTCATTAAATGTTTCCACGAGCATGCAGGGAGTCTTAGCCAGGCAGCTCCTGTTGATGTTACTGACTGATGTGTAGGGCAACACGTGGATCAGGAAAGAAGCAGATTTCTAAAATCCAGTCCCAGGATGCTACATCAACTGCATCACCAGGAAACAGAACAGCCAGTATCAGACACGCTGCATTTCTGCAGATAGCTAGCTATAGAAATAGGTAAGTCTACCTGAAAAATAGTATCACTTTCAGTTGATCTTATTGTTCAGTATTAACAATCTAGTGTTTAAGAAAACAGTGGTATTTATTTTTTAATATGTTAAATATTCTAGCTGTAAGAAAGCTTCAGAGTGATGGTTAAATGAAGCCCCAAAAGGACCAGATTTCTATCTGTGTTTTCTTCACTGTAGTTCCAGATGCCGTAAGACTTCAGCAGAGACCTGCAAGTATTATGTACTACTTTCTTTTATCTTCCAGAAAAAAAGGGAAGAAAAAAACCAGAACAACCAACTAACCCAGTAAGAAAGAATGAAGCAGTGCCAAATGCTACAAGAAAGGCTTAATAAACAGAGCCCAGGGTCACAACGTGTCTCTTATTTGCCCCCAAATATATCACTGAACTTCTGTATATTCATATTTGTTTACATTATAAATGTACTAAATGAGCTAATTATAGTGATCATAATTTACAATTAAAAACAAACAGTTAGAAATTTCAAAGGCTTTCAATATCTTTTCTTTAATCATTCACCCAGGCTCAAAATATGCATTTTTTAGATTAAAGCATTAAAGTTGCTAATTATATTCTCAGAACTAACAATTATTTCTTTACCCTTTTACTACCTTCTTCTGGCAACAAAAAAATGTCAGCACTGATTTAATTTTTTGTTATTACAGGATTAAAAGAAGTTTCTAAAATGCAATTAAATGTGCCCTATAGCTATAGTAACTTTCCTATCAGCATCCAAAGCCTCTTCACTAAAACAACAGCATAAAAAAATTATTCAGACTTGTAGACATACTTCTTTTCTCCTTTTATAACACATTCCTTTGGTGATTATCTCCAATGACAACTCAACCATCTTAATGAGACTCTGTGCACATCTAGATCTTGGTGAAAGTAGATTAATAGGAGAAAATGAAAGTTAAAGAGGCTGTTAAGAGTGCAAAACCCCACACATGTCAAGCACTAGTTCTTCACCTTTGGGAGCTTGGTTCAAGTTCACCCTGAGGCCCTAAGTGAAAAGTTCAATAGTCTCAAATACGTCCCTACTTGATATATCACAAAATCAATTATTTTATGGTGGTACATTTGGTAACCTATGCTCAGAAAGAATCAAGTTTTCTCCCATTGGGAATTCACCAATTATCTACTCAGTGAATTATTCTCAGATAAAACAGAATTACCTGCTGTCAGCAGGAGTTTCTCATTATACTGCCTATCAGTTTAGTAGTTGATCTGTTTTGGAGCAGTGGTGTTGCACTCAGACCATGCACCATTAGCCACCATGGGATCACAGTGATGCATGGTGTCAGAACACCAAAGCATGATTCAGCATCCAAATTTGTACTGTTTTGGGAAAGAAAAAAGTCATTGCAAGCAACAAAAATTGCAAGCCAGTAAAAAAAATGTCACTGAAAATTCTACAGCTGCTCAAGGACTTACCTTCCTCTCGATAACCCCTAATGGTTAAGATTTTGCATTGAATTTTCACAGTTGTGAACACCATTTTCTAATCACCATTAGTAGCATGCTTGGCCCTGGCTGCAGGATCACACTGATCCACCTTACTAGTAGCATTACCAAATCTGCACCTTGTGTTACTTAATATTATATGCCTACTGCTGGAGTTGATATATTTATGCTAATCATTTAAAATTGTTTCCAATCTAAACATACAGAGTTTTCACATAAGTGAATGCCAATCCCAATAATAAATATTCAGTGAGTGGCTTAGATATGGAATATGCTCTTTGTATCCTGATGCACGACTGTTTAAATCAAATCCCATTCATTGCAAAGGACTATTTCATACCCTCCAGTGGTCTGTCCAAACTAAGCTCAATTTCCTTAGTCTAATTTTCAGCAGTCAGAATTTTGTTTCGTAAAAGTACCAGCAACAAAATTAATGTTAACTACCATCCTCTGTTAAACTTGGCTAATGGCATACACATTCATTTCCCCTCAGAGGCATTACTCAGTCCTAGGACCAAGTCAGTCAGCACTGATACTGTCCATGTTGTAGTCATTTAGTGGAATCTATTTTGTTTTAAAAAGATATCTTCCAGATAAAAATATTCCAGGGGTTTTTTTTGCCATAATGGGTAATTAAACAGAATTTTGATCTTATTCTCCCTAAAGTGGAAATGTCTAGATAAGGCAGTAAAAATGATGACAGCCTAAAGGGAAATCCCAATGTGCAAAGATTAAAAAGACAGAAACTGCCCAAATAAAGGATGGTGTAACAGAGAAAGGCCATATAATGAATGACAGAAAGAAAAAAAAGTCAAAATTCCTATTTACCCTTACAGTTAATACAGGAACATAAGAACATGCAATGTTACTGAGAGGATAGAAATTTAAAAACAGTGCCAGGATAAGTTTTACTCATGTTAACTTCTTACTACTGCTCAGCTAATTTACAGTTTCCCAGCTATAAAATGGGGATAATACTCTTGGCTCCCCCCATGCAGAAAAACTCATTGGGGAAGCATTCAGATAATTCTATAATGAAGAATGCCACTGAAAACACTAAAAGGAAATTAATAATTTTTCAAATGCAGTGCAGGCTTGGATTACATTAGCTGGCACAGGACAACAAATAAGGCCTAATACAACAGACTAGGAATGAAGTTAAATTAACTGTTCAACAACTTCCTTATTCCCTGGGAGTCATTGCTCTTGAGTGCAAAATGAGGCAAAAATAATATGTGATTTGTAAATAAGAATGCTATTGTAACATATACCTGAGGGAAGCTGACTTAGGATTCTAATGCCATCCTCTAAACTGAGAGCACTTGATCTTTCAGCCTAAATGACTTATGATGTGTTTTTAATACACAATTATAAAGGAGTTATCATTTCTACAAAAAGGTGATTATTAAGTTGATTGTCTGCAAAATAAATGTGAAATGCTTTCATTGTTTCTCTAGAGAGTTGCAGAAGATTTCATTTGGAGTCTTCAAGTCTGTGAGCATTTAGTGAGTTTCTCATAGGAAAAATGCACTGCTAGTAGCACTTCAACTCCTCTGTAAATGTTACATTCCTCTAGTGAACTCTATCAACAAACCCACTCAAAGCTCAGGCTTAGTTTACTGTATCTTGCTAAGCAGACTCTTTTTTCATCAGGGTCAGAAACATGCCCATTAAAACGGTGATGAAGAACAACAGGACAATTCAGAATTTCACAAGTGCAGAACTTAATGTGCCTGCTCTAATTTAAGGAGGCCTAAGGACAGTCATCACACCAAAAATCTTGATGCAAGGATTTTGAAGATTCAATAAACTGTCTAAAATAAAAAAAGAGTAAGTTTATCAAAAGTTATAATACACACAATATTTAATGTGTACTTCTGAACAAAGGGGACTTATAGCAGGCTATAAAAGCTGATTTTTTTTTTTTATTCAGAGTACAGCTGGTATAACAGAGCACATGCTTTTTTGTAACAGCTTAGTGGGAATACTTACTGATATGCAAATGGATTTGAAAATATAAAACTTCAAGGTAAATTTCTGGATTAAATGACTACAGCACAAATTGAATGTCTCATCTCTGGTAGGTGAGATGAGATGAGGTGAGATGAACTAGGATGCATCATAAAGGCCAAAGCATGAGATACTGCATCTAACAGAGGGGAGGGAAAGATATTAGGAAAAATTTCTTCACTGAAAGGGTTGTCAAGCCCTGGAACAGGCTGCCCAGGGAAGTAGCTGAGTCAGCATCTCTGCAGGTATTTAAAAGGCATTTAGACATTGTGTTTAGGGACACAGTTTAATGGCAGATTTGGCAGTGTTCGGTTCGCAGTTGGACTTGATGATCTTTGCAACCTAAATGATGATAGGTTGTCCTGGGTTGCTGGACTGTTATCTTGGGACAGTCAAGTATCCTATCATCTCTTTTGAGCTTCACTGGTACCTCAGGATGAACTCTAGACAGTACTTCCATACACCATTACAGAAGAGATGATTGGTTCTACTAAAGCAAATCACTGCCAGATCACAAATCTGGCTGATGATCAGGAATATGGACTGCCCATTGCCTGAATAAAGTATGGAAATGTTTGGAAGGAATGACCGGAGGCAACATGCAACTGGCAGATCTTTACACACTGAGGGTAAGATGGATGCTATTTGTATTGTAGGCAAGCTGCCCAACCACATCAAAACACAATCCTACTAAGACCATCTATGGGTTCGGGGCAGCATTTACAACAACTATTATTCTCCATATTCACTAGTATTCTTCAATACAGGCTGAATCCAGTCACTTCAATAGCATCACAGAATCACAGAATTGATATGGTTGGAAAAGACCTCTGAGATCATCGCGTTCGACTGTTAACCTAACACTGCCAAGTCACCAATAAACTGTGTCCTCAGGTACCACATCTACACGTTTTTCGAACACCTCTAGGGATGTCAATTCCAGCACTTCTGGGGGCAGCCTCTTCCAAAACTTGATAACCCTCTTGGTGAAAAAACTTCCTAATATGTAATCTGAACCTCCCCTGGTGCAACTTGAAGCCATCTCCTCTTGTCCTATCACTTGCTACATGGAAGAAGAGACTGATTCAATCACAAAGTACTTCTTTTATCACAAAGTTGTTAATTTTCTCCTGCAACATCTTAGAAAAGCAATTAGTAAGAAAACAGTGGCACTTCTGAACTTGAATGGACTATACAGGTTTGCTCTCTGCATAAAAGATTCATAAACCAAAAGGTTTTCAAACTATACATGCAAAATGTTCCTGCATGACATGCGATTCTATTCTTACAATCTTCAGAAAATAAAATCCACCTTGTCCAACTGTTGACAAAAAGCAATGAAATGGATCATGTGACAAAGATGCTAAGATACCTAGAGAAACAACTAGTAAGGAAATTTTATGAAGGAATTTCCCAGATCTCCTGTCTACATTGGCAGGTATCAGAGTCTTTATCTTGAGTTAAAAAGGCACAAATCCATTACAGAGACAGTCCACAGCATAATTAGAAAACAATCAACACTTCTTCTAACACTGTTTTCTTCTTCACTTTAAACTGCTTCATTGACTTTAATTAAACTTGCCCTAGGTTATGCATCTAGCAATCTGCAGAAACATTTAAAAATTAAATAAAACCATCTTTCTTATCAGGAGGATTTTTACCAGCTTGCTTACCTATACCACACTTCTGATTCAAAGGATTTAAAAATTATTCAAAATGTTGTATGTGATACTGCAAGGCACTGTTAGTTTTGCTCTTGAATTAAAATGACCTCCCACTGCCACAGTAAGAATCACAGAATTAAACTACTGAGATTCTCTCCACTGCTCTAGCTTCACTACAGAATTCCTTTGCTGGTTTCTGAGAAATGGTATGAAGCTGTCATCTCAGATATTTATGCCAGTCCTACTCCTGGTTTTGTCTAAGGCCAAAGAAAAGGAATGTTTTGTATTTAGGATAGTGGCAATTTCCATGACAATAGCTCAGGTCAAGGTTAAAAGTATGTGACAGACATAAGAGGAATAAAGAGATGGTCTGTGTCCTGCCCTGTTCTGGGCCTGGCTCATGAGAATATGATCAAAAGTCATAAGAATGACAGTGAATGGAATAACTTATGATCATCAAGAGAAAAGAAGGTGGGAACAACTGTATCAAATATATTCCAGCCTGAAGTCATCTAGTTTCATTAAACAGTGACTCTTGCTTTATGAAAATACTTAATAAATCAGTTCTGGTTAAAGATGGGCCTGAACCCCCCCCCTAAAACATTAGGAAAGCTCAGGCCTGAATTAACTTTACAATTTGGTCTGCCTTTGTTATGAGTTGTTCACTGAGACATGTTCTTTTTAGCTCCTCCAAGGAACTTCTTAGAGACAAGTGAGAAGGGCTCAAACCCTGCATTTTTTATGTCTAGAAATGTAATTAAAGCAAAAATATATTTTGCAAAAATTCCAAAGTTTTATAGGAAAGTACAAAGCATCAACTACTTGCAACTGCATTCATTCCTTGATGAAGGGCCATGGACTTTTGTAGTTTAAGTATTTATCTGGGGTTCAAAAGACTTGAATTCAATTTTTGAATAACTTGATTATTTCTATTTTTTTCTGTGCACATCCACAGAAGACAGAGAATTTCCAGGATCAACCATATATATCTGTAACTTTAACAGGTATTATGTCTTCAACAGTACAGTTATATAATATGGTAATTGCCATTTGTTATATCTTGAACATACATATAATGTTGATAAGATGTGAAGTGTTTTCCAAAATGGTAAAGATATACAGTGCAAGCAATTCATAATAAGATACACACTATACTCATGCCAACAAAAGCTGTTTAACGCCACAATAGAATTACTCCATGGTTTAAGGACATTTTCTTTCACCAATGTCTTTGGGAACTTTCCATTAACTTCAATAGGTGCTAGAACAGGCCTGAGAGCAGGAAATGAAGAAATATACTGCACCCAACTGAAACTGCAGTGGGTATTTAGGTAGGCAGAATGTAATTATTCACACTTGAATCTTGCACTACGTTTATATCCCCATTCTGGAAAACATATAATGAGATACATAATAACCAAGACGAGCAGGGCTACTGGCTCTCCTCTCAGTGAGAACATTACACTTAAAGAAGGAGAATGATCTGCTTGATTGATATTGAGTAAAAGGAAGGAGTGACATTTATTGCATCACCTGCAAGACCTGCCAAGAAACAAAATGTATTAAGTAAATAATATTTTGGGACCTTCACCTGAAATGCAGTCAGTGCATGTGAAATAAAGAGAGGTTTGAAAAATTAGAGACTTGGCTCTTTGATAGTACATGTACTTAGGCACATACACAAATGAATGTATGGTTTTCCTTCTTTTGTGGACAATCCCAGGGGACAATCTTCGGAAATTAGTGCCTTTGCAAATTACTAATTCTTTTCATTTCTATAGTCATTGATGCAGATGAGGACACTAAGAAGCACTGAAAAAAATAATAGATTCTTCTCCAAATGTACTGGATTGTAAAATAACAAAAAGTTCCATTACACTCTAGCAAAGTGGATCAATTTCTGAGGTGATACATGACAGCTTTTTAACTTCCTACAACAATATGTGACAGAAGAATACCATATTCAGTTGATACCATAGGGCAATTTATGGAGGCAGAATGTAATAATATAAATTGAGTTTCAGAAAAGACACTGTGACTAATCTTACAAAAAAATGCAATGGGATGTTTAATAATCCTGGTGGGTCAGAAGTTGTTCTTCAAAAAATTCTCTTAAGACTGATTGTTATTAGAGTATGTACTGTGTTTGATTCATTTTTCATTTAACTATGTAGTCTAAAACTGCTGTCAAGTGCAAATATCTGAGTTGTCATTGGATACCCACACAAATGGAACAGAGTAACCAAGCCCCAACCAAAATTACAATCATAGAATATTTCAGGTAGTAAATGCCCTTTGAAGAGCCACAAGGAAGCATCTGTCCATATCTCTTGAGCTATCCCTAGCAGTTCACATTGGTGTTTATTGTTCCATTAATCAAAAATAAAGCAGCAGAAATAAGGCAGCACAGCAGAACTCCTTCCTTGCATTCACTCTGTAATCTTCCTCCTTCAGTATTTAAGGCTACAGTGCTTATTCATTAAGCTATAAGGGTAATTTTGAGGAGACTGATGTGAGCAGAAAGGAAGGGTGAACATAATGCCTATAGTTAAGGGACTTGACTCAAAACCCTTAAAAATTAGCAGAAGACTGTTTTTACTTACATTGCCTCTGTATGAGTCCTAGTGGAGAAGCAGAGAGGTTTCTGCAGCACTTGTCTCAGCTGTCTCCTGGAAGGTTGTAACTGCATACATTTGAAGACCCAGTCTGAGCCTATAAGGTTTTACAAGGACATGAGAAAGAAACAGACACCATTCCATGGGTCTGACACATTCTGTAACCAACAATAACATGCAGCCCTCCTGCTTTATTGTTTAACACCACAGCCCTGTGCAACCCGAGGCCGCCATGGGGCTTGGAGCGTGGAGGCCCCACAGGGCCCAACCCAACCTCAGCCAGGAGAGGAGCAGGTCAAGGCCATCAGGGCAGCCCCAGCCCCAGGCATTGGGACAGGGATGGGCCAGGATGTAGCCTGTGGGTGGACCTGGCTCAAGTAGAGCCCATGGCCAGGCAGGGCAGGGCTGTGGGGAGCTGGAGGTGAGTCCTGCTGTGGTGTTGCTGAGGCAGGGCTGACAGCCCCTGCAGGCTGAAATGGTGTCTTGTTGGTGGGCAGGGTGCAGGACCCTGAGGGGGCTGATCAGGGCCAATGAGGCTTAGTGGTGCTCTTAGGGTCCTGACATTTCAGAATCAAAAAACAAGAAAACAAATCTTACACTCATTTTGATTCATGGAACTTCCTTTCTTTTCATTTTGTATTTTCCCTTGCATTTGCCCCGCATTTTATTTGAGATTAAAAAGCTACTTAGATATGGCTTTCAGTATAGTATTCAGCTCTTTTCAGTTCACCATCATTAATGAGAAAGTAAAATGCAAAAGTAAAGTCTGTGCTTTTTCAAAGGCTATCCAAATGGGCTGAGATCCACTTACATGGTATCCATTCCTTGGCTTCACAAAACCACATGAATTTTGTAACTCTGGAAAATTTGCTCCACCTAAAGGTTTGGCTAACACTAGCATTTTCATCCCAGATTCTGGGCTTCCTATAATGCCATAAAGTTTTTGTTAACAAATCCATGAGTTCCTTAAAGAACTTTTTTCAGAAGGTAAATAGTAATATGGTTAATATATGCAGTATGTCAAGTTTGGTCCCAATATCTTTCTTATGGCTGTCAGCCTTTTCCACCACACAATACAGTATGTGGCAGAGACCACCCAGCAATTTTTTTTTACTGTATTTCACATTACCTCTTTGTTAAGTTTAGCTGTAGGCTTCAAGTCTATAAGCTAAAATATTCCTAGATACTTAATACTCTGTGGTTTTCAATCTATATTTAAAACCTGCCTCATCCACTGATCATACAACATGTTCAGGGACATAAACGCCAACTTACCTCAGTCAATTTGCCATTCAGATATGCTTGCAAAACTTTCAGCTAGCTTCCACAGATTATTTTATGTTCTAGGAGCTGAAACAAAAGTACCATTTACTCTGTATGATACTTAGGAGAGGTGAATAAACAATACATAGCAAATAACTTCAACAACTATCATTTATTAAATATCCATGAGCTGATCAAGATTTCTTTCAATTTATTCAACATTATCCAATTGTTACAATTTTTACTCATTGCTTTTGAACTTATATATTTCAAAGGTTCAATAGTCATTAGCCAATCTATGTAGTATAGCTCTGATAAACATGCCTGAGTAGTGATTTTTAAAATTTTAGCAAGTAAATTTTAAGGAGGTAACTCTTGTCCTGGCTTTGACAAACATCTGTGGAATGGTTTCTGAACTAGTTGCAACCACACTTGGATGTACCAATGGAACAGAACTGGATCATATCATCATTAATGCAGTGCTGTCCCTGATTAATTACCACCATCAAGATGGAGAATATATTAGCTTAGGTGCAGTATTACTTGACTGTGGCTCTCTTGCTTTAGGAATCCAAGAGAGTATCCTCTTTGATGCTGACCCACTCCCTGCAGAAGTATTATTCCCTTCAGAATTCACTTGGTATTATTTACTGTATGCTCCAACATGCAGTAAGGGTACCATGTTTTCTGGCTACCAGCACAACCTTCAAAGACAGCCCTTTTAGGGCTTTTCTCTTTCATATACAAAAATACAAAGAGTTACATGAACATGAAATGTCCTACAATTCTGAGAAAAAATTAAATACATATAACTCATAGGACAATAAAGAGATGAAATTATTCATAAGTTACATATATCTGTGAAAAAGCTTTCTGTTCTTATAATTACCCTTTCTGAGTTAGAGGTATAATTAAGCAATATGACCAGAAATATGTTTGGCACTCAATAAAATCCATTTAAACAAGGAATACATTGTATATCATAATTCTCTGTGCATAGAGCTAACAGTACTAATGCAGATGAAAAAGAGAACCAGAAGAGGGTTATTAGTTGATTTGTTAATGCACATAAGTGTCAACAGGTGTGATCAACTAGAAAGAGGGAGAGTCACCAATGTATTGGACCTGTCATAGATAGAATCATAGAATCATAGAACCAATGTATTGGACCTGTCATAGATGAAAGATGTCCTGCAGAAACCTTACATGTAAAGTTAAAATTGAAAAGCTGTTGAAATTGTCTATCAGCCACCACTTTACAAGTATTCCATGTCTGATTAAAGGCTGGAAATGTGCCAGAAAAAAATTCTAGTGCTTAAATATGTGGGTACCAAAATATCTGAACTTAACTCTGACATCTGCACATTTAGATTTTTACATTCCATAAAGATAACAGCTTCAAGGGAGGTATCCAACTCTATTTCCATCCCCTGTAGATACTAATTTGTCTAAACAGCACCTTCAGAGAGCTGTCCAGCTGAAATATTTTGTGTCTCCACAATACCATTCTTAGCAATGAAGGGTTAAAAATCTAAAACATTAAAAGTTCTTATTTTTGAGATCATGTAACTTAATTAGGAAAAAATACAATATGAAGACAGAGAAAAACACATATTTAAAACTGGCAATCTAAACAAAAAGTCTGGAAAAGAGTGCTATTTTTGTACTAAAATATTTAATCCAAGTAGTTTCTAGTTGATGTTACATGTAAAATCTAAAAATAATCACTTTTTTCTTCATGTTTTTTCTGAACACACTTCATTGCTTGTGAAAGTAAGGGATTAATAGCACTTGAAATGGGAAAGCAGAGTGTAGACTGGCACACAGCAGATTTTTCCTCAGCGTAAGGCTTTTTTACTATACTTGCTTGAGCCCTGATCTACAAAAATCCTTCTTTGCCAGTCCTCACAGAAGTTACAGATTTGTGAGATTTCTTAATTTCAGAATGCTGGGATTACCATCAGTTCAGCCCATGAAGTTATTGTATTTTTTTTCTAGGACACTGCCTACTCTGCACTAAGTTATAAACCCACCTAATGATGAGGGCTTACTGTAGTTCTCAAAAAGATCTGTTGCACTATCTAATAGATAGCTCCTCAGAAAATAACTTTTCTTCATATTATCAAAAATCTGCTCACTTCATTACTCTTAACTACATATTCTTTCAACAGTCCTGGGCAGCGATGGCCAGTTATAGTCAACGTCCCAAATAAAGCAGTAGTTTCATAAAAGAAATCACATAGATTTACATATCTGACCTTTTCTAAATTCTGTAAAGGAGATGAGCCATTGCATAACTCAATTTGCCCATGTGGCAGAGAGACCAGAAGGGTACTCTTCAGAGAAAGCAGTATGCTAAAGCCAGAGAACAATGTATCAAATTCACTCTAGTGCAGAATACCGAGTAGATTTCTGATGGACAAATCTCCCACAACTCTGATTTTAGGGCTAATGTCATTTAACTAGATATAAGTTGCTTGTTCTTTATATGACATACATTTCACTCCAAATGTCCATAAAAAAAGAATGGCCCCCTCTGGAAGACACAAAATGTGCCAGGAAAAAAATGTCCTGAGCTGTTAACCAGGCTGAAACATTTTTCCATAAAGGAGAACCATCTACATGGGGTTTTGTTTTCTTTGAACTCTGTCACTACTCCATATTTCCTCACAGCTCCTGTCTCCTTATCTGATCTGCTGAATGGCTAATGTTTCTTGAAATCACCTTGTTGATGAAAACATTCTATGAGGGCATCAGCATTTTTTGTGTTAAACTTAAGAATTCCATTTTATAGAATAAAGTTAGTACAAATGACTAGTACAAAAGCATACAATTAAAATCTACTAAGCAAAACCTTTCTATAATAGATATTTCTGTGTTTGAAGGAAGCAACTAGAGCTGTGCAAAGAGTCTGTTTCACAGGGAATTTCAAATTTTGGTGATGTCTATATTTGGAATAAAAATCTCCAAATACGCTAATATTCATCATGCAGCAAATTCTATAAAACTGTATCGTGGAAAATAAAAAATTTCCTTCACAGTGGGTGAAGAACTCTCAGACTCCTAGCATGCTGGTACAGCCGAGACTTCCAGGTCCCTGACTACTTTTCATTACATATTTTGAGCTGAATTTCAGCTAACTCCTTGTACACCTAGGGTATTGCAGAAGAACATCTGTGCTTGCAAGTCAGCTTGACTAGCCTTTAGTGACTTGACTCTCTACTGATCTTCGACACAGGTTGCTGAAGAGCAAGGAACCTGCAATTCTGGTGACTCACCTGGTTCCACACAGACTGTCAGATAGTCAGGAGGGGAGGTGGAGAGGAAACAAAGCTTTATTGGATGTTCATTGAAATTGAGTCATCTCTGATAAATTGTTTTTATGCTTACAATTTCAGAATTATATGTCTAATTCTCTTTTCTTGCCTGCACAAGAGGCAGCATCTAGGTGATGGTCCTATAAAATAAAAAGCACTGAAGTGCAAGTGAGATCAAGCATGCCTTGAACAATTTTATTCTCAGGAATGGGAGGCATGCCTTGAACAATTTTATTTTCAGAAATGGGAATATACTACTGAGACTGAAGCTACTCGGGAACAGAAACCTTGGCTTCTTATTTGTCACACATTCTGGTACAAAGCAGTTAAAATAATAATGCTCACCAAAAAATGACTTTGCAGATGTTGCATTTGCAGCAGCAAATTTGGGGCATACCAGGAAGAATTAAAATAGCCTGAACTGTGTGCTACAGTCTAATAATGTGCCATGCACGATACAAAATCCTGTGCCTGGTGAAGGTATATTTTGCCAGTGAAGTTTCTCTACCCACAGAAGACCTATGTCAGAATATTACAAAGCTTATATCTGATTTTTAAAGTTCAACCCTTTACAACACAGGCACCAAATCCAGGATTATAGTACAAGGGTGTACTATAATGTATAAGAATGCATATTACAAAATTACTCCCAATCTGGCTGCCATAGTGATATCAATGCAGCAAAAAGTGTATGGTAGAACAGAAGGTTTTGTGCTAAAGAACAGATAAGTGACATGGATTGAAATTATGGTAAATTTAAATTGATGGCCTAATTAGTATTATCTCTTTTTGTATTCTCTTTAAGAAATATTATCCAGGAGGAACTCATTTTGCATTAATGTTGATATAAAGTGTAATTCTGTAGCATTTCCATTGTAATTTGGCATTAATTAATGCATCATTATTCCAAAGTGTTAATTAAATTATTATAGAAAGGGACATCTGCCCCAGTTCAGAAAGAAAAAAAAAAGTATGGTGCATGAGAATTAGACTTTCAAAGATTGAAATGGCATGTGAGTTCCCACACTAGTAGAGGCACAAAACCAAGCAGAAAGAGAGGCATGATGAGCATGTGGCTCATAAACCACAATACGACATCAACATTTGCTCACTGGTCTGATGACAGCATCAGAGCCTCAAAGCCAGGCAGTCATCAGGAATCTAAAATGGCAAATTTCTAATACAGTAAATCAAATACACTGTACACTGACTATCAGGAATTACAAGAAATTCCGTGAATTAAATAGGGTTATAAAATATTCACAAATTCTGCAGGTTCTGCTAAATACTCTACTTGGCTTTTGGGCAGAAATACCACTATATGGTCACTGGGAGTGCCAGGCTGGTATTGGGATTTATTACAAATTGTCCTGCACTCCTCAGTGTTGACTGTCTTGACCTTCTGCCTGTAGACCTAAGTGGGTTTACTGAAATCTCAGATCAGCATTTCAGTTGTTGTTCTCATTTCTATCAGCTGGGTGGTAGCTGTTTTCAAATGCAGAGAGGAGAAAACATAATCCTTTATCAAAGAACATACAGTTCAATCCAATGCCCAGTGAAATCTATAGAAGTCTAACTACTGACTTCACAAAGAATTGGCATTTAAGCCTGCATCTGGGAGCAGCACAAGCAGACCTTTGAGGTAATGCCACTGGCATCAAGTGGGGCTCTTTGCAAGGGGCCACATAAACTCTGTGGAATTGGGGTCTCTGTGAATTATTAAACTCGATTAATATTTCAAGAAAACATTACTCTAGAGCATGAAGCATATTCTATGTGATGTGACCTACCTGCCAGTTTTACACCAGAGCCAGAGCTGCACAAGATGCTTCCAGCATGTGGGTTCCATAAGATTCAGTGTCTACACTATTCAACAACACTGTCTGTTTCAACAATAATCACTTTCTTTTGTTAGATTTGGGCTTGCACTGAAAGATCTTTAAAATGTAAAAGTTAAATGAGGCTCTTATAAAGAAGTGGTTTGGGTGCAGTATATTAAAGCAAAACTTCAAAGGAGCTCAAGATACCTTTCAAGCTAAGGTACAAAAATTTAAACAAGAACAAAAGCCTCTCTTGTATTTTGAAGCATTAATTGTTCCACTTCCGTTGATGTAAAGTGAAAGGAGAAGCTTTTAGTTAAAAGCACGTAGTAGCAACCAACATGGAATGTTCCAAAGTCTCATGGAATAATTTTAGCTTTGATATAATGGCACAGGTAAATCCCAAATTATAATGCTTTCTGTAGCATATGCAGTAATTTTGGTAGCTGAATCCATTAGATAAACATTAGTGCTTGAAGAGATTATTGGCATAAAACATTTTCACCTTTTATATTTATAAGACATTTCATATTTATAAGGTATTTCATAACTTTGTAAGTGGTGTTTGTCACATAACTTTGTGTGTTGTTTGATATTTCATAACTTTGTGAGTGAAGTTTTAGCTATCATTATAGCCTAGTTTTCAAAGAATAAAGCTGTTTGCTCTTTCGTCCGTCTGTCAGTTCCCCTCCTCTAAGGAGTGTAGAAACTGTAAGAATATAAAGTTTGCCATAAGTTTCACAAAAACTGGCACTCAGGTAGTAAAGAAAGAGCCAAACTAATGCTTCCATGGAAGAAAAGTTTCACCTGACAATTAAACAGTTCTGTTGACTATTGGCCCCTCAGTTGGCCAGTTCAGTGCCAACCATAATATGTTAGCTTGCCCACTTGTTATTAGTCAAGGATACTGTGGAAGGATTTATGAGACATATGAAGTATTTATAAGTCTCATGTGCAAGCACATCATGGAATAGACTCAGAGAGGAACAGCGAGTTGTTTTGGTGCAGATATAGGCAATTAGGAAACAATGTTGAAAACTACTACATTTATTGGTACTGCTGTTCAAGAATAGCTCATTGTGGTATAATTTGAGCACATTTGCAGATCTGCTCAGTAGAAAAAAAAACCCCACATGATATCACAGAATCACAGATGCATTAAAGTTGGAAGAGACTTCTAGGATCATCAAGTCCAACCATCAACCTATCACCACCACGCCCACTAAACCATGTCACTAAGTACCACATCTGCATGTTTGTTGAACACCTCCAAGGATATGTACTAATATGCCTGATACTTGCAGCATTATAAATGAAATATATAAACCAATAATTATAACCTCTAATACCTCTAACTCTGGCCCATGTAAGGTGACTCTGACAGGAAAAATAGTACCTTTTCTTTTCAGTTCTCTTTTGTATCATAGCAAGAGTATTGCTAGTTTAGACAGTAGTTAGGCAAGCTGAGACACAGAATGATTAATTTATAGGTTTTCTTAAAGCTAGACTCTGGTTACTCATACTGGGAAAAACTGTCCCAATTTTCAGAAACATGATTCTTTTTAGCTTTTATAAGCCTAGTTTGATTCATATGCACTAGAATGTTTGAAAATAAGGTCCAATGTCTTTCCATCAAGACTTGTAGCTACTGGTATAATATCTATGTAAACATATATGTATTGAATGCTATGTTTCTGTGCTTCTCTCTCTTCTACATTGCATGGGATGTCAGTGGAAGTTACAAGAAAATGTGCCTAACAAATCCAGGAGAATCAGCTGTAACTTTAAAAAAGGAAGTATCACAAATCAATAAATATAAATAAACAAATAGAACTAAATTCCTAGTTTCTCCTCTTTCCAGCTAGAAATTACAGACCTTCTAGTGCCTAGAATGGAGTGGTATGATTTTTTAAGATTCATCTGATTGTGCTACAGAAATGCCTGATTAGTATAGCAACATCCAAAGTTTGTTGCTGTGCTCAAGACTGTTAACTTACAGCATTATCATAAACCCTACTGTCCTGCATGTTGTTTATTACAGTGAGCATGGGCAAAAATGAAGGCTTTACTATATATATATGAATTATTTTACTACTCAGCTTTTCCTGCCAGATGTTTGAACGGTCAGCCAAAGCTCCATAGATACACAAGCTTGATCTACAAGCATGCAAAAATTAATTAAAAAGTAACCTAATACTGTCTCTTTTGTTCACTCTTTAACAAAGTGACAGTGTATTTTCATTATTTGATGAGTACATACAAATAATAACAAATTAATTGTTGATCAATCAATGAAATTATCTTTTTGACCCAAAAAAATAACAAGGGAAGATATGCAGAATTTCTAATAAAATTACAATCCCAAAAGAATTTGAATTCATTACTTTTGAAATATAAGGCAGACAGCTCCTTTCACTAACATGGATTTGAACTTATAGAGGGTAAATTATCAAAGACGCCCTTGTTGCTGCATGCTGCAATACAATTTTATTAAGAATTACAGAGAAAAATTAATAAGCACTCCAGTGTTGAGTCTTGAAGTACAGCATGGCTTAGAACTTGGCACAAACTTGGGAACATGCCCTGCTTGCAGTATGTATTCTTTCAATTTAAGTATTATTAATGTTGCGGGCAAGGTTAAAAGCTCAGCCCATGTCACAGTGCCAACCTGCAAAAAATCTCAGAACCTGCCAAATGGTCTGAGTTTGTCAGTGTGCAGTAAGCATGCTCCTCTGGATGTTCAGAGCTAATGGATGAGTTACTGGAAGTGCACATTCCAGGGCTGTGCTCCTAGCATCCTAATACAGTGATTTCCTTTCAGGGGAAGTTAAGAATTGCCATGTTTCTCTGCTTGGTGAACAACCTAATGCAAAATCATAATGCAGCAGAGTCCCAGTAAGTACAAGAGATTTCAGGTCAAACTCAGTGCATTGAATTCACTTCCCAAGTACTCACAGCTGCAGCTCAGAGATGAAGCTGTCCTTTCCATTTCCTCCCACTCTCTTTCCAACTTGAACTCACCAGTTCCCTAGTTCCTACAATGAAACTTCTAGACTGATCTGATAATGTTACAGAAATGCCTGATTACCAACCATGCTAATCCCAGCAGGGTGTGCCAGGTTTATCTTCTGTTATAGAGCAGTGTCAAGTAACATATAGATCCTGCAGCTAAATTTAAATGAGCTTTCTTATGTTCTGGAGGGAATCCAACCCTATAAATATACAGCTCCATGCTGCTGTAGCTATATTGCTTTCTACAGCACAGTACAGCGTAGATATGCCCATCCATATGTGACCACCATGATGTCATGATGTTCAGTGGGAGAAATTGAATTAGGTGCAGGTGTATCACTGCAGAAAAAAAAAAAGGTTAGAAATAAAAGAAAGCTAAAGACTTTCTACACAAGTTTGAGACTAAATAGCTTAAATTAGGTTTCCTTGTTTTAGTGTCTTTTCTCTCTCCCACTTTGTTCTATTGGGGAGCAGATGCTCAACAGAGGATCATCTTCTAATTCCTTTCATACTCTTAATTTGAAAGTGTTTCCCTGCAATCCTGGCCAAACTCTGATCTTGTGATCAAGTAGTTCCCTGGTTCACATTAGAGAAAGTAAATATTCGAAAACTATGAGACATTGCCCATTACCAAGAGTGTCAAAACCAGTTAACTGATGCTGAACTAAGGCCAGAACAGCTGATTTAACTCTGAAGCGGCTCTTTACAAGCCATAAAACAACTACAGACTAATACATGCAATGTTTATAAACATAACATAGGTAACATCCAAATTCATAAGAAAACATCAAAAAGATCAGTCAATAGATCTGGCAGATTCAGGTAAATTTGGTAAAGAAGCAAATCAAAAGAGTGCCCAGGAGGATCATCCTTTCAAAGGCATTTTTCTACTTCTAAACAACAGAGCTCAAATATGAGGCATAACTGGAACAGAACCACAAACAAGTCATTATCTAAACTATGACTGTTTATTTCTCTCAATTGAAAGCCAAGGATGAGTATGCAGGATTTAGGATTCATCTTCCATGGTAAATCCAGTTTTATTTTCTCCCTCACCATTCAGTACTCTTGCAAATGCTCAGCAGCATAAACCTGTCATTTCCTCTGCTCTTTTTTGTGTCCTAGTTCTGTTCAAAAACAATGGCAACCATTTCTTTTGGCCTCTGTGAGTTATATGCCCAAGAGAGATGCTGAGAATACAAATGCAAGCTGACAAATATATATTATTGGTCTGGATTTGGGTGCAGGAGATGGCAAATGTACTACAGAAGAGCTGCCAGAGGTAAGCATACAAAATGTGGCTCCTACACAAAAGAATGAGATTTTCAGAGAATCTGGTGGAAAGCCCGACAAGTACATTTTGTTGCTGCTAAAAGAATTTATTTCTGCTGAAACCCATAACTCCTGGGTTAATAAAGTGAACTTTGATGGGACTAGAGGGAAATATGGGCTTCCCAGGAAAGTTAGGACAAACTTAGATGCATTTCTAGAACACAGATTTATGGAAGTGATTGAAGCTGATAAGATCAAAACCCAAGTTAACACTTTCCTTTGCTTTCCTCCCACACGCTAAATAGACCTCTGCCACAGTTGGCCTGCTACCAATAAAACTAATGACACCTCTAAACAATACATTTCACAGAATCACTGAGCTCTTACACTTAGTATTCATGTATGTTGTTTTGCTTTGAATTTTGAGGGATTTTAAAGAACCTGTTTAATGTTAGGTCTAACTGACAATGGAAATAGCCAATGACTCATCACGATTGACTACTATATCACAAGGCTTAAGGGAAAAAGACACACAGAATCTGAGTTAGTCTAATCAGGCTTGTATATCAAAGGGAGTACCTTGGTAAAAGTCTCCAGAGCCAGAAACAATGAAAGTTCTTGGAAAGATCTACTAGTTCTAAAAAGTATGCACATATTCACTACATACTTATACTATTAAAATGCTAAAACTGGTGCCTTCTTTACTCTATTCCTTCTTGCTTATTAGTGCACTATCTAAAGACAGGCAAAATATAAGCTTATGTCATGCTCTAGTTAAAGGGTAGTCACACTGTCATACTCAAGTCACAGAAACTTGAGAAAACCAAGAGTTTAACAGAGCTGACAGGCATGTTAGAAAAGAACAATCTTTCTTCTGTTGGGAAGGGGAAGCTTTCTGGATGCATCTAATAACACATCCTTATCTGTAGGCAGGGAAGGCCAGCTAAATGGCCTTTCAAATTGTACAGAGGAGGCTATTGAAAAAACCTGCTAAGTAGGGATGTGGCAGATATAATGCAGGCTGTATGATAGGCCACATCTGCATTTTGGTCATGTGATGAGCATGTTTTCTCACATTACTCAGGAAGGGCAATAACAGCTCTGAGGAAAAGATCAAGGAATGGGCTGAATGAATTGTTCTGATGAGACAGATTTAACACGTGGGCTTGAGATGCTAGAAAAGACAAGCCTAGGGCTAATATGTACTCTATTTCTCATAAATTTAGAGCACAGGTTAGTTTATGAAATTTAGGCAGGAAGACAGGTTTCTACTACCTCTCTGTTTCTAATTTTAATGTTGAATTGCCCACCTCTAAATCTTTTTTCTTTTGTAAGCTCCACAGCTTTCCTGATTTTTTTTCTCCTTTATTTTACATAGGAAGTGTTCAAGTCCAGATATAATTTATATCATTTCTTTCTTACCATAGGCTAATCTAGGCTTATTTTTCAATGTCTTTTTTATATATACTTATTATTAGTCAATGCTACTTGCTGGTACATTATTCAGATATTTGAAAGTTAGCCTATGTTACATATGGCTCTAAAGCTATTAAAGGTAAATAAAACTGCTTCACTAGTTGTTTATTAGATATGTATATTCATGTGTATACACGTGTGTGTATATGTGTGTGTGCATATATTATATATACACACATATATATATATGAACTTCTTGGTGGCACCAGATACATTAACTTTTCTGAAATATTCATTAGAAAAGCTATTTTTCATCTTTCTAGTTCACCCATTCAATGTAAGTAAAACATCACAGTGATAATTAGACAATATCTTCCAAATTTTTCAAAATTAATTGAGTAAGGTGCCTGAAAATGAACATTACAATGGAATACTACACATTGCTGTATTTCTTGAGGACTTCCTTTCAAGGCTTTTCCAGAAATTGGAACAATTTACAAAATCAATAAAGTGTTTCAGATAATATGGATTTACTACATTTTAGATTGCATCTAGTACTAAACTCTTTGTTTTAGGATGTCTTGCAAAGAGTTTTGAAGGAAATATGTCCAGTTATCAATAAAACTCTCATTAAAGAAAGAATCCTAGTAGCTTTTCATGGGCAGCTTAGCAACTTTTCATTTTTGTCTAACCAATGTGCACTTTTAGTCTTGGAATTAGTCATAGACTAATTACCTTAATCTATGAAAATATCGCATTTCCAAACTAAAGTGTTGGAAAATTCTAGAGTCAATTCAAGATTGACTTTCTGTAATTCAAAATTTACTATGTGTTGTTAATAGAGAATTCAGAATTATTTTTGTTTTGCAATATGTGTATTACAACCCTCTATGGATCTATTAATAGTTTTGTATTCTTAGCTCTGTGCTAAACCAGGCCATGTAACCTTATTGTACATAAGGACTGGCTTTCACGTACCTGCTTTACAAGTTTTACTGGGACAGGCTTTAAAAAATTATAAACCAGGGAGATATAATCTCTTAAAATTAAAACACCACACCTACTTCTTTCTAAGATACTCACTACGAGCAGTACTGAAGAATGTACACGTTTCTATCCTGAAGAAAACTATCCTGGCACAAAAAAATTAACTCAACTTTCTACTATTCCCTAATTAAACATATCCTTCTTTCTTTGCTAACAACATGGTTACATAGCAAATGGAAAGAATCTTCAAATACAGAGTAGTACACAATAACCAATTCCTGTTATTAACAGGAAAACTTTAAGAATGAATACATTTAAAATTACAAGTATTTTTTCAAAATACATATTTGGGAGAAATTATTTATGAAAACATGTTTATCTATTATTTCTTTTACTGATACTACTCTTGTGCATGACTCTGACGACACATAAGATACACAGAGAAAAACTTCTGTCTTCCACTGTGATTCCTCAGTTCTTGATTTCACAAAAATGGAAGAGGAGGATCTGAATACATAGGCAGATTAGATTGTATTCATTCAAAGCACTTTTTAACAAACTTTGCTGAAAATCTCATTGAATCAAGCACACTGTGCCTTAAATCGACAATATACGTAATTCATTTTGTAAACTGCCTGTATAAGTAAATGACAAATGTAACTATCTGAATTTCAGGCCTGAGTTAAATCTTATATATTTAGAACCACAATATGTGAGTGACACAGTAGGGTATTGTTTACTGAGATACACAGTAGAACCTAAGGAACTGATATTACAGTGGAAAGTAATCTAAATTGCTTTCACAGAATTTCTACTACTTTCAAGTAATAAAAATGTTACACTATACACTCTAAATAAAATCTTAGTTGCTATCGACAGTTACTATGAGATTCAGCCAGAACTACCAAGCTCTGAAAATAAGGACCAACTTCTGTTGTTTTTGTTGATACATTTGGCATCCAATCATGAAAAACAATGTCCATGTCACTAAAATGGCCTCCAGGCATTCAGTATATCTACATCGAGGTTAAACATCTATGTGAAGATGTGACAGCACACCTTATAAAAGATATTATTGAGTAATATAGACTTTCTGTAATAACCAAACAGTAAAGAATATAGCTTTTTAAAGGTCTCCCCATGGCTGATCTCATGACTCAAAGATGAGAGACTGTGCTGCAAGCTAAGTAATAAAATCTGGTGGATACTGTGGGCTAGCTTGTGACAAATCATATCAAAGTATTATTAAAGAAGGAACTTGAGACCCAAGACTATTATTGATTCTTGACAGAATTTCTTATAAATAAATGTTGCAATCTGATCCTGGACTCCCTAGGCCCTGGTAGAATTCTGACTATCATAGGGCAGGTTGCAAAACAGTAACATTATATTAGTGAAAGCTGAAAAAAGCATATTCAGCATCAAATAGGTAGCACGGTCTAAAAAGACCAGTAAGAAACCATTTTTCACAGGCCTCATACCCTTGTAGCAGTGGATTACTGTTTAAAATGGCAAAACAATTTCTGAGTTTATAACAGGGCTGTGAACGTGTTAGTGGAATAAATCTGTGACCCTTTAGAGCACTAAGGACACACCTCCATTAGTGTCCATATTCCTGCATTGAAGAGGCTGATACAGTCAACTGAAATGACAGGGTGATAAATATAAAACCACTATCATCAAAAAGACTGGAATGTAAAAGCACTTAGTTTCAGTCTAAGTAACTCACAGAAAGTTTGGTTTCAAGAACCAGTGTATCATCCATCACTGCTCTACCTTCTGTTGACAAAGTAATTGTAAGATATCTAGAATGGAGGTTCAATATGAACTGACATTTTTGAAAGGAGGAATTGTGTGCTGCACTTACTCATTAAATGTATTTTCCTCCACTAAAGATGTTTCCTTTTTTAGTTTATGTATGAATAACTTTAGTTAAAGTTCCCTTGACACACTGACTTTGCTTTGAATAGCACCTATGTTCATTAACATAAAACCTGAAAGAAAATAATTTTAATGTAGCTTTTTTAACACTTCAAAAGCCTTTAACAAATTGATCGAGCACAATTATGTATTCTAAAGGGAATTGTAAAGAGATCACACAAGGTTGAAAAGTTCTAGTTATTAAAAAGAAAAAAAAATCCTAAGTAAAAACAGGCACTCTGTGTGGAACTTTGATGCATAGTGGAAGAAAGTAATAAAATTATATACATCCCCAACCCCCCAACTTCTCTCTATTTTAACACAGACACACAATTATTGTCTGTATCATTTAGCACACAGAAAACACCATGCTAGTTCGATAATGTAAAAAAAAAAGTGCAGAGGTCAAGACAGTCAGAAATTACAGAGAAGCTAAATTACCAGTCCACTTACTTACTACTGAGACTAGTGAGTCAAGGCAAACCTGAACAACTACATAGCAAGGAGATCACACCAATTTATAAATATGGCTGTCTGCCTTTGGGCTGGAATAGATCTCATAACTATGGCACTCTTATCTTAGCTAATGGGATAGTATTACTGGTAAAAGACTTAAAAAAGACTTTAAAAGACTGTATCATAACAGCATTCTTTCAAAAACCTTATAAACTAAAACAACAACCTATTGCAGCTAAATGGATCAGCTGATATTGAATGAGCTGTTACCAAATGGGAAATAGATTCTGATCTGCAAAAGGCACTGTTTTTTCCCTTATATTTATGGGCCTAAATTTATATCTGATTATTTAAAAAGAATATTTCAGATGATGCTTTTGTCATTATAAATTACTGAAATGCAGCCACTTTGGTTAAATTCAACATAAAGACGCAGAATAAAACTATCTGTAGATGGAAAGGATAAGGCCTATGGCTTTAAGCTCTCACTCTACCGAATATTGAACAGAGACAAGCAAACACAGATCTTTGTTTCCATAATGCATTTTCCCAGAATAGCAGAAGCTCTCTTTGGGAAGATGCTACAGGAAGACCTCCATTTGCACACCCTTTCTGTTCACCACCCTTTCAGCAGTGGTGACAGCAGACATAAAATTGCACAGATTCAGAACTCAATGGATGGAGAAACAAACTGTGAGGAAAAAAACCCAAACAAAAAAAACCAAAAAAAAAACCCCTGCAACTAAATTTTGGCAACTACAAGTTGCATGGATCTAAAATCTGTTCCGTCGGGTAAGCCTCTTTATGCTATTGACAAGACTTTAGAGATGGATCCAGAGCATATTGAGGGATCTGTAGTGGCACGAGAGAGAGAGATGCTTTTTGATGGGAAGCGGGACGTGCCCTTACTAACATTTCAGAGGACCACAGAAGAAGAGCTCAGTAAACTCCACTGAGGACAACTACTATTCCTAATAGACCTGAAAGCACAGCAGCAGAAATGGGCAGAAGTCAAAGACCAAAAGCAGGGAGCACTGCAGGGAGTTAGAGTACTCTGTCCACACCCAAGGTGGCTGGGCCTGAGCTATCTGCTGGCCAGCATTCCCTGCAGGAGGCAAAGAAGAAGAAAGGCAGTAAGGATGTACCCAGTGAACGTTATCCTGCTGGTCATGGAATGATATTAAGTAGCTACTAGGAAAGTTATTGTTAGAAGAGCGTTGGTGGGCATGTTCCTAATACCACTTTTTGGACAATTCTCTATTGTCCCTCAAATATTCTCTGTTGCACAGACAGATTGACGATTTCTAAGTGAGAAAAAGTAAACTTATGTTCAGACAACATTTACTGAATTCAGGCTTTCACTGTTAGGCTTGACCTAATGTCTTGGTTTTAAGAGAGCTGTTTTGACCTGCCTATTCTTTGTATCTGGTAACAACACTGGGCACAAGGGATACATGACTGATGGCTTGCAACAAAATAGCTATTACTTGGTGTGAGATGACTATCATCATTTGAACAAGATTTGCATTTTGCTGCAGATAAGGGGAAATCTGGGAGTAGGCAGGTGATGATGTCAGCAGCAGGAGTGCAGCAACAAGACCAAGCACAGGGAGGGAAATCTTTATAGCAATCTCCTTAAGGCTGAAGGAGTAGGAATGTGGAACTTGCAACCCCACAGCATAAGCATTTAACCCTCCTCCCTTCCAGAAAAGCATCTTTAGAAAGGACAGACGAAAGAGAACCTCTCAATCCATTTCAAATGCCTTCTCCTCTATCTAGATTACTAGATACAGTGAGACAGGATTACAGACTGAAGAATTTTTTTCAGTATTTCAGAGCTTCTGACTCAATCCTGAAAACATCTTTACATTATCTTGCTTAGAAAAAAAAACCAAGTTTCATTATACAGGGTTAATATAAAATAAGTAGGATTAGAAGTATTTCTTACCTCAAAAATCTTTAAAGTGTATGAGGTTATATATTGACTAAATGGGCAATAAAAAAAGGGACAACCCCTCAGTATCAGCAAGAACAAACCAATAGCACTGTGAGCCAAATTCTTTTACACATATGCACAACAGGAAACTCACGCTTTCCCGTAGTTCTGTTAGGATAGGATGACTGGAGAAATAAAATACCATTCAGTAAAATAAGGATGACAAGATCTGGCAAAGGATGGATGTTAGAAGTAAAGACAAGTTCCAGCAAAGTATAGACTGAGCACATGTTTTGTTTATCCATCAAATGACCCTACAAGATGGAAGTTTATTCTGTTAGGTTCCAATGTGTTTTTCTGTATAGGCTGGAAGGGATGTTTATTTTTCTGAAACTCAGTGATCTCTGTTGATGCATCATTAAAACAAAAACCTAAACCAAACCCAGATTAGTGCCAAGCAATCTTCGGAGATGATAAAATGAGTAAGATTGAAGTTGAGATTTGAAAAAACAAATCTGTGTGTCGATAAATATAGTGATCAGGATGAGCGAGAGGTGTCAGACAGAAAAACCTGCTGCAATGTTTGTTGCTGCCAGTGCACAGAAAATAAAGCCTAGGAGAGCTTGTTGAAAAATTCGTGGGGATATATGCAGAGCACTAGCGATTTATAGAGTTGTCTTCCAGGATGTATCATTTGGGTAGACAGTGACCAAAACAAGAATCCTACATGGAACATTTCTATAGCAAGATAAGCTTCTTGTATCTCCAGTGATTTAAGATCACAAATACTGCATCCTTCTCTACCATTTATTACCCTTTTATGGTAAAAGTTTTGTCAGTAATAAAGCTACTTTGGGAGGTTCCTAGCCCTTCCCTAACATACTCCTCCTGTCTCTTTTTGCTTCTACATACACATGCCCTCATGTTTAGACTGTTGGTTGTTTCGAATGCAAGGGACCAACCTATGAAAGAGGCACCAAAATGGTTTGGATTAAAACCCTCTCTCCCTCACTGACTTCTCCTACCCAAGGCTTACAGGTTCCTTAGCAACAGAGGTATGGGCACAATGAAAAGGGCAAAAATAAACAAATGACACAGACAAGGAACTTCAAATGCAAACCTCACTCCTGAGGAAAACAATATGCAGTTACAGTCTCATTTTGTGAGTACAGACCATGGTATTGAATTAGGAAGCATCATCAGACTTTTAATCACTGTTTACTTTAATTAAGCACAAGGTACTAATGTATTCAGATACTAAATGCCAGTCTAAACAATGCAATGCCAAGTAATGGCATCCAGGCTACCTCTGGGAAAGTTTGTATTGGTATTAAAAAAAGCATAATTACCTTTGTTATTCTTTCCTTATTCCTGTGGAAGGGGCTGCAAAAATGGTATAAACACAGCCAAGATCATACTCAATTCCTTCTCTAAGTTACTAAGAACTAAGAAAAGACAATGCTTTAAAGTCAAAGCACAGATAAGCAGCTGTTATGTTGCCAACTTAAGGTGGGAAAAGTTACTGGATTACGAAAAGTGTGGAAATAAGTAAGATTTTACAACATTCATCAGGAGATGAAATTTAGGAATATTCTCAGCAGAAAAAGGGAAAGGAAAGGATTGAAAATTGGATGTGCTGCCAGGAAGAAAGGAGGAAGAGCTAGATATAAAATTTATAGGTCCTTTGAGCTCCTGAATGGAGAATTTGGAGAAGGCAAAATGTCATCTTCATCAGTCTCAGATGACTTGCTATTCTATTGCCCGATGGGACCATTATCATCTGATTAAATTATAATCCTGTCAAAACTCTATTTGGATCCAGGAATGAGCTTTCAGAAAAACCCTGAGTCAAGGTAGAGCTTTCCTGCCTTTGAGATCTACAGAACACATGACCTGAAATAGGAATTAAATGTCTATCTTCAATCTTCAAAACACACTTCTATGAACATTTGTTACTTTTTGTAAACCCAGTGTGTCTTATCTCTGTGTTGTTATTCTCTTTCTAATAGATTAGATGGTTATCTAACTTGCACTTCCAGGAAAAGGGGGGATGAGAGGGAATTCATTTTGGAATGACCTGTAAACAAAAACTTAGAATGCTAAGCAACCTAAAAAGTCAAATGTTTGATTTAGACCACATGCAAATTTTAGATAGCATTTCGGCACTAAACAGGGACTTGGTCAACTAATTTTCTTGAAATGGTAAGTTATTTCAAATTTTCAAAAAGTATTGAAAATGTTGAAGATGTTGACTTAAAAATTTGAGTAGCTCCTGACAAACTACTATACAAAATAAAAAAAAAGGCAAGTAGCTTATAGAATTTGTTATTATTAAATTGTAAATGTTCAATGGTGAATAGAAAGGTGAGAGGAGAAGATACTGAAGTATACCTTCTGTGCTCATTTATTTATTTCTTCGCAGCATTTCAGGAGCTGAGTAGGTAGTCACAGAAATGGCATTTATTCCAAGAAAAAATGATTCTTGTGCTAAGGACTTTATACTGCTGCTGGCATGTCTGTTTTTTTGAAGGAGTCAAAGTGATCAGATCACCCAGTAAGGAATACTTCAGCCCTGATTTTTAAATTTTAGCAGAATAAGGATATTCTGAAGAATAGCTCAGACAATAGCATTGGTCTCCACAACATTTTACATATCTTGCTACCAGAATTTGTGCAGTCAGCTTTGCAGCATCAAGAAGCTGTGGGGTATCTCTCTGTGTCACACATCTATTCACTACAACTGGATAACTATTCCCTTTTTTCCTCTTGTTAAGAAGTACCAAGTGTGATTTTGCAAGTCTTGCATCATTCTCATATGGTTTTCCTAGAAGGAATGCCTGGAGCTCATCATAAACTACCCAGCAAAGTATCCCACTCCAGATGTATTTGGTATCAACAGCACTATATCATACTGTTGCTCGAAGGCCTGATACAGATTTCTGTCTGAAAATCACCTCCTTAGCATCTCACACTTTGCCATTGATCTGCAATATATTATCATTTATTTTTAATACAAGCATTTCTACATGTTAAAGCTGTATGCACTTATATCTTCAGTATATAAATCCCAGGCAGTGCAGAAAACTGAGCATATTCTCGTTAATCATAGAATTATAGAATCATAGAATCATAGAATGGTTTGGGTTGGAAGGAATCCTCTGGAGGTCATCTAGTCCAACCCCCCTGGAGTGGGCAGGGACATCCCCAACATAGAAAATGGAAAGTTCAGCTACAAATAAGTTAAAACTTATTTTAAAGCGAAAACACTTTAATCTTCTAATGCCACACAATTCTAAAGAATAAGGAAATAATTCTCTTCAGATGAAATTTCCAAGATGAGATTTATAAATGGGTGCCTAACTCCCTTAGACAGCACAGCCTACAACAACATATACAGGCTTACAAGAGTGTGTTTCATTTACAGATAAAAGCAGAAGAGGCTGGATATAGTTTTCATTTCCAGAAGAGCTTTGTTGTGGTTACTCTGCTGACTAGAAACTGTGATTCTCTGAAACATTTAGCCCTTGAGAAAGAGAAGCAGGAGACAAATCATGTGAGGAGTGGTTGGGAATAGCAAAAGATTGAACACTTCTTCGAGCTTGAACATGTTTTACTAAATTTTCATCTCTGTTTGGCCAAGTGGTAGTTGAAACACATTAAATGAAAAGCTATGTGGGAGTGTAACACTATGCTGCAGTTGTACTTTGTGCATACACTTCTTATCTTTTCAGGAACTTATTCCAGATGTTTCAGTAGAGGAAAATAAAACAATTATCTTGGTCATGTTTTGAGGGGAGCTCTTAGCAGGTCTGGAAATGCTTTAATCTGCCCTTCCAGTTCCTGCAGCAAATGCCCTATAACATTAATTTTCTAAAATTGTTTATGCCCCATTTTATTTTTCTCTGCTATTTGATGTGCGTGGGAAACTCAGCAAACGTGATAATAAAGAAGGAATACAACTGCATCAATATTTAGTGGTGAACACTTCTGGTGTTTTACTTTAGCAAAATGTGACCTTAGACCACTGCAACACTTGTACAGAATTAAGGAAAAGCTTATGATTTTAATTTACCATTATCTCCTGATATATAGGTTACAAACCGAACTTTTACATGAAGAATATTTAGTTTAAACCCTTATGGAAAAACATAATTCCAGCATCATCAGAATAACATATACTGGTATAACATCAATGCTATAGGTAGGATTCTGCTTGGTAAGTCAGGATAGTGGGAAACACTAAATCTAGAGAGATTCTTTAAAACTGAGCAGAAATTACATCAGCACTTTTCATTTTCCTGTGGAAATCAACAGAATCCACAGAGCATGGGTGAATCTCAATAGACCAGCAGTGGAAAAAAAAACAAGGGAAGGGGAAGAAGAAGGGGAGGAAGAAAGGGAAAAAGAAGGGGAGGAAGAAAGGGAAAAAGAAGGGGAAGAGGCAGCAGAGTGAAAATGTGGTGTGTTATCTCTAGCATTCATTACTTATAGGTTTAGCCTGTAATTCTCAGACCTCCAGGTCCATTCACTGATCACTTAAATACATGACTTCTCCCCAGTATGCTGTTTGCCACAGACAACCTGCCCCTTACAGCAACAGTCAGCACACACAGTACCAGGACTTCATGCCATTTCTACCTCTTTTGATTTTTATTCAGTTGGACTGATAAACACACATTTCCAGTATTAAACAGTTGCTATGAGCTCAGTATTGCCCTGTGATATATGATACCACAAATCTTGCTGAATTGTTCTTCTTTTCTCTAGTCTAGGCCCTTTTCAGACACTTTTTCTAGCCATCCTGATTTCATTAGAGCAAATGTCATATCTCCTTTAGCTTACAAATTCCCAGTCACAGAAGTCAGACAGCTACTTTAATGTAATGTTAAATTTTTAAAAATACTTTCATGTTATACATCCATTCGCTTTTTAAGAGTAATTTCAAAATACTGTTATGTCCTGACCAATTTTATTAGTACTTCGCCCCCCTTTCCTCTGATCAAAATTAACATCTGTACAAAGAATACACCCTCTCTTTTAAAGGATTACTTTTCATCTTGAATCATGCATAGAAAATGCCTTCTAACTCTATCTAGTGTAAATAATGTGTAAAATAATCAAAGCATCATCATGATCTGACAGCAGAAGCCCTTTGATGAATAGGGTTTTATGTAGGATTATCATATGACATTTCCAAACTACATTATATTTGAGATACATAGTATTGCATTAAATTCTTCTATCATGCTGGATTTGTACATTTAGCAAGTTATCAGCATTTTCCTTTGTGGTCAGATTTACACAGCAATCACAATTGAAAGCACCAAAAGTACAAAAGGAAAGCAGAGCAGAGGAAGGGTATTCTACTAATGAAGAATCAGATCTTGTTCTCATTATGTTGTGTTATTCATTCGACTGTTTAGCTCTGACAATGTTATTGTGTTTGTCCAGAGCACCAGGTAGCAATACAGTCCATAAATATGTTATAATGTAAAGTATGAGATATGCTGCGAAAACAAGCAGTATAGCTACACAACAGCTAGGCTGGAAAAAACACCATCCATCCTGCACACCACCACCAATACATCCCATTTATGGTAGTCAAACTCTGTTTATCCTGTAGTTTCTCTGCAAGTTAGGTGGTGACCTACAAGTGCATCATTTTGCCCGAAATTCAAGAAGTAGTGTGCATGATGCTTTCAGAGTTTGTGTATTACAGCAAAGTGATACTCATTGGGTGACAGCCATGGTTTCACTCTAAATGCAATCACATACCTTAGAAGTGTATAGTTTAGCAGAAAGTGGCTTCTGTGACAGAATAAACATGAAGACTCATTCAGTCTTTGGCACATACTGAAAATTCAATTGATTGCATTCCTTAGTTTTCATTAAAGGTGAGCCATCACTACAGAGAATGATACTACAAGATCCTGGATAGGTTAGGAGAAGCAGTCCTTATTCTTACCAGCCAATTGATTGTTCCAGCTATATATATGATGGAAGATTTCATCTACCACGCACAGTAAGCAATGCTAACCTACAGTTGCAAAAATAAAAATGCCTATTTGTAACAGAGAAGTCTTCACAGAACAGGTGTAAAACATGCTCAAATGCTCACACAAGTCCATTTCCCTTCTTGAACTCAGCTGTACCACCCTGTTGTGCGCTGACTTTTACCATAGCTCAATAAAATATATTTTTTACGACTGGAATGTCCCAGGTTGCACCAAAAGGCAGGTTTTCAATAAACAGATTTCCCAGAGGAAGAAACTATGCCAGGATTTTACCTCATTTGCAGCTTTTACTCAGTTTAAAAAGCACAGTGGAAGAGAAGGAAGAAGAATGGAGAAGGAGTGAGGAAGAATGGAAAGGAGTGATGGCAAAGTCCATGTGGTGATAGAGTCTAATGTAGGGCTCAGTAATATGCCCAAGGCTGGAGGTTGGTCCCTACCTAAAAGTCAGTAAATGCCATTGCTATGAGTCAACCCACACCTTTCACCATGAAACAGAGGTGCACTGATACAGTGTTTCTCAGCCAATCACCTCCTCATGCAAATGACCCTCTTGGTAATTTTAAACAGTTCAGAATCCTCTGCTATGGTTCAAAATGCATTGCTCTCCCACCCAAAATGTCATGCAGATTCCTAATTAAAGGAATGAGTTTGACCTTCTGTGCTCTGGACTACTACTACAGTAGACACTGCATACAGAAAAAGGACATCTAAAAATAAAATAAAATATAACAAAATAAAATAATAAAAAACAATAGCTTTTAAATGGAACTATCTCCACTTACCCTTTCTCCATCAAGAACTAAATCTCTTGAGGTCTCTTCCAACCTCCAGCATTCTGTGAACACACTCAGAGAATCACAGCCATTGATGGAGCTTAATTACTTATCACAGTCTAAGTGTATGAGAAGATAGAGAGTAGCCCACAAAAAAGGACTTGGGGGTGCTGGTGGATGAGAAGCTGGACATGAGCAAACAGTGCATGCTGGCAGCCCAGAAGGCCAATGGCATCCTAGGCTGTATCAAAATAAGCATGGCCAGCAGATCAAGAGAGGTGATTCTGCCACTTTGCTCTGGTGAGATCTCATCTAGAATACTGTGTTCAGCTCTGGAGACCTTAACACAGAAAGGACAAGGACCAGATGGAGCAGGTCCAGAGGAGGGCCACAAGAATGATCAGGGGGCTGGAACACCTCTCCTACAAAGACAGGCTGAGGGAGCTGGGATTGTTCAGCCTGGAGAACAGAAGGCTTCAGGGAGACCTAATAGTGACCTTCCAGTACCTAAAGAGAACTTACAAGAAGGCTGGAGAGGGCCTGTTTACAAAGGCCTGTAGTGAAAGGACAAGGGGCAACGTTTTTAAATTAGAGTAAATTTAGATTGGATATTAGGAAAAAGTTCCTTACCATGAGGGTAGTGGAATACTGGAACAGGTTGCCCAGGGAGGAGATTGAGGCCCCATCCCTGGAGGCATTCAAGGTGAGGCTCGACAAGGCTCTGAGCAACCTGATCTAGTGGGGATGTCCCTGCTCACTGCAGGGGGGGTTGGACTAGATGACCTCCAGAGGTCCCCTCCAACCCAAATGATTCTATGATCCAATGATCTAATGAAAATAGCCAAGTGTTATAAAATAATATGGTTCAACTGATCAGAATGAAAGACATTGCTTAAAAACATAAATCACTTTAGCTGTTAAAACCCCGTATATTCTAAATTATATCCACCATATCCATTGCAAACTGACAATTTACCAAGTGCTAAATTCCATCTGAATTAATACAGAGTACTGAAGTTCATTTTTCAACATTATGTTCTAGCATTTATTTCCTGTAGCCTGGTTTTGGATAACAAAACATAGTACTAGGTTTCTTGCATTTGGCAATAAATACAATCCATATAACATTATACATTGAAAACATAGCAAAAAGAGTCTCCCCTCTTAATAAAAGTAAGTTGATACAAGCATTTCCTCTTTGAAAAGGGTATAATCATGTTTCAGTTTGGAATACTTTAGTATCACAAGTGGTAACAAAAATATTTGGATGAATACAGTAATGAAGAGGTTAAATCTTATTGTAATTAGATTTCTGTATGCATGGTCATGTGGCTAATAGTAAATTTTCCTTGATTAACTGATCCTGTTTGTTAAGAGCTCCTATTAACATTAGCACACTCTATGTCGGCTGTAGAGACACACCATGGACCAGTGCAAGATTAATGAAGGCAGGTACGAATGCTGATTAGAATGTGGCAGTTTAATAAACTCTTCTAACATTAAATTATTTAATGCATTCATGCTCATGTAGGCTATTCGATGGTCAGCTTGACCACCTATGTGTTAATATTGGGAATTGAAATGCAGAGGATGGAAGAAATATAGCAGTGGATGAGGTAATTAGCTCTCATGTCTGATAAATGGGGCAATACCTATGTGTATACATGTTTTAGCACATCACAAATGGTGCTTTCATTAACTGGAATCTCTTGCTGAAAATTTTCTGAACGTTTAGTTTGATTTTGATCCCATAAACAATTCAGCTAACTACTATAGCCAGTGTCTGGTTAATATTGGAAGCAAATTTAAACTGAGCTGTAGTGATAAAATATATTGTTAAAATATAACACAAAAATTATTCTTGAAGCGCCGAAATCATTTGGATGTTATTTCACAGTACTACTTTGGGACAAAGATAATATTTAATAAACATTACCTAGAAAGTTACATGCAATACTCATTTTATCTTGTGTATTCCTCTTTCCTGTATCACTAGCAAGAGTTGTTAACTTTGCAGGAAACTTGTTGCCATTTGAAGAAGATGTCAAACCAGTACCAGCGCTATCTAAGTGTGCACTTGAGTTACACACTGAGTTGAATTCTATTTTGTTATGGGGCAGCACAAGTCCTGTGTCATACACTGTATCAATTCACATTAAAAGTAACAAAAGAAGGGTGATGTTTTGATGTACAATGGCATGTCACATAATTTGATGCACTGCTTTTTGTCTTCAGTGGCATCCAAAACACAACAGTGGGAGAGATGAGGACAAGCCTTGTAGTCCTCCTGCCCAATCCTTTTTGCTGGCATTTGAATCTCTTTTCAGATCATTTAGCAAACCTAAATAAATGGCAGGAATGGCTGATGGGCTTCAATTCAACACTATATCCACCTTCAAGATCTTTAACAAAATATAAAGTTGCTAAAGCACTTTGGTGAATGAGCACTTTACTTATTGACTGTGGTCTCTGTCCGTTCATTTACAGTAAGTCACTCATTTCAAATAGCTTTGGTAACATTTTCAAGATTAAAATGATATAAAATGAATAGCTTTAGTACTGATCAGCCATGTAAGTGCATACTGCTAGAATTTAATTAGCCAAGCTATTACGTCATTGCCAATAGTACAACGTGACAATATTGATGAAAATACACCATCACTCCAGGCCCAATACTCTTACCTAAACATAGGTCTATTAGACAGGATTGTGGTAGAAACTGTCTTTCCTGATAAAGTTTGGGTCCTTTCACCACAAAACATTTTAAAAACAAATTAAAATCAAGTGTACTGAAGGTGCATGTGGGACAGAAATATATCCATAAAATGTGGGCATCATTTAAAAGTAAAAATTAGGACATTGCCTGCTTATGCTCACTTAAGACATCTGAAAGATTCACAGCACAGCTAAAAAAACCCTAATCAATACAAAACAAAAAAACCCAAACAGAGAAAGAAGACAAAGAGGAGTCCAGAAAAGGAACTGATCTAGAAGAATGGTTTTGCTGGATCTTGCTTGAAAGTATGATGGAGGCATATAAACAATGAAAAGAAAGTGAGTCTCAGTTTGTGTAATCTAAGAGAAGCCTAGAGAGTCCTCCTGGCAATGCCGCTACTTGTGCCTTGGTGATGTGGACAGAAAAACTGTTCCTGGCTGGCTGATGCCTCTTACGTGCAAGCACAACAGGGCTTTATCATCAAACAAGATCACTTCACAGAATTACCTACTTCAATTTCTTCCCTCATTGGAGCTATCAGAAGATCCTAAGTTTCTATCTGCCATCCTGGATCAACTACAGTGCTACCATTATTCATCTGCAATTGCTCCTTAAAAATATAAGTAAAATCAGAAAAAATATGTTCCACCCTTCATTCAAAGGGAAAGACTTCACTAATTTCCTTCCCCCACCCTGAAATATAACATTTAATTTAAAAATCTGCCTTTTCTAACTTGGATCTTGTGATCATACTGAATTTCACTGCATTTCCCATGCTGTCCTTCTGGGCAGCGTCTGCTCCTTAAGACTAGCACTCTGCTGCATGCCAAATTCTACTTACATTATCGTTAGAAAAGACTTCTACTCATCAGGTAGAGCAAGAAGGCTGGCAGTGAGACAACAGCACATAGATCCATTCCAAATCAGAGATAGAAGAGACAGAATTGAGAAGAAAATCACAAATAAAAGTAAAGGAAAGTAGAACCGGGGAGAAACAAAGATAATGGGAATGCAACATTAGGAAATGAAAGCAAAGTCATAAAGAGAGTTTTCAAAGAGGCTATCTGAACATTAAGCAAGATCTGTGGGTACAGGTAAATCATAGACCTCCACATCTGTGAGGCCATGTGCCACATGATGTATGAAGAACATCCTGAAGTTTGTTCATTTGTCCAGCTTTGACCGATCTGAAGATAAGAAGAGATGATTTAATACATGGTAGGATTAACAGGAGGCATTGGCAGATGAACTGCCTACATCTTCCTAAGCGGCTTCCTTTAGCTTGTAAAGGCTTTGACAGTTTGCATTCTCAGATGCAGATTTCTATAACAGAACTGAAAAGTGTATAGTATTGTACTCTCTGACAGGCCTAGGATCCTGAATAAGACACAAGAACTGCATTGCATTAAGTAATTTTCTGAAGTTGCTGTACTTATTCCTGTGCTTGTCTAATCCTCTCTTCTCTCTCTTTTGTAATCTCTCCAAGTCCCCCTCCAATGCCCTTCCAATTACAGTTCCATGCTGCCCATCATGTCGTCAGTTGGAAGATACTAGGTTTGGATTAGCACTAAATTCCCTTAAGTCTTTTGAAGTCTCCACCTGGGTATGAAGTAAGCTTGAAACTTTAATTATATCTGCCCAGCTGATACAAGTTGTTTTTTCCAGCTAGATACTTGCATTTCAGTAGACCAGACCAGCTAGTAGTTATTATCTTCTGAGCATGGGCTAGCAAATTTGAAAACCAAAAAATTTTGAAAGAAAATCTCCCTTATTTAAATTAGCTAACGTTCTAGGGCAGTTTCAGTCTTGAACTGTGGCAGTTTCCTTAAACAGACGATATATTTTTCACAAGTAGCTGCTGCACAAACAGCTCTCAATATGAATGAAGTTGGAGTCTACTTACTTTAACCAACCGGTGAAATCAAACAGATCGTGTTTTCAGTGCAGTTGCCAAAATTCTTGTATCTACAACTATACAGATTATCTAAGACCTACTGAGAAGGACCCAGGGACAGTTGAGTGACTTCAAGCCTTGCCTTGCTCCAGATGCACACCTATGGCCACTCTGCATGTGTTGCTGAGGAACATAAGCCAATGAGTACTGTGTTCCCTTTCCCAGCATTTCCTGAGCTGTGCTGCATGCTACTTGCATTTTTTTGATGCACTGCTTTGACTCAGCATAGACTTTGGAGGGGTAAGAATCCTTTCTGCTATTTCAGGCATCAAATCTCCTTGATTTTCTGTCTGAGTATCTAAAATAGTAGGTGTTTATGATGTGTCAGGAAGAGTCTATAGTCTTATCTGACCTCATGATCAGTCTAAATAGAATATTTTTCATAATAATAAAATAGCAGAAATCAGTAGAGTCACATACAAAATCCAAAATGTAACCGCATTTCAGTGTCTTAACACAACTAAACCCAAGAAATACAGTCCAATCTATTTCTTCCCTAATTTCCTTTGAAACCCAGACAGGGACAACAGGGTATAAATGAAATTTTCTTTGTTTTATTTCTAATGCTGTCTCTCTTACCTATTTAGGTCCAACTACCTGGATCAGATGGATAGATAATTTGCCTCCTAACAGCTCATGCTCTTGCTTTATTAATCTGGATATCTTTAAGAGCAGGTTTTCCAGGTTGAGACCCTGAGGGGAGCCAATTAAAAAAATACTATTTGTAGGCATACAAATGATTATGATGTGCAAGTCACCCTTCCCCCATTTATCCTGGGAGAATGGAAGGTTTGGTTAGAAAACACCAGTTGTCCTGCCACCTGAAAAGTACTCTCAGCCACTCAACCCCACAGCTGACACCAAAAAGGATGGTTCATGGGGATGTCTCTGCTCCAGGGACAGAGGATGACTCTTGGAGTCAGCTTGCTTCTCCAGAGTACGTAGCCACTAAGCTTGTACCCATAGAAGCATTTTTTGATGCAAAGAAAATATGTAAGATCCCGCTACAGACTAAGAGCAGTTAGGAGGAGAATGACAACCATTTTTTCTTGTTTCTTCCTTTCTCAGGGATGCTGGGTGCACTGCTAATACAGCCTAGACTTAGCATGACAAAATATTCTTAAAAGTAGTTTTTCTACTAGAATATTTTGAGAAGCACTACAAACAGGCCTTGTAAGCACTTTGCAAAGAATACCTACTGCACTTCATATATTTAGACTTATGCAAACATCCAGTCCAATGTGGAGGGATGAGGCCAGACAGCTACCATTAGCTGTAATGGCTCTTTCACCCCTGAATTCCTGGGTGTGAGACTGAAAATTACCTCCAAGTATCAGATGTAACTGATTTTTTTTTGCTTTCAGATTTTTCAAAGGCTGCTTCAGAAGTTTTTTTAAGGTGTTTCAATACTCAGAAGTGCTGAAAGGATGGCTCATGGAGTTAATATGAATGGGTAACTTGATGTTGAAGAATATATATATATGTATGTATATATATGTATGTATACACAAAACCTCCACCAGATTAAAGAAGCTCTGCTGTTGCAAAGTCAAGAAAAGTTCAGGAATGTAAGAAGTGGCTCATTGTGGCAGCAATTAAGGCAGCATTAACAGTCACATAATCTTAATTCATCTCCCTTAAATTCATGATTTACAATATGATTTTAAATTATATGATTACATTACCAATTTTTCCCACAGGAAATACTTCAGTCAGTAACCTAGGTAGATGGTACTAAACAAAGGAGCAGGGCAGGTATTCCATATTTTTGTTATTCTCACTGTTCAGGGAGTGGTCCCCATCTTCCTCAGTGCACACTTTATTCAAATTGTATTTTACAGAACAAAGAGTTTTCATTAACTTCTGAGATCGTCTATTACCCTCCATGGTATAGTATCTGAATATTTCTCAAACATTAATGAATTTATTTTCAGAATATCCCTTTGGTTCATTTAATTGTAAACCATTTTACAAGTGGGAAGCTGAGGCACAGAGCTAATAAGGTTAAAAATATCTGCTCATCTTGGATTCTTCTGAGATGCCTAACACTGTTTCTCCTTACCATTAAGCATTATGCAACACTGTATTTGTTCGAGTGTACTTCCTATTGACCTATTCTAGTTATGAAGCACTTCACTAAATCAGAACATACCTCTGTGGGGTAATGAAAATACACTTCGGGGTCAGCTGACACATGTAATAGTGTTGCCATTGGCAGCAGCAAAGGTTGGGTTTAAATTTATGGGAATTACAACAAAAACTCAAGCCATCATAATAAACCTAGAGATAATTACACTAAGTTTTCTGATGCTAAAACCAGAAACCTAATTACCCCACTAGCAAAGCAGCAGTTTAACAACCCGCATTTTCATTAAAGGCAGAACAGAGAACTATGCCCATGTAGATAAGCAGGGAATGACTAATTTATAAAACTACAGCTTTATACTTTACACTCTTTTCCTCCAGGATTCCACATGCGGACAGCAGGCTACTTTCTCCTGCAACTCACAGTTTGGATTGACCAGTTGTTGCTGGGCAGCAAGGCCTAGTGCAGGCTGGATGAAGCCAGGGGTGTGGATTGTTTTTGCCAGCTGCCCTGGCTGCCTGGCTCCTGCTAGCACCAAGCTCTGTGTCACTTCGCTCCCTGGCTATGGCCTGTGCTGAACCTCACCTCACTGATGACGCTTAGCCAACTCCAGTATTTTTACCAATAGCCTTTTACCAAATTCCTCTCTGAGAATACTGTACGGAATACTGACAAGCAAATGCACTTTCTTGAAGTCCCTTTTCATATGAGCACTCCAGGGCAAGGAGCTCTTGTTATAGATGAGGGTAACCATTTTCTCCCCTTTCCTCCCTGCTTACATGAGCACATACAGACAACTAGGAGGTCCAGGGTTCAGTTCACTTGCTCAGGAATGGACCTCCAGTTTCCAGTATCTGTTGTCCTTCGAGGACACAGGTCCCTGTTAGCAGAAATGACATTCAAAGACAATAAAACATGCAAAACTCTGCATGTCTCTGGCTAGTAACAGCCTATGGCAGAGCTGTCTCCTCTTTGCTTTTCCTCCCAGCTTCCTCTGCCCCAGGGGTTCTTGGTCAAAGCGGAATGTGAGTTTTTTGCTCTTACTGTAGACCTCAGTTGCTCTGATTTTTTAAAAGATTTCTCCAGCTTAACAGACATAAGACAAGAATTCAGCTCTTCAAGACAGCATTCAAATGCTAGGCTCCTTAAGTGACCTGCTTTTTTCTTTCCTTGTCTAGTGGGAGTGTTCCTTGTATTTACTGTTCCTCACCCTAGCCTCATCATTCCACCCTTTTCATGTAATTTCCTCCCAGCTCCTACACCTAACTTGCCAACTCACTTCTTCTACCCTCTTTATATTGAAATGGAGTCCCAGGATATAGCAGAAGGGCTCTGAGATAACAGTAAAGTTTATTCTCACTCTCAGTTTTGGTGTTCAAATGCCTAAGTGCCCACCTTTTAGTGCTGGCAGCATTGTTGCAGGAAAAGTCTGCTCTGCTTCAGCAGCTGTGGGAAAGGAAAGAATATTGGTGCTCTCTAGGGATACCATCTCCACACTCGGTGAGGTGAAAGATTAAATCTTGCCACAGAAAAGAAAGAAAAATATTAAAATTAGACGAAATTAGCTGCTGAACTCTAACAACTCTCCCAGACTGGATTTTTTTATAGCACCTGATGAATTAGCCAAACTTTCATGCTTCCTTCATGATGACATTGAAAGCCACACCCTGCAAAATGGCAAGTCTTTGCTTCCTTCTGTGAAGCAGTAACACAAGAACTTAATGTAATGAACATAGACAAAGAAAAGTGTTTCCCCTCATTTTATTCTCTGAAATAGCAGAATACTTTCAGCACAATTCTGAAACTAAATGAAATTTTTCAATCTAATTATTTCAGTTAGCAACTGAAAGGGGTTTATAATTGTCACTTGCTTGCTAGGTTGTGGCTAATACAGCACCAGTGTCAACCAATGTCTCTTGCAAACAGATAGATGGCCCAACAAAGATACACCTTTTTATACCTCTCTGAGTCATCTGGCTGGAGAAGAAACATTTAAACTTGAATTTTGTCTCTTATTACAAGCATTCACTTGTCATCAGTCCACTAAGAGGGATGATGCTGTGGGAGAACAACTGTCTACACCAATTTCTTGTCCTCTTCAATCCATAATTATACATCCATGGGAAAATGGTGCTAAACTTTGTACCACAGGCACCTCCAAGTAATTATTTCACTCTAAAATTACATTAAAAGTATTCTGCAGAGGGGTTTTGTAATTCTGTTTTGAAGATGGCTATATATTTCGACAATCTTGTGTAGAATATTTTAAAGGTTTTTTTAATATTGAAAAACCTTCTTGATTTAATATTGAAAAAAATCTTTAACAAGAAAGCTCACTTTTAGCCATTCAGCACCTAATATTTCAAAATGAGAAAACGAGCATGCTATGTGAGGGTAAAAGGGGGTAGCTCTCAGTGTGACAGATTACTTTCAGCAACACCATCAATAACCACAACAGAAGTTTCTTGAATCTACTTGCATAGTCTTATACTTGGCTTACCCACCTTATGGCTCAGGAATTGCTTCTTCTGCAGTCTACACAAAACCAAATAGAATCAGGGGATCACACCTCCATGAGGTATCTGGACTGTATAATAGTAATAATTATAGAGCAGTATTATTAACAATCAGCCTACATTTTTCACTGTGACAGATTCAATGCACTATGGAATCCAGCTTTTAATTGAAAAATAGTCAAACTATAGCATTCCTGCTTGCAAAGATAAACTTTCATTTGTACATGGATGCAGTCTTGTCTCAGTCTAATGCAACAGCTTTGAGGAAGATTGCCCTCATCTGTCTCAACCATTAGTTATTTGCTAAAGCTAATGCTCCATATCTCCCTAATACTAGACAGGAAACTTGAGAGAATCTCAGCCTATGTTTTCCTTAGTGTGGAATAACTGCTGTCGTCAAGCCTGTGAAGAATCAGCCAGAATGATTCTGTTTGGACCTCAGAAACTGAAGGGCTAAAACTTTTTAAGGCTGATTCTTTAAAATGAGTACATGCTCTTAAGTATAAGACTAAATTATCTCTAAGTTCATATTTAAAAGACTGATTCGTCATATAGAAAGGTGTTAGAAATAGTCACTACAACACATTGTTCAATCTACTAGCTAGTCGTTGGGATAGTGAATGTCATATTATTTTGTATCTAAAAACATCACCTTCAACTCCTCTAGCTCTCAGTTAAGAGCTCAGTTAAGAGTTAATCTCTTATACTGCAGGAAATCCAATTCATAAAGTATGATCCATTTTTGAAAAAGGGAACCACATGTAAAAAACATCCCCTAGGTCATATGATGTGACTTCTTGGGAACACTCACATTTTCTGCATTAACAGATATTAACTTAGACAATGTATCAAGGAAAGAAAAATTCAGGCATAAAAAAAAGGTAATTCATTAAATTAGTGAAATTTTAGAGATAATCTTCTGAATTTTGCTTAACCTCCTGCCTGTAAAATGGAGGACTGAAGTCAACAAAGATTCAATATTGGTTCACTTTTAGAAATACCAGGAACTACATCCAGAGGTTACTGTGTCCCGGTAATGACCTTTGCAATGGCATCATAGATAGACCTTCATAGAGTGTTCTCCCTGCAACAAATGTCAAGTACATGCTCATTTGACCTTCTCAGGTAAACTAAAAGTGAGACATAAAATGAGAAAAAATATGCTGATTAGAAGAGAAAGATGCATCTTGCCTTGCTTTCTGTGAATTTTTTAGGTAGAGTGAACACAAACACCTCAAAGAATCACCCAAAGTACTGCTCAGTTAATTGCTGAAAGAATCTACATGTATTTAAGTGGAATTAGGGCAACCGACACAGCAGTTCTTTTTGCAATAACTTTGATAGACAATAAGTGCTCCTCCAGATGTCATCCTGGAGAAAGCAGTGCACATCTATCTCGCATATTTGTGTCTGGGACAGGTGGCAATAAATTTCTACTTCTCTGCTTTAATTTTGACGGTCAGACAGGCAGACAGGCGTTTATTTCACAGTAGATTCCTTTTTGTCAGCATTTCAGAGTATTAGCTCTTTCACAGTCGTCCTAGAACAGAGTCTTAGTTTGAATTTCATGAACACCAGCAGTCAGTTCACATAAAGGTCAGTTCCCTAAGTTTCATCATATGCCCTTATATTGATTCGCATTAGGCCCTACAGAGCAGATCTAAACTTACTTCTGCTTTGCCACAAAATCTTTTGTATGTTATACAGTGGGAAAATGTAACAAATCTGAGTTGATCAGTTTGTGAAACCATATTAAGGTAAGTTATGTGGAAAAACAGACTGATGCCGCATTTACAGCTAAAAACCACTAAACACAAGAAAATTAATGACATTGTAACTAGACATGCATTCCTACTAATTATCATGAATCAGAGTAGGGGAATTTCAGTTAGTACTTAATACATCATGGTTCTCTTTTCAAGTCCTAGACTATTCCTGCATTAGTGCTGATTTAACATTCAGAATAAAGACCTTCATTTTTTTAAACTAAACAGTTGATATTTACAGAGAAAAGATACATTTCTCATAAGTCAGTATTAATGCACAATGAAAACTGCTTTTTCAGTGTTTGATGCTGGGCTCTGATACTGCTAATGTCACTTTTAAACCATCTGAAGTAGCCTTTACAATAACATTTATGATATGCTTATAGGTTTAACTGGAATGCAGGCACAAGATTTTAAGTAACACAGATGTTGTCTGAGTGGAGGCCTAAAATATAGTGGCAAAGAAACCAACTTAAAGAATTCAGCTCTTTAATGGAGAGTTAGTTAACTTGTGTCATATTATACTGCAGTCTCCCGTGTAGGTATCTCTTATATGTTAATTACCAGAGCAGCAGCCAATGTAATCACTCATCACTGGTGGCCAAGTGCCAAACCTTTTTGCTATGGTTCTTGAATTTCTGCTTGAGAAGAATCCTTGCTGCTACCTCACTATGCACAGTGAATACCTTTTGTCTCCCAGATATCTTGTCTGTTATGGAACTCCCACAAAATACCTATGCAACTACTACAAAACACTCCTGAGTGCTGATGGAATATTAAAAAGGACTTGCTGGAAGAAATCAGAAACATATCAACAAGTATAAAAACAGCACAAAAATCCAGATAAATGCTTTAATGTAAAGAATGAGACGAAAAAGAAGGAAATAGGAGTGAGAATGTGAAGAAAAGAAATGAATGGCATGACCACAGAAGAGCATGAAATAAACATGGGGGTTAGTGAAAGAAAAGAACTGGTTATTGGCCTGCAGTCCCCACCACTGAGCTGGCTACTACTGAAGCCAAAGGAGGGGATCAGAAAATGGTTGTGCTATAATAGGACAGTCGAGGTCCTGCTCAAGTCTAGAAAACTTGTGCAAGGACAAAAAGATGTTGAGATTCCCTTCCACTCATGAACTGAGTCTCTCTGCTGCAAAGACACAAGGTTTCCTTGAGGGGTGGAGGGAAAAGAACATGCCTCCTACCACCAGAAAGCAGATGAAAGGCACAGAAATCTCACTATGCAAACAACTTCCACAGCTCACTGCGGTATGAGATTGCTAGGAGGTGAACAATCAAAACATATATTGTAACTACAACACTTCAAAAATCATGTCAATAAAAAATGTTATACTAGATCCTATCATGCATTCCTATATTATAGTGAAATGGTACTTTTTTTCAGTTGTGTACTATCTTTAAAGAAATGGGTAGTGTTTATTGGTTAATACTGAACTAAGAGCAATCTCTTCTACAGATTAAAAACTCTCATGAAAAGTCTAATTCTTTTCCTTATTCAATGCAGTGCATTAACAATCATTTAAAAAGTACAGACATAAAGCAGAACTGCTGATCAAATATAATATATTACATTAAAAATAAATTCCATATTAAAATAGGGACTTTTACTACAGAATTACTTTTTTAACTTTTTTTTTTCAAATAAATTACTGAAACTTTTGCACTATGAAAGCTCTCAGGCAAAATTAATGGTTTTGTTTTGCAAATTAATTTAGATATTAAAAAATTATATTTTCAACCAAGATCTCAGTTACTCAGATTAAATATTAACCAAAAGCTGTCTTCTGCTTAAATAGAATTTAGCCTTTGAAGTGTTTTTATTAATCTCTTCTGATGTAGGTGCTTGAAATTCTATGAAAGTGCTGCTGCTACCAGTTCTGTGCATCACTTACTGTAATTTATTTTCAGAACATAATTCTATTTATAAATGAAAATCCTATTAAAAGAAGACAAGAAAAATTAGTCCTAGACTTTGCATTGGTAGAGTAGAAACAAAATGAGCAGCCTAACCTGAAGTGACATTTACAAATTACCTGTTAATTTAAACTGGGTTGAAGGATGACAGAGTTTAGTCAGACTGACAGGAAGTACCGAAGGAATGACAGTTGGGCCTGTAGTGGTCATAAAGCTCCCACAGCAAGCACATTTATCTGCCTTCTCCAGGAAAAGCTTCCCTTGTAGTAAATAATATATTTGTGAAAATATTTACTTTGTGGAAGACCAGTGAGTGAAAACACATACACGCCCCTACCTAATTCTCATTTTTACAAGGCATAAGAGCTGCTTTAAGATGGCCACCTGCCTTTAGTCACATGGTTGATTCATCACCCCCCCTAAAGCTAAACCACATGATTTTCTTAATGAAAATAAGACAAGAAGTGACAAGGCTTGTATCCTTTAGTTGCTTCAAGATAACATTCATGCCCTGAGATCAGTTCCTTTGTTCACAATGTATTCTTTGAATGGACACATTTGCTTATCAAGGCCATGTAGCAACAAATCTTTATAAAGATAATACTAGCTACTCTCACTCCACTTATAAATAGTACTGAGAAGACACAAAACCAAGTGCTAGGAATCTCATTATTCACTTTTGAAAACCAAAATGATATTTGGAGAAAGAGGCTCAAGTGCCTTATACTTTAATATTAAACACTTTCTCAGTGTCTAAAATTTTATAAAATACTTCTATAAAATATTTAAGCTATAAATGGAATATTTGGGAGTCTTAAAATAATCAACTATTTAGGAATCGTTCCCTCTTATGACAATCAGTAGAGGAGCATACAGCTACTGTAGGTTTTTTCTACTGAGAAGCATGACAGGTGTAGCAAAACACAGACTAGAGTTAGCTAACTCAGCCTACATACAAGATAATTGTGTGCATGCTTAATAAAAATCACGTTAGTACTCTTAAGCAGTAAGCTGTATTTTATATACACATATAAATTACTAAGCATAAATTTAAACTTTTATACTATGCTTTAGGGATCTCTAAAAGTATAAGCTTATTTCCTTTGCCAGGCACCCATTGCCTGGGCAGCCATGGTCTCTCCCTCTCATCTCATCCACACTGCCTCATGTCCTCCACAGGTCATGTTGCAACAAAGGAACTAGTATGAATTATGCACAGTCTGCTTATTCTTGGGGTACATAAGCTATGCTGATAGAAGGTAGCTGGGTATGATTATAAACATAACCATTAATGCTTAAAAAAAAAAAGAAAAAAAAGAAAAAAAAAAAAGAAAGGTTAAAACCTTTTTCCCCTATGAACGTAAGTGTATTTATAGATACAAAAGAAATGGCACTTGGAGATTGTGTTTATGTTCCAGAACAAAGGTATGAATTCCCATAACCTATTTCAACAAAATTCAGAAGTCCTTCTTATAATGCCATTTCCAGAAACCTTGCTTTTGAAATTGACATTCAAAACACAAAAACGTCAACTACAACCAAGTTTGCCAACACTAAACAAAGTTAGGGTTTATGTAGATTGCTGTGAAAAACTTGCCAGTGGGTGCCATCATTTTGCAGGAGACCTTTTAAATGTAACTCATTTCTGACTTTTAATCTTAGCACAAGGCCCCCAATTTTTTTCTTTTTTAAATAATGACTTGACAGTGATGTAATTTTACACCTACTGTACAAAAGATTTTCCTTATTTAATAGCAGAGTATAAATTCTGGAAGCAGCAAAGATCTTATTATTACAGAAGAATAGTAAAATAAGATCTACAGTACTATTATTTTTGAAATTAGACATTGTACTTTAGCCAAAAGATCCAAATATAGACCATGCTTTGGTCTGTAGTATGTCACTGATGAAAAATGGTCCTTGAGTTCTACTTAAAAAATCCAAGAGGACTCAATTAATATTTTGATTTCTCTCAAGAAAAAAAAAGCTCCTGCAACAGATAAAAGTTTTGAAGCTCTACTAATAGTGGGAGGAGACTAACAGAGAAGAGTAAAATAAAAGAATGAAAACTAAGTTACTATAGTTGATGTGTTATCCAGAGACTTCCTCCCTCACTGAACCTGGAAAGGGTTCACCCTAATTACAGAAAGGTGAAATGACCACTGGGAGTACCCAACTACAGGGTGAGAAAGATCTTTTCTTCAGAGATGTCAAATACATTGAAGGACAAATAGAACCTCATCTCCAGCTTGACTCTATCACATACAGTGCTTTTGTATGCCTTTGTACACCTTCCATCTATCTTTGGGGAGATTGCCTTCTATTCAGATTTGGAGATAGAACTAATATACAACCTTTTTATTAAGTCTCTCCCACACAGCTTTGCCCAGAAAACCATGTATACTTCTTTTGCCAATCACAATTATTTATCCAGGCTTATTAAGTCTTCCTGTACTGTAAGATTGATATCCTTGATATCCTTGCCCTTATACAGTGTATCAAGGACATATGATAATGATAACGATCAGTGTTATTTTAACACTGCACAAAGGCCAAGATGTCAAGGCCACTTCTTCATTACAAAAGAGGACTATTGATTATTAACTACAGACTGACTAGAAATGAAGAAATTAATAGGCAGATTACCCAACAAACAATTATCTGCAAAGACTTAGTCAGGTATTTGGGATGTAAATTACTTACATGTAATGGTAGAGATGGATTTTTTTCATCATAGGATAAAATGTGCTACTAGAAGAGTTTGGCCTCTTCCACGTATCTGAAAGCTACTCTGGAACTCCTGAAGGTCCAACCACATGTTTCACACCATAGGTAATTACCTCATGCCACCTCTGTCCTGAGAATCTCCTCTGTGTTTCTATAATCAAAAGATCTAATTGCCTTCTACACACTCAGAAAAGGTAAAATTCACTTCTGTCTATTGGGGTTTGTGCTTTCAGCTGCAGAAATTCATACCTTTCCCTTTTTTTTTTCCCTTTTATTTTTTTTTTCTTTTGTCTTTTTTTTCGTTACCTGCTTTTTGTTGAATTTTAGAAGAGTTAATACAGGTGCTCTGGCATAAAAATATAAAATAAGAGCTACAGGACACTATGCAGCTCAGACTGCTGCTTTAGGAGGTCATATCACTAGATATGAAGTAATTTATGTAGGAATCTAACTAGCAGTCTGAATGCCCTTATTTCTGTTACCCCAGGGAAAATGGATGCCAGCAATGAGTCATGGGTCTGAACAATGGCAGGAGACCTTCTTTTTCTAACTATGTTTGCTAAATAGTCAATTATCTTAAGAAAACATTCATGAATGTTTATGAATTTTATTTCACATTCTAAAAATATCACTGTAAACCTAATGCATACAGCTAACCATATTTTCATCAAAGTCTTTCATTTTCAGACAGAATTTATGTTTTCAAAATCCTTCACTATATATATATACTGTATATATATATACTGTTACCTGTTTGGTAACTGAGCACCACAGTACTGATCATTCAGAGCAAAGGAGGACGATGAAACCATCCTAATGAAAGTCATCCTAAAATACTTTGTCTAGCTTTACCACAGCTATAGGACTTGAAGGAGAAATTAATTAAGAGAAATCCTTTGGCCTATGAAAAAGGGTAGAAGCTGGAAAAATTTATTCCTTAGAATTTTGCATCTCTTAGTGATGACACCTCTTGAGGAGCACATCAGTGTTTTCAGACTGCCAGTTAGATACCTTACTTCCTTATTGGTATCATAATTTGGGGGTAAAAATTATTTAGGTTTTTAAATCCATTCTCTAAGTGCCACTGGGATTCTTAAAAATCACTGTTCTTTAGCAATACTTTCACAAAGGACCCTGAATTTCTTCTGGTAGGAAGGCTGGAAACAGCTTAAATGTGATCATGTGAAGCAGCTTGGTGACTGAGTCACACCTAGACAGAATCACAGAATCACCAAGGCTGGAAAAGACCCCCAGGATCATCAAGTCCAGCCTATGACCCAATAACACCACAACATCTAAACCATGCCACTCAGTGCCACATCCAATCTTCTCTTAAATGCCCCCAGGGACGGTGACTCCACCACCTCCCTGGGCAGCCCATTCCAGAGCCCAATCACCCTCTGTGTGAGGAAGTGCTTCCTAATGTCCAGTCTAAACCTCCCCTGCTGCAGCTTCAAGCCATGGCCTCTTGTCCTGTCACTAGCTGCCAAGGAGAAGAGCCCAACCCCTACCTGAGGGCGATAAGGTCCCCCCTGAGTCTCCTCTTCTTCAGGCTAAACAGTCCCAGTTCCCTCAGCCTTTCCTCATATGGCTTCCCCTCCAGCCCCTTCACCAGTCTCGTCGCTCTCCTCTGAACCTTCTCCAGCACCTCAACATCCTTCCTGAAGTGAGACCTGACAGTCTTAAAAAATCAGACACCTATCCACCACCTTAACAGAATTCATGAGATAGCTGTCTGTAGAGCACTGCCAAAGCTACATAGAATGCAGCAAGCTGATGGTTCTGTGTTGCTGCCACTCAGACTAGTATATCTAGCCACTGCTGTAATACAAAGAACACACTGTAAATTCCCCTGTTTGGTTGGGAGCAATGACTGAACTTAGGTCTCCCTCCTCTCAGGCAATTTAAGATGCTCAAAGGCAAGTCTTTCTCAGTATTGCTCATTAAGGCTGTTCTATTCTGTTTAAATGGCTTAAACATCCTTTGTGACAAAGAGAATGTCTACAGGCTTGGGGCCAGAACAACTCCTAAGAAACCAAAGTATTCCCTAATGCACATAAATGTTTCCCCTATATCATTCTGACCATGTATGCAGGAGAGAGGGTATCAACAATAATTTGACTATCATTTTCTACCTTCTCTTTCTACAGAGCTAGCTTTAAAAAAAATGTCAAAGGCCAAAGAATGCACTTCTGGGACTATGGGGTAATTTTTTTACCTACTATTCATATAAACTAAGGCTATGATTGCCAAAATGAAAGTTTCTTTCTTTCAAACGTTCTTTTAAAGCATTGTGTGTTCTTTTTCCTTTGCTTAGTCAGTGCTTGTAGAAATGTAACTATTGCCCAGTAAGGACAGTCAGCAAGAGCATTTTAACTAGTTTACTTAGAGGAGGCTCAGATTGATGAGTTTGCTAATTTCCAGAGGAATCTTTCAAGCTCTGAACCAGATTGTTGTTGCTGCTGATAACACATGCCAGAAAGACTATGTTTTATTCCCACTAGAATATGTGAAATATTTGGGGAATGTTTTCAGCTTTGGCAATAGCTCCACACTGATACAACATTAGCCTCTGCTACCATGACCACTTCAATTTGGTTCTTTTTAGTCTGCAGGGCTAGACAGAGCCCTGGAAGTGGCAGCATTTGACAGAACCTCTGCTATATTATGTGTAACTCCACTGATTCTTTCTTTCCAGACTGTGATCATTCACATTTACGATCAAAAAGCCCTTCTACCAAATCTTTAGACAGATGACCAAGGCAAGAGTGAAGCATCCATACCTAGGATCTTTGGAGCATTGTTTTAAAAGAAAATTTAGTTCTAACCGTATTAGGCCTAAATTCCACCATGCCAAAGCGAACCAAGTGGTCTATAACAAGTCTGTTTGCTTGCCCACAGTTTTCCTTTTCCTTGTGCTTATTAACCACATTTGGATGCTACTATAATAGAATGGAGACACATCAGAAGCTAAGAGCAGTATTAGCAAAGTCCCCAATCCCATCTATTACTGATACTATTTGTATTCCTTTTTTGTCCAGTAAAAATTTAAGATGCAAATCCTGGTATCTCCCATGAATATCAGTAAGTATAAACTGGGAGAACAGGTTAATGTAAGAGGGTTTTGGGTACTTATTAAAAACCATAGGGCTCTGACTGTATAGACTCAAGCCAAGATATGCAGTCTAAAGAGCTCTCCTGGTTTTGCTTTGATTAAGATCGTTTCTAGGTAAACATTCTCACCATCACTAGGAATAACTGGTCTTACAGCTATAGTAAAGGTTGTTAGGACCATGCACTGGCCTGTTTATATTGTTTATATTTCCTATATTTTTTGAAAGATAGTCATAAAAGACATTGATCTTTAAATGAAAATGGGTGGTATCCTAAACTCACTCAGGGACCACATCTAGAGACTCTCAGAAGAGTTTCTTTCATGGCTATCTTTCCCAGTTCAAGACTTCTGTTCTCCAGTATGGTCAGCTAATTTGCTTATCTAAAATGCTGACTGGCATACAAGATACACTAGGTACACTAGATAGAAATAAATACATAAAATTTTAGCTCCCTTAATCTTACCAGACAGATTTAATAAATGCACATAACTAATGGGTATATAATGACTTTCCTAAACTCCTACTAGTAGATCATGCATTCTTTTCCCCAGTATATCTTTTTCCCTATGAAAAATTAAATTGGAAAGTCAACAAGAGAGAAATCATATTGGGGACATTTTCAATCCATTCATTTACATTTTCACTCTTTGCAGAATTTGGATAGTGTATTTTTATGGCATGTTTGGTTGCTATTCAAAACATTTTTTTTTTATTGAATAGCAAAATTATTAGATGAGTAGAATCCTGTATGCATAATAAGAGCACAATTTAAAGCTGTCCCTAGGCTAATTTATGAAGCACTAAATCAATTGGAAAAGTTTTCCCTTTTTCTTAAAGAGGCACAAGTTGCTTTTTCAGCTGGTTTTTTCTGTTTTCATGGTCTGCACATTGATCATAGCTTGGCACAGTTAGCCAAATGCATATGGGAAAAGAAATATCTGAGGGATGAAACTAATGATATGTGCACTCTTTGTTGGTTTGTTTCACTTCTCTTTCTAAATGAATTCCCTGTTAACTAGTGAACAAGTCATTACTGAATAAGGTTCACAGGCACTGAGCAATGTGTAAGAAAATTTGATTAATGCATAGAAGTTTTGCAAACAGATGTTTGTGATTGCACGAAGACAAGGCTTGTAAGTCAGCCTGGCAACCTTCACATCTCAGCAAGGATGTGTAAGTACATTAAGTTTAATTTAAGAAATTTGGGGGAAAACGTGCACTCCAGAGTAGGAATCACTGCTTTTTAATGCCAGTGTGTGAAAATAATGATATGTAGTAGATACATACAGATCTCAAAGCACATTACAAAAGCAAGCAGGTATTACTCCCATTTATACTGACAGGGAATGGATGACCCAAATTCCCTAGATCATCCAGCAACAGACAAAACCAAAATCCAAGATCAGCACATTTCAAGACCACATTGCCTATGCTCATTTTGTATTTGTAATAGTGCTTTAGCCTTGGTATTTCTCATTTACTTACAGAAATATGTTCTAAAGTGATGTTTTATCCACAGATAATTGCTACTGATGTCAGTTGCTGGACTTTCCCAGTCCAAATGTTCTCTAAGGGGAAATGGTTTGCAGTTTACATACTGGTCTATAGATAGCCCTATAAAGACCTTTTGTCCTAGTTTCATGCATAAGAAGTTACATAGGGAAATCATTGTACTCCCTGAGAGTGTTGAATTGGCTAATGTGTGCATTCATCTCAGAGAAGAAGCTGTTCTTAGGAAGGAGATGGAAAAGACAGTAGACATTCAACTCTTTGAAGGCTATTCTAACAGTGTGATAATTGACTGAGGAAGCAGGAGGATATTTATTGCTCTATTTTTGTTGGTTTTGTGTTTGATTTAAAATGTAATCTGTTACAGCATTATATACTCTCATCCTGGGACTTCTAAGTAGACCCATTTTAGAAATCCAAAGTTTAAATACATGCTTTGTTAAATTGGCAACAGTTATATCCTAAAGTGGTAAAATGGAATTAATTTTGTCCAGCAGAATTGCACTATGGATTCATAGAGTTAGTCTTTGATTTTACAGTCATGTTTAATGCCTCTTCTTAGCTAAAGAGAACCTAAGGATTTGCATATATGTATTTTTGTCCTTCAGAAGGACAAATTAATTTTTTTGTTCATGTAACTGGCATGAGTGCTGCATCCTCCTACATGACATAGTTTAAAGGGTATAATTAGCAAAACACAGTCCTTACTTGTCTGCCACCATCTGCAGCCGAAAGGAAGAATATTCTATTCTTATATTAGTGTTGACAATAGCCAGAATAGCTTGAACTTCCTCAGACATCCTGTCTCAAGGAGCTGCCTTTCTAATACAGGATTTTTCACATCTGTTACCTATTGGGAAGAATGCAAAATGCCTCTCAGAAATATCATTTTGAGTTTTAACATACTTTGCAGCATTTTAGGTCCATGAAACTGAGATAAATTTACAATATTTCCATTTGGCCTAGATAACATTACTCCACTATTATTTTTCATCTGAAAGAAAATAGTATTTATTTTGTTGGCTAGTTCACCATGATACTCTCCTCTCCACATGATGAGACTCTCCTCTTCACAGCAACATCATATTCATACCGAAAGCTGTTGCATCAACTGCTTAGTACTCACTCAGAGCAATGTTTCAGTTGCTCTGAAAATCCTGTTCCAAGATGCCTTGCCCTAAACTCTCCACAACCAGAAGAGTCACAAAAAATTATGTTATAAAAATTCTTAAGAGTGCAATACGCAGCCAAGTATCTCAGCAGTATGGATCTGTATGTGTCCACTCAGTTTTTTAAGGTAGGTGCTGAAACCCTCACACAGCATTTTTAGACTGGGTCAACAGTCAGAGTCACTGGAAGACTTTACTAAAAAGTTATGCCTGGTTTCATCACAGGAGAAGTCAAATAGGACAGACAGAACTTATCACAGGATTTAATGACTTTATCATGCCATTCAAGTGACTTTGAGGACTTGTGACATCTATTCCACAGGCTGGAGTTGCAACGGGCAGTGAGGGAAATACTCCCTTAATTCAACGGATATAGTGTTTATTTTCCCAGTTGAAAATAACTAGGCTCTGTGAAGGTAAATAAGGACCAACATACAGACATTACTTTAAGGCCCACTAAAATCCTCTTTGAGGGCATAACCATTGCATCTGTTTCATGCTAGCCTCATCTGCATGACTGAAATTAACCCCAAATACACCACACAAAATAATGTAGAAATTCTGTGCCTGTAAGAGGAAAACTGGACTGTTGCTAATGCTTTATTAAAGTCTTGTAGTTCTGAACTAGTGTGGTGCCATTTTATAAGTGTTGGCAATATCCTCATGAATATCTGTGACAAGTGCCATTAACATAAAATACAAAGTGGAATTGGGCATGATGAGATATTTAAAATTTAGACATATACTTGCCACATTAAAAAAATGTACTTCACAGTTTTATTTTTAAACTGTATTTCTTAAAAAAACAAATCAATTTAATGCCTTATATTTTGAGTTTTAATTCCAATCAAGTTAATTTGTAGTCATCACAAACACATACCTGCCAGTAATGAAGGTTGTTTAATTAGGTCCAGATAAAATAGCTCCAATTCTGTTTCTGATCCACCTGTCAAAGCAAATCAGTCTTTTACATGACTTCAAAAAAAAACAAATTAGACTAGCTGATGATTTTTTGAATATTCAAGTAGACATACTGAAGATAAATTCAAACTGAACTTGTGACTGAACAAAAGCCTGGAACATGACCCCAAAGATGAAGTGATCTTGTTGTGCCAGAAGCAGATTTCCAAGCCTGGTATTTGAGGACTATGAAGTCAAGGACAGGGTGTTAAAAAGTGGCTACTGGAAAGGATAGCAGTGTCTTCCACAGCTTAGGGCAAGGTAACATTTCAATGCTATATAAAATTAAATACAAATAACAATGTTAAAGGTCCTACTTAAAGCCCCAAAGCCAGGTGATTTCAGAAAAGACATGTTCAGTTCATGCCATTATAGCTCTATGGAAGAAAAATACTTTGCTGTTTGTACTACTATTACTGAAACAAGTAGAAAATCTAGAAGGGCTGATAGGGTTGGATGCTAAAAATTAATTTCTTTTTCATTGGCTTCTATGATGGACTAGTAGTCTGAATACATTTACTGGCAGGCAGATAGCAACATAAATTGACCATCACAAATGACATTATTTGACATACAAGATGTTAATTAAAACAACTCAGTACAGCTCTGAGAGACCACTAATATTTGCTTAAAATTGCTTAACACTATAGAAGCTCAACCACCAACTTCCAAAAGTGTTGTTTTAGGCTCAAATACTAGGCAGTAGACAAAAGAGAAAACACTGATTAAAAAGCACCTAGAACACCTAAGACACAAAAGAAGGTTACTCAAATTTTAATATAGAAATTATCTACTAGGCTCTGGTAAGCAAATCAGTCCACATGTCCTTGCTGTTTCTGAGCTTTTTGTGTACTAAACCCATTAAGTGGTCCCTATCAAAGTGGTTCTATTAATGTTAATTATTATAGCACCAACTTTTCTCCAGTCATCTTTTACTGGCAACTGTTGTGCCTTCTAGAAGATGAACTTGTTAATTTTGATTGATTTACAATGTATGACAGCTTGCTCTTTTCTTCTGACTGGCATTCTAAGCAACTTCCTCATATTGTCTTTAATTTGTTTAGACTGGACATTTTTTTATTTGGCTTTCCAAATTTCGTGACAGTGGTCTGATTTTATCAGACATCTACATTAACTCCTTACCTTATGCAGGTAGCTCCTGTAAAGCACAGTTATGGTAGCATTGGGTCTGTAACAGATTCCAGAATGTTCGGGGGTTTTAATTGATTTACCTATGAATAAAATCCTGATCCAGTAAAGTCAATCAGAGTTCTTCCATGTTCCCCTACCACATTCATATGCGAGAAAGTTATGAGTATCAAAGTCTCAAAATCCATTCATGTTTGTTCATTAGAGTCTCTCTGCTTCATTGTAAGGAAATCTGTGTTAGTAGATGATGAGGTCTGATGTGCATCTCACAAGCTTATGTTGTGAAAAGAGTAAGACATGAACTTGTTACGCCTACATATGGCAAACAGTTTCACAAGTCCTCCTTCAAATGAGAATATGACGACTTGTTTTCACCTCCAGTATGTTTTGCTCAAGGTATAACAGGAAAGAATTAAGATCATGAGTCTGAAGATGAGGTTGGGGTTTTTTTATGTCATTAGGTCTCGTCCTGAGAAGAGCTATGTATTACCTTGGTTGCCAAACTGAGGAGCAGACTTCCCCAAGTGATTCAGATTCACTTGCTCTGCCTAGAATATATGCTGTTCTTTCTAGTACTGGATGTTCATGATTATCTGTTACTTCTACAGTTCCAAAATAATTGATATGGCCCTGTCTCTATCCATTAAGAAGCGGAGAGCAGCTGTAGGCCAGCTAGTTGTTAAAAAGAGCTATGTTTTAACTTGCACATTTGCACACAATTCACTCAAGATGTTGCATATACCTATATGTTTCATATTAATTAGCCACCATTCCCAACGACTTCAGATTCTTGTCTTTCATACATCATTGTCAACTCCACCATACTTAAACTGGATTGTATTCTGCTATTCCACTTATGTACTCTTTTGCCTCTAGATCAGCAGTAGATGAAATTTATTTTGAATATAGATGCTGCACTGTTTCAGAAGATACCATATACTACTGCCATTTGAACCTGCAGAAACTCATGACAACTCTAATCAGCATAATTAATAGTTAACAGAGACTGGGGCAAAATATCTTGCCTTATTAGGTGCTTCCTTCTCAAATGAATATACTATGAAGTGAAGTTGTCCATTGTGAGCCTACAGAAAGGAACACGGAAGGCTCCCTTGACCCCTGCTCATTATATTTCACATATAAATTAGTGGCAACATATGGCAAAACTGCTAAAGACTACAAAATATATAGGCTTCCTTTTTTTGGAAACAAATGAATCATCTACTGCATGATCATCACTGCTTCTTTGCAAGAGCTGAAATCTGGGTTAAAGGTGTTAAGGATACTGGCAAAAGTTGGCCAGTGGCAGATGCTTACACTTTGCCCCATGACAGGTGCACTCAGATGTAAGCTATATGACCTAGAAATGTTTTTAACACATGGAGCAATGAAAGCCTCACATTACTAATGCTACTGATGTTTAACCAGTCTGAACTGGTAGATACAAGTATCATGTCTGTTTATTTGAGCTCTCTTTACTACAAAGCCTGGTAGCCTTCCAGTGGTGTTCAGGATTTTGCCGATCAAAGTCAGCAAGCTGCGCATAGCAGAGCCCAATTCAGGTCACAGATTGGCTAGAGACAGCCTGCCTTTGTTGGGTGCTTTGCATCATTTGTTGGTGTTAGGATGATACGGTTACTTGCTTACCCCATCAGCACTGGGTTCTCCACCTTTTTGTGATGTTGTGTGCTCCAATTTATTTTTATTTCATCTTTCACTTAGCCTTAGTATTTCTTGCACAATGCTTCACCTTACATCAGCACAAAACTCACTCAGCTTATCAGTGCCTATCGGTGGTGTTAAAGGGGAAAAAACCAGTACTGTCTTACATCATAACCCTATCTCTCCAGTGCGCTCAAAATCATGCCTTTAAACATGCTTTTAACAAGCCAGTAGTATTGCACCTTTTCCCCCAACTACAGAGAGCAGGGAGGTGAGGCACTTCTCTGTGTAAAATGGCACACATTTTGTAGATCTCATGTTCTAATGCTATTAGCTCAAAAGATTGAATTAAATAGAGAAAGGTTAATGAAAGGTTTCAGTCATGATTGCAGTGACCATGATGAAGCAAAGGGGCAAGAGAAATGGCAGCTTTAACAATTAAACTCCCTCAACACATTCCTTTAACACTACTGCCATAACACAGGGAAATGCCACAGTTAATCAGATCACGCTCACTGCTAACACTACTTAGAAGTTGTGACTCCCCTGTTGGGATGTTCTACAAGATAATCATGTTCTTCATTAATGCCAAATAAAGGCAGCATATTTTAGATACCACACAAATTAGTATCCCTAATCATTTATAAATACAGGAGCTATTTAGTTTTTATTTCATTCTTATATCTTAAAATTGTATTATAAATAAAGTACAATCAAATCATTTCCTTATTCCCCTGTAAATTTCAGTTCTATCATGAAATAGGATGCTACAGCAGCTGTTTAGTACCATACAGAAGTTTCCAATATATGCTGGAAGTACTTTGCTTACCTCACTAAATGCTAAAAGTAAGTCTGGCACTACATTAGTCAGTCACATCATCTTGCTTCAAGTGTTTATTTCTCTGACTCTATTAAGTTCTAAGCAAATATCTGAGTAGTTGAACCTCCTGCAGGGTCTCATCACATTTTAGGATTGGTCCTTTCTGCATATCAATAAAATTCAATTGCAAAATATCTATAGTGCTAGCATATGTCAGGGGAATAAATTATCTTATAAAAAGCCCACTTTTTGCTGTAGTATGCTCTGATGTCCTTACTGAGGATAAAAGGAAACAAAGCAGCCCAGACTTGCAGAGGGAGAAAGACAATATAGGACAGCAATAACAGCATTAGATCTGGATGTTAAAGATACTAGTACTAGTCACAGTTTCCTCTGTGCCTTAGGCAAGTGAGTGAGATTACCTCTATACAATAGGGTTAAGAGCACTTAAAACTACAACTTGAGAGCATTTTAGGGTTAAGCAATCAAAAGATTTTGACACATTTAGATATTTTAGTAAAGAAACACCCCAAAACTGAAGCTGGCAAAGACATATGAAATAAATAAAAAAAACTTCCACAATTTGATCCATCCATCTTGAAAATTTCTTTTAGTGATATCATTTAAATATCATGTCAATATTCTGAAAACTAAGATAAAAGCATGATGTGTCAAGGAGAAGAAAATGTGTTCCCATTAGCAGTAGGTGGGTATGTTATGTTCTGGGTGGAGACAGGTAAACTACAGTAAGGCTCTGGTAGATGTAGGTGCAAAGCTCAAGATGTTCTTACTACTACCATCCAAGTCAGGTTACCTCCTTACAGCAGACATGTAGTGTAACATATGCTCCTGTATATAAATGCAGGCCCACACTCCTTATAAATTTAAAAATCCTGCAGGCCATGAACTATGGCAGATGGGAGAGGATATATCCAAGCACTGGAGCAGGTCTCCAAAAGAGGGTTAGAGTGGATATTTTGGGACTGTAATATCTTAAGCCACTACAATTTAAACCTACCAGAACATATTTACCAGAGCCCTACAAGGAAAAAAGTATGAATAGGACTAGGATAAGTAGGAATAGGACCAGGAATAGAAATTATTTACATCACTTACAGGAATAATACCTGATAACTTTGATACTCTGTTCTCCAGACAGTGGATTTTTTTGTGGCTCTTGAAATTTTACAGATATTAACTTGAGGAAATAGATTATAGAAAGGTTAATGAAGGGTTTTAGTAATAATTATGATGACCATGACCTAACAGAAGGCCAGGGAACCTTGCAATTAGAAAAGAATACCAAACTTTTGTTTATCCATTGCCAGAGCACAAAGAAATGCCATAATTAATTATACACCACATTGATTACTAAAAAAGTTGTCATGTATCCCTTTGATGATGCAAGATTGTTGTTATGGCAATGAGATCCTACTAAAAATTCTTTGTAAGACTTAATTGGGTCATTTGTTTAATCTCAAGGGTTTTTCCCATCCTCATTCTCCTCTCCTCTCCCTCTCCTCTTCCTACTTCTTTCTTTTGTTTAGGTGGCTGCTTCAGGACTTCCACTATTTAAGTAAGCTATACTATGACATCTTCCTCTGCTTTTGATGTCAAATACAATAACCACCTGAACAGTGCAATACTATCTCTCTACAACCTTCAAAGTTATTTCTGTTATATACTGTGGCTCAAAATGCTGATCAGACACTGTGTGTAGACATGAAGAAGAAAATTCCCACTGAAATCTGTGACTTGGATCCTTCCTCACCATTCTGTAACACAGAGCAAAATACTCCTCTTTGTTCATAAAAAGATGCACCTATAAATGTCTAAAATGCTTGCTGTAATGTTCTCCACTATTCACAAAGTTAAAATTAACTTCTTGCTTTAATTGCTTATCAGTTCCGTAAGCATAATTCCCATGATTTAACCTGCTTTCTTAGAGATCTGCTACCTTTCTCTATAGAACTTCACATTTTTATGAATTTTTACTGCTTAAAATGTATATGTATGTAAATTATTATGCATCTGAGCTTTTCACATCAGAGGTACAGTATAAATACTAAATCAACGTGGAAAACATCATGTCTGCTTTAACTTGACTTGATTATACCTAAATATAAAAAAATAAATTAGCATTTTGCTCTATTTTTAGTTCTCTTCATTGTGCTATACTGTATATTTGTTTGAAGTATGCAGATTAACTCCCCTCCCAACTATTTCCTATAGTTTTATACTAATAAAGTGAAACTTAAAACAGCTCATGAGGGACTAGGAGGAGAAAGTCAGATGTCTAATACAGATATTCCTCAACTGAAGGACAAATATACTGTAAACCTTGGAATAGTGAGTTTTATCTTCTCTGAGAACAGACTTATCTATTGCAGATGGTAAATTTAGCACAAGCTTTGCTAAAAAAAAAAGGCTGAGAGAGTATAAGGCTTTCTTTTAATTTAGATTATATTTTTGCTCATGTTTTCCATAATTTATTATTGATTACTCCTAGATTTATTACCTATATTTTAGATAACAATATAGCATTCAAGAAGTTTCAAAAATAAAGCAGCTACAAAATGCTTTAATTCAGAGATCGTGCCAAAGACCATTTTTCTTGTCCATGGCTGTGATTGACATATGATTGTGACTCCAGAAGAAAACGTTATTAATATGAAGAAAAGTTATGACTTTTGAATTGACGTTGGCTTGCCTTGCAAGTAATTCCCTGGGTTATATCTGCATTGTACATTCAGGTAAGTATACACAGACAGATTCTCCTTACACATTTTAGCTTCTTCAATAATTTTGTTAAATGCAGAAGAGGGGAAAATAAAGACATATTATTAATAAACAAGCAATTAAACAGGTTAGGGCAACAATGCAATGCTGGTCATTCAGGAACCCTGTGCTAATTTTAATTAGCTGCTTTCCCTTGCTTTCAAATGTAATTAAAGCAGCTTAGTTGTGCTCAGTGATGCAAACCACCTTATTTAATCACTAACATTATTTCCCTGAACTATTAATGATTTTCAAAACGCTTGTTTATGCAGAATTAGAACAGTAATTATCTTACCAGTTAATTTTGTACCTTCAAATTTCACACCTCGCTCAAACGTCATTCATTTACCACAGCCTTTCTGTCAAAACAAAGAAATGCTTGTTCTAAATGTGCTTCTGACTGCCAAATTGAAAGCCAAGTTTTGTTAACACTAATAAAGTAGCTCCCAAGTGAAACAGGTGTAGTAATTTAGACCCTTCCTGTCTTGAGCTTGCACGTACATGCTATGTCTTTTCTTTATTAGCTTTAAAATGAGAGCTTGGTGTGCAAAATAAGCTATTTAATTCAGACTTGTGGAGCAGAATATAATCTTTAATTTAAACTAGAGCAGTAAAAAAAGGCCTTTAATTTTAACTGGCATGTGCATGTGAATTTGAATTAATAATCCAGAAAATTGAAACTGTTTTGCTGCTGTTGCTGGATAGTGACTGTTCTTCATATGCCCTTAGTTTCACTCATTCTAGTTCCCTCCCAAGCTTTGCCTAGTGTCTATTTTATTTATTTTATGATGTTGCTGTCTTACAAAAAAGGAATTCTTCTAAAAGAGAAATTCTCTGTTGATTGAATTCTTGCAAATACATGCTGTGTTGAAAGAAATTTTTATCTCTGTATACAAAAAGAATATAATTGGTGTATTCATTATATCTACTTAAGACAGAATTTAAATACACCATGTTTACACTTCATAAATCAGATTTTTTTTTTCCTGTTACTTCTTTCAGTGCAAGTTAGCAACTAGGTGTGTACTTATAATCACAAAATAAAATAGCCTTACAATCAGCAAATAATTCTTCCTCCTGTCTCTTGTAAGAAAGGGAAGTCTTCCTCACTGCCACGAAAATTAAGCAACTACCCAATGTCACATAAAAGAAAATCTGTGACAGAACTAGAAATCAAAAAAAGAAAGCTTCATCTTTCAGCTGTTCTGAATAGTCTCTGAGGTCTTCTGCACTTTACCCCAAGCTGCACAGCAAGTGCTAGTGATGAGTGTATGTTGCTGCTTTTTCAGAAGATGGCTTGTGAGGTAGATGAGCAGCCTATCAGGAGTCATTCCAACTCTCTTATATTTGGGACCACACATCAGACAAATAAACATCTATCTATTTCAATTCAATTAAGTTCAACATTTCATCCACAAAACGAGAGTCTTAAAATCCCACTGTAGATCAGGCCTATCACTTATACACTGCATCTATGGATAGCACAGAGACACAGACATCTGGCAAAATTCCTCCTGAAAATGGAGGACAAAAAAGACTGTTTGAGTTAGTGCTTCTATAACTGACAAAATCTAAGAATTTTAAAGGCTTGTTAATGTGATTAAATTTAAACATGAAAGCAGTACTTTTGACCTTCACTGGACTACTTGAAAGCATAAAGTTATCCATGTAAGCAAAGGAGTGGAAGGACGGACACCGAAGAGTACAATAATAATTTTGCATGTCTCCATTAGAGGCACTGGATTAGTAAAGATTTTAAATATTACATTACATTTTGCAAATATTCTTTCTAAATACATCATAAATCATATAGAAGAAAAGCAGATCAATGTGCAGAATAAACTGACTTTAGTTAAAAAGCCATATTTTGTCCAAAAGCTTTACACGCATCCTGACAAAGTAGTTATATTTTAATAAATTTAAATGTATTAGATTCTTCCAAAGATTCTATAAATTTGAGACAGCTAGAATTATTTCAACATTTTCAGAATGCCCAGGATCCATGGTCTCCTGGCAACTAGTAATCACATGGCTGTAGAGGTTTTGGCCTACAGTTACAATGCCTCTATATGTTTGGTCGATGATTTATTCAAACCCAGTTTCAAACCTGCTGTTAGCTCCCTCATTGCTTTAATGCAGCTAGTCTACCATTCATAACTGTCAAGAACCAATTCATTGGGACTTGGGCTTATTAAGCACCCAAACTGTGTACTGAACATACTCAGTTTTGTGCCTGGGAATGTGAATAAATACTATACTTTCCATCTGTTTAAACTGATCTCTGATGTTTTTAAGACCATGTAATATTTTTATCTTGTTATCAACATACTCAACCATGAACTCCAAAGAATACATTGGGTATAGCTCAGTGTTAGTAGGTGGCAGTAAGCCTGACTGCCTCCTTTCTAACAGAGGCACAGACACAGGGGGAAAGGTTGTTTTAATACACTGTTCTTGCAGTAAGTTACAGTACGTACATAGTATGAGGTTTTTTACAGAGAAACAGGAAGGACAGGCTTAACTTCGGGATACAACATTGTGTTTGGAGAAACAGTAATGGACTTTTTTCTTAAATAGTGACTTACTGCTAGGCAATTAAGTAAGTAATCACAGCAGATATTTACCCTACTGAGGACAATATATCAATTCTCTTGGTCAAACACACCAACTGTATAAATAATATAAAGAGAAAATGGGTTTTGAAAATAAAATATTACTTAAGAAGTGCATTTATATTTTAATCTAACTCTGTTAATTCAATAGTTTCAAAAAGGCATATTTGAATTGGAGGCTTTAATAGTTTTTCATGTTGAATAACATGGTAATATGATTCTTCTCCATTCTGTACACATAAAGAATATTCTAAAATGTGTTGCCACAATTATACAGTGGCAGTGTGTGTGATAATTAATGTCAGCCTGGGCATAAAGCTGGTTCAAACCGTTTGGTTTAAAACAAATATAAATAGCCATTTTAACATAAAGATTGTAGTATAGTATGCTTTGCATGAATTTCAAGGATTCTAATGGGGAAAACATAACATTCTGAGCATTAAGTTAGTTTAAATTAGGATTACTGTAAAATTCAGGTTCTGAACAAATACCAATTAAATAATTTTGAGGTTGTGTTTTGGTTTTTTTTCCTTTTTGTTTTTCTCCTGGCACAAAGGACTTAACATTTCCTGAAAAGGAAATTACTATAAAAAATATCTAAAGATGCCAGTAAGAATAATTGGAGGGTCAGGAGGTTTCTTCTTGAGTGTTTGCTGATGTTTGGCCATCCCATCAAGAATTTCAACAGAGGAATAAAACGGTACTCTATCTTCTGGACAGCTTGATGTTTGTCTTTGCTGTCAAGTAAGAAGGGATGCGATTCTATACATACAGAGAAGATTAGAATAATGCAGAAAATATGAGAAAAAAGAACAATTCACAATGATAACCAGCCATATCACATGTTACGGGGTTTAGAGTGGGGTTCTTTGGTACACAGAGAGTAACACACAGCACTCTAGTGGATCAAGGTTGTATATTAAGAACAAATGTACTTTCTTACCAGCTCTTTGTGTTTTCATAAAGAAGATGCTAACACAAATAAATTATTAAAAATTTTCAAAATTATTGCAACATCAGTTAACTACACTATACTTTAAGTAGTTAAGTATTATACTTTACTGGTGTGTAAATACAAGAGGCCTCACTGCTTACACTCAGGAGTGGCTGCAACGGCACAACTCTGCATTGTACCCAGGAGTGGAAGACTCATGAGATGAGAGTATGAATATATATGTAGGTTTTTTTCAAAACAACAGTTGCCGTAGAAAATTAGTCATCATTAATTTTCTGTTCAAACTCATGGCTTCCTTTAAAACAAACATAGTAGACACAGTTGTCCAGGCTGTTACATTTGTTTTGTGGCAATGTAATGTCATTAAATTTAACTAGCCTTGAACTGGCAGTGTTCTGGCTTTATCTTTAAATAAATCTTACCACTGCTCCAGGTTAATAAAAATCTCTTGCAAATTTGGAAAAAAGGTTAGAGCACTTTTTTCTCTAGATCTTTTTTCATAGTGACCCACAGAAGTATCTGCTTTTTTGGAAAGGCAAGGTGATGTGCTATGGTCTCTTTCAATGTATTAGACTGAACACTGTTAATTTGTCAGATGCATGAAGCAATTCAGTATTGCCTTACTTTTCCCGAATATTTACTGATTTCCCTGGGTTGACATCAGATGGAAATTTAGGTAGAATCAATAGTGATTACCTTTTTCTATAATGATCACATCTACAGGAAATAAAGGTTTCATGGAACAATGGCTGGGAGTTTGGATCCAACTTTTCACGCACTTAGCTCTATGGATAAATCCACAGAAACACCTGAGTCTAACTTGCTCTATAGCAAACTGTCCTTATCAGATATTTATATCTGACCATTAATGCCATGCATATATGGCCCCAAATTCATAGATTCATCGAATGGCCAGGTTGGAAGGGATCTTAAAGATCATCTAGTTCCAACCCCCCTGCCATGGGCAGGGATGCCAATACAGGAATGCAATGAAAATGAGATGAAAAATTACAGGTAGTAGCAACAATTTACAGCCTCCAAATTATTTAACCATTTCTTATTCAGAGACTTAATCTTGGTTAAGTAATTAGCAGTTAAACTAATTAGAGAATGGTATCAGGGAATGGAGGAAAAGAAGTTCAGTAGTTCAACCAGTGCAGCTCTGTACTTTGAAGTAGGGTCTATTATAAAGAAGTTAAAATATGTGAGTTTCTGTATAACCTGTTTCTTAAAAATTATGACAATTACATAGCTCTCACCCCTCAATTAGCATTATTGTCTGACAGCTTCCTTCTTGCCTTCCATTTAATACAAATCTCTTTTTAAAGAAAGTAAAGAAGTATTAAATAAGTATTTCTCGTCCTGCTTTTAGTGAACACAGGCTACAGTTAGTCATTTTCCTATTCATAGCAATCATTTAGATCTTATAGTATTCACTCTTCAGTCTTTTCTCAGCTAGGTAAATCCAAGAGTTTCCAGGGGTTTTGTTTGTTCTGTTTCATCAAGTCTTTGATTAGCCCACATTTATTTTGACCAAAACCCAGGCAGAGTATTTCATCTCAGGTCTCACACTTCAAAGAGTAACTTCTTATTTTAAATCTGAGGGTCTTGATCATATAACCTGAAATAAGACCTTTTGGGTTTTTTCCCCCCCAATATTTATCAAGCTCTTTTGAATTCTAGGGCTAATCCATGTGCTTGCAAGCTCTTCCTGATTGGTATCAGCCAAAGATTATTTTTGTAGTATCTGTTTTTGTATCATCAGAAAGCAGAACTGGATCTTAGGGAAGCCTGTTGTGTACAACCCTAAGTTGAAAAACAAATACTTAATAATAGTAACAGTTTAAAAACATTTATGAAAATGTTGCACTTAGCCTTGTCCTGGTAAAAGTTTCATAATGTACTATTTAAAAGTAAAAAGATGGTATTTTAGAACATGCAGGATTCTTCAGTTTCAATCACAGAGCAGATTCAAGGTTTTTGTGAACAGAGCAAAAGGAAATGAAAGGCAAGGCATACCTCATCTGCCTGAAAAACTGATGCAAGAAGATACGAACTAAGAGGGAAGTGAGGTCATCAACAAGCAAAATTCCAGAAGATATAATGGATAAAACCAACTTTAGTATAAAAACTTTCAATAAGACTGAACATAAACATGATTAGTGAAAATTTCCCACAGAATTTTAACAGGCAGAAGGAAAACACACAAGCCAAGTGACATCAGGTTTGCTTTTATGTATAAATTGAACTCTAAGCTCCCATTTAAAATGTATGTTTACTGGGAAAAAAAAAAAACAAAACACATTAGTTCTTCCCTTACTCTTCAATACTTGAAAGATTAACAACATAACTAGTTTGATTAAGGCTCTTCCTTGATTATTCAGCACTAATCATAGCTAATCATAGCTCAGGGCCTTTATTTCCAAAAAGGCTGAAAGCTGTGCAGACTGTACCTCCTCCTTCTGTGAGCTGTTCTCCACAACCGACACACTAGTTCTCATGTAGACCTCAGACCACATAGCCCTGGTCTTTCACTCTGCCTATCTGGTCTTGCTCAAGCATTCTCACTTTTCAGCTGTTCACAGGAAGGGTAAGTTTTTATTTATAAATTCAAGGCCCACAAAAGCCTGACCACATGAGAGTAGTAGTGTTTCCACATCCTTCCCCAGGTAAGAACAGATACATGTACATCTACATTATGTTTCTTGAATACAGTATTATGCCTATCCCAAAAAGGTGCTCAGAAGCAAGGCTTTAAATCTTTAAAATATGTCCCCATGTTTTACTAAAGTATCCCCATATTTCTTGAAAAACAATATTCTGACATGAAATTAGGTACAGGAGATCATCAGGTGAGCAAAGTATAGTTAATACTTAGTTTACACATGGAGATTAGCATACCTCTGCTGTACTACAAAGGAGAACTACATTCAGCCATGCTCACAATGGCAGACAGGGAAGATTCATAACTGCAGGCATATTCAGAGGCAGAAGTAACATGATTTTTTTCCAACTTGTGTATGAAAATCCCAAAGACAGTAAACTAGTCACTGGGGATGCAGAAGTATTTATCTATCGCCTGGAAGTATCAATCAAGGCAGCCTTCTTTATTAATGTAATGAACAATGAAACTAGAATTACTGCACACATTCAGATAAAACACAGATCGAATGAGAGATTGTTAGTCTGTTCCCTTGCAGAAAGTGATACTCAGCAACTCTGATCACAGCCCCAGTCTCATGTCAAGAGACTCGATAAGTGTTCCACAGCTTTTGTGTAAGTCTCTCACTGCCTTTTGCATTCAACCTCTACGCTTAGAATCTCTGCCAGCTCAGACGGAACCCATAGTAATTTTGTAACTATTTTGTTTTGACAGTGTCAGAGTTAACTAAAATAATAGGGAGGAAGCAGAGAGCCTAATAAACCCTATTAAAAGTTAAAGTTTCAATCCAATAGCCAAAGGTGCATGAAGTAATGAATCCAGTTTTCAATCACCACCACCTTTATTATGGCCTATTTGAACCAGCCTAATCTAAAATGAATGCATTAGGTTTTGTGTTCATTGCATAGTTGCTGCCAGTGTCTCTCTGCCCTTCCTCCTGATTTGCTTGGGAGCTTGGGAGCCTAAGGGAGGGGTAGATTAATTGGAAAATATAAATAACAAATCAAAAATTAAAATTGATTGGATAAACAATTTCCCTTAGACTGTTTCTTAATAAGTGATCGATTTTTTAATCAATATTCATTATTTCTCAGAACATACCAAACTGTTTATTGAATAAATGAATGGCTGGAACTACAATGACATGAAATCAAATAGGTGAACCAATTTCTTTAATAACATGGGCTGAACAGACCACCTTATCTTACCTGGTTGAAACTAGAAGTCAGAAATTCAAGACCATTGAGTAAGCGATCCAAATAAAGGATGCAATTTGTTTTAGGGAACATGTGTTCTCCTGTTTGATACACACAGGTGTGTAGCCACTTGCTGATTTGTGCAATATTTCTAAATTGCAGTTGAAAGTTTCTTTCTTTTTGATACAACTTTTGTGGTTTTCCCCCCAATTCTTCGTTAGTCAGCACACTGAAAATCTTCTGAAATAAAATTCACATCTGAAAAACGAAATCTGTAAAACTGTTCACTGTAAAGTCTTCAGGCATGGCAATTGCATTTCTCTAATAAGTTTTTATTCACCAGTATCAGATTCAGTGGTACATATAAAGTACATACTGCACCCTAGTACTTCACAGTATTTCGTATTATTTGGCATATGTAAAAATTAATTTCTTTTTGAGGCACAGATGTTCTGAAGTGGGTACAAGGTCTCCAAGAAATGTTTGCACATTTCTGTTTAAAACGGAAACAAGCATATTAATACCGATCATATTTTTCATCATATCTTCAACTCACAAAATTTCTTCCAATATGTGGACATACTTAACCTTCATTTGTACTCATAATAGAAATTATTCTACTTCTTATGAAAAAAATATAAACTGTACTAATCAACTGTTACTTCATTTGTAGGAGCGCTCACTTTAACAGCTATTTTAACTTGTCACTATTAATTTAACATATGACCAAACTAACACAATTCTATAGCTCTGCTCACTTTCAGTGTCAATCTACCTTACAATACTGCTTCCCAATAACAAAGCTCTAAGTTCTGTAAGCAGTCTTCAAACACTTAACAAGTGCAACAAATAATTAAATGGAAGGAGATCAACCACAGCAAGAAAAAAATTAGTAAGGCATCAGTTTGATTTAATTCTTCAAGCTGCCTCTCTGCACCTATGTAGAGTTTCAGCAAAAGCAACCCACAAGGATCTGTACTCAGAGAACAGCTGTCACACTAACCTTGAGGTTAAAAATGTGTTAACTATTGAAATGAAGCTGTTTCCTGCCACAATATATAAATATTCTGTAGAAATTGGAGTCCAGTCACTATCACATATAACACATATTTCTAGAGCATTCAGGACTATCTGACCACATGAGAGTCATTATCACTGACCAAAACAACACTTTTCCCCTAATTCCAAGCATAAAATCACAGGCACTAATGCTCTAGATTCATTCACACAGCTTTCAGCAGCCCTAGTCTGGCATTTTGCACTGTCCACTTTAATGTAGATTTGCATGAGTTTGTTAAGATCCAGTTGCCCTTTGGAAATATTTAAAAAATATGCTATTTTTCCAGTATGAGCTTGCTTGAAATGGCTGTGGTTGTCCTCTCGACTGAGGCAACAGGAGACTTGGTGAACCACGCAGGAGATAAAGCTGACGCGGTTTATGTCCCAGGGACTGGCCAGAAGATGGTGGCAGAGAGCAGTTCTCCCTTCCTCTTTCCTCACTTGGTTTATCACAGAAATTTTAATCCTCATAGGTCCCAAGGTCCTCTGCTGCTAGACAGTGGTCTCCTGACTTATGTCATCAAAGTACTTTTTATGTTTTAAGATAACATAACAAGCTCAAAGCATTAGTTTACATCCAGTTCATTCAGTTAGATCTGGGCACTTGTATAAATGCACTACAGGCTGGATGCACTCTACTCTCCCACATCTGCTAAAGAGCCAAGTATCATGACATCAGTTTTGTTAGTGATAAAAATCAAACATTTTCTGGAGCCATTATTGCCTAAAATGTTAATGCAGTTTACTTTTTTCAAATGTGATCGATAGCTGGGGGGAAAGTGCCCATAAATTACTAAAGGCAAATACCATTCTATTAGCACTCAGGACATTTTGCAACATTTGCCAGTCTCTGTTTTACTGGAGAAAAAAAAATTAATTTGCTGAAAGCCTAGTTTTTTACCTGTCTTTGTCCTTCTCTGTGAAAGAGGGATATTTTTATCATGAGTCACTTAGGAGACGTAATTCTAATGTACAATAACTATAGGTTTCAATTAATGTTCTACCTCTCTGTCAGCTTTACATTCTGTGTTTTATGAAATCATTAACTATTGTCATGTTTCTATTATGATACTATTAGGAAATAAAGAGACGTATGTAAATGGAGATGTAAAATAAATGTACGACAGTTACTAGGAGCAACATCTGTGCACTATCATACATGTTTACACTAATTTTCTAAAGATTGTTCCATTCATTACAGAGCATTGTTACTTGCTGTGCCACAACCCTTATTTCCATGTGTTTAGGGATTGAAGCAAAGAGAGAGTAAATGAGAGCCTAATCAATACCACTTTTCATTTTGCTTCTAATGTGCTGCTTTTCCCTTTCTTTTCTTCATGAACAAATCCAAAAAAGATCCTGACGTTACAGTCATAAAATGTAATTCTTCTGCAGAAACACAGACAATAATGCTCTCTGTATTCAGGCATATTGCATATTCTAATGGCATTTGGCTAAATTGAGTATGGATTTAACATCAAAGGCTTCATGAATTTTTCAAATGAGATATTAAAGTCAATATTTCAAGTGAAAGATATTTCAATTTAGTTGCATACACAACAATAAAAAACTTCTAAAAGGCAGAGGTACTAGTGGCTGTGGCAGTATTAGTTCATTCAGGAAATTATTAGTTTATAAGAAAATCAAACAGAAGGTTGTGATATGGCAATGACACTGAATAAATTAGACTAACCGATATGCACTAACGTACTTTATCTCTTGGAGTCTGAAGCACAACTTGCCACTGGCATGTTCAGTGCTTCAAGCAGGGATTCGTGTGGGGATATTTACTTATTTTGCAAATTCAAACAGCATCAAGGTTCACATTCAGAACGTCAGAAATTTGCTTATTTTCATCTCTGAAAGGGCTAGGCTACTGTATCCAAGAAAACCTCCTGATCTTGTTCATTTCTTAATCTAAGTGCATTTTGTTCCATATTGTCAATACTCATGCAATGCTGCTTCTGCTTTCATACTGAGTTATTGAACATTCAGACTCACTGCCTGCAAAATGTCCACTGAGCTCTGACAACTTTTGTGTCCTGACACAGAAAGACAAAGTCTTGCAAAAAATACAAACACCTATTCCTATTTGAGGGCCAGGGAATGTAGCAAAATGCCCATTAAAGCAGTGAGATGTTGTATTATGTCTTAACATATCACTGAACAACACATGCATTTGTATCACCTACCACTCATTGGTGAGTTGAATGCACTACACACAAAAGTAGTGCTTATTTAGCATCTATAATCACAGTGACATTATGCTACTCTAAGACAAAATACATGATTTGCTCACGCATAGGATAACAGCAACCACAGATATATACCACTGAAGACAATCTGATAATTTATTTTAATATTAATTCTTATATTATTAAACACTAATGATCATTAATATTTACTACTAAGAAGAAACACTGTACTTGCAGTCATACCCTGCTGCTACCACTACAAATACAAAAAGTTTGCCACGTATGTATCACTTGTACAAAAGTCCCCAGCCAAATCTTGCGCATGTGCTTAAACACAGGTGGAAGGGCAAATGTCTTTGGATACCACGGGAAAGTTACACTGGTTTAAAACTTTGATTGTCAGGCAATTTGGGCCCAACACAAACATTACTACAAAAAACTCTGATCCTAAAAGTATTTCCTTGAAACTAGGGGGTTGTTTGACTTCACAATTCACCTGCAGAGCTTGCACTTACTGCAAGAACACTTCAATGGTTCACAAGATCCAGAAAACTGAAGCTGGCTATAACAAATGTTCAACTGCTAGACCTATTTCTATCATCCATGGTGGTTTCTGGACTGACAGCAAATGCTGACCTGTTATTCAGAACTAAATTAAGCTAGTAGCCTTATGGGGAGCACTTGAAGAGACTGAGGCATGAGATCTCTCCCCCATTCAAATGCTAGATAATTTGTAGCATTATTTAATTTATTCAGTTTGCACCCTGTAGATCTTGGGGTCCTAGAGAGCTATCTGTTCATCCATAGAGCCCTTCTGAAGCTCAGTGTTACAAGCTTCAGAGTACTTCCATAAAATGGAAAGTGCCATCATGTCAAAGCAGGGATAAATATCATCTTCAGAAACAGTACTCTCAGAAAAAGTATTTCTTGCGGTAACAAAGACAAGGGAGAAGTTTTGTACGGTTAATAAGATCTGCTAATAACTAGAATTATATTTTCAAAATTGCCTCTGGGGCTGGGGAATATGGATTCCTCTTTTTCTGTTGCGATCGTTGGACATCTTTGAGATCATTTTGAAAACTACAGTTCACAGTTACTGAGTCAGCAGTACATCCAAAAACTTCCAGTTGAAATTACTGAAATTTTGATCTTTCTTTATGACAAGATTTAATATGACACTGCTAAGATGAAAGATTCCCCAGTGATCTCTATTCACTCAGAGAATCAGTGTTTAAGGAATGAACCTCTGAATTCAATAATTTCATATTTTCCCTCCCGATTGTAGGAATGTACATAAAGTTAAGAGTACCTCTCTTGTGAGATCTATGTCAAAATGAGAGCTCAAATAATTCTTTAGGGCACTGTTAACTAAAAAAGAATATTTGGAGCTAAGCTCAGAGGCCAAGTTGTAGAATTTGATCTTGGATAAGCAAATGCTATGCCAATAATAAAGTCATTTACATATCAGGTTGTACATAACTTTTGTATTGAAAACGTGTAGATTATCCACAGAAATAAACTAAAGAGACTGTGCTACCTGTAACATGCTTTTGACTCTTTATTAACTGGTGATAATCTGCACTGATCTCCATTGCAATTCTATTGCAGATGTTTCTGACATTAAGATGTATGACATGGAAACTACAGAAAGAGCAAATTTAAACAGGTATTTCACATTAACTCAACCATATATACAGTGCAAAATGTCTTTCATGGGAGTTTTCTATTTTTTGCAATTTTATGAGTATTATTATAAATAAAAGGTACTTAAAGTCCCTTTGACAGTAATCTGTCTAATTTCATAACTTTCTAGAGTTTGCTGATTTGTTTAAGCTTCCTACTTACTGGAGGCTAGACAAGGAACTGTAATGATGTATTTAGACTGAAACTCATGGCATTGCAAAGGCTGGTTATATTTTTTCGGATCTACCATCCTTACTGTAAGAGAAAGCACAGCTGCTTTCAGACGTTAACACATTCTGTAGAGAATGAAAGGTTTGAAAAGGATTGTGCTTCTGTGCATTTCTCCCCCCCCTTTCACACCATAAGTGGAGCTGGTAGTCCACCAAAGATCTGATCATACGCTCCTGTACCGTACAGAAGAACACGTGGCTTTTCATTAAGGGGAAAATAATGCCTTCGGGCCACTGCATAGGACCATCTTCATTACTAATCAAGAACCATAAAGGATAGAGGAGACAGTCAAAATGCTGGAACAGAAAGGTGGGAAATGAGTGTATGACTAGGTGAAGAAGCGATCTTTGCACCACACTGTAATTCTTTTTCTTTCTATTTGTAATAGGTTAGGTCCACAGCATTAACTCTCCATCTAGGAAGAAGTAATATACCCCAAGCCCCCTAAAAGATTTTTTTAGTCTTTATCTGGGAAATGCATTTATTATGAAGTCTTAGGTGGTTCATATCACCTGTGATAGTCCTCCAAGATAGGGTGAATTTTATATGCTTTTACAGAATGACAAAGCAGGAAATAACTTAAGAAAACTCCTTAGTCAGTAGAAATCAAAATTTAAAGATCCACATAGGTCATCTGAAAAGCCTAAATGGCAATCAAAAATCAAACTGTTTACTAGGCACACTATTTACAAGAACAGGAACAATATCAGTGCAAAGTATAATAAACATAGGAGAAATGCCAGCAGCTTTCTGGTAATAGTAGCCTAAGTGCTGAAAGTTTACATTTTCAAAAAGGAAAAAACATTAACAGAGATGATCTGGATATTTCAACTGTCACATGCCTCAGTGATCTGATATTGCTTAGCCTTGTCACCAAGACATTACGCCACCGGTATCTATCTGCCACCAAAATAGATCTTCTCAGTACTTCTCTAATAAGCTCAATAACTAATCCAACAAAATTTGAAGAAAAGCAAGGGCCATGTCATTATTAACAAATGAGAAACAAAGAAAAAAGTTACTTATTTTGTTAAAAATACATCATGAAAATATTTTCTACTCCGTGATATGACCAGAAAACAACATGAAGCTGTAAGGGTCTACAGTAACTCCAAGTCACTGTAACTCATTATAAATCCCAAAATGCAGAGAATAGTTTAACTTAGATGCTTGATCAATTATTTCTCTTGTCAAAACAAACAAAAATGGCAACAAGCTCACTTCCATAGCAAGAAAGCACATAGAAAATATAAAGCATCTACTATATGATTGTAATCAAATGCAGGTTTGTACCAGAAATATAAATAGTACAGATTGGAAAAATACTGAAATACAGTACTCCATGCAACTGCAAGGAAAATTAGATGAACTATTGAAAAAGATGCAAGTGTACACAATTCATTAAGTAGAATATGTAACACTTGGCTAAAACTAGTGTGGAGTTCCTCACTTTAATCAACATGGTCTTCATCCACAAATTAAAAATAAACAAATAAAAAAGATATGAGCATGACTTCACTTATTGGCAGTTCATCAAATTGCAGTTTGTCTCAAGACTTGTGAAGCCACTGCCTCATAACACATCAAGAATTCTTGCTTATTGAACTGATCTGTATAAAATCTGAATTTTTTTTTCTGTCTACAGCAATTGCTTTTTCCTATCAAAACATTTGAGTTTATGTAAATGACAAGTTAATGGTTAATTGGAAACATAGCATGATATTTAAAGTTAAATCATGCTCACTTAACTTCATAGCATCAATACACCATCACTGAAAAAAAGCACATTTCTTTAAGCTGGGGGTAGTACAATACAGCAAGTAGTCCAATGTTGGTGCACACTGTTGTAGATGTTAATGTCAAATTTGAATAGCCACAAAGGACAGTCTAATCTTGAACCTACATACACTACCACAACTTTAAAAACAGCAGTTTTTATTAATCATTCAATGGCATGCTTCTTCATTTGCAGCCAGCTGATTAAAATACACGTATATTGTCCCAAACACCATAGAAATTGCACTCAGCCATTCGTTCAAAATAGAGTTTTCTGTGCCTTGTTTCATCACTCAGTTACATATTTCAGATACAAATATTGTTAGAGATCCTAGCATAGAAACAGACAGAAAAGATTCTAAATTACAGAATGAAGGGCATATATTTTCTGCCAAAATTAGAATAAAGCTTCAGGTAGAGAATGGCTGATTCAATGCCCTCCATTCTATTACTGCAGCATTTGAAACATAATCAAAATAAACTCATTTAAATTTTTGATAAGGAAAGCCTGGAAATAGCTTGATAAACTATGGGGAGATAACTGTAGCTTTACATCTTTATTTACATGCATCCAAAAATCTAAAAATGTCTGAAACACAGGGAAGTCTTTTCTGAAAACTTATTTCTTAGAGAATGTGCCAATAGTTTAGAGATCTTAAGGAATTTATTTTCCAGATCTAAGTAAATCTCATGTGAGTTTGATACCCGAAAAGTAATAGTTAGGATCCAACATACAATTTTACCTCTGACCTAGGTCCTCTAAACGCATCATTTACTGAGAGATTGCAGCTCCATCTAATTTTTCAATATTTTTCAGAAGGGATGCAATGGGTGCATTATTAAGCTCTTAATCATATAAATAGGCAAAAATTGGTAGTTATGACAGCTTTGGAAGGTAGTTGAGGCAAGTTGATATTTCCAGCTTTTAGAGGAATGACTGTTTCTTTGCCTACATTTCTGAAAAGCATATAAAACATAAGAAAGGAGCTATGGTAGATTCTTACCATCTCCTTGTGAAAGACTGAAGCAGAGAAAGATTTCTGAATGCACAGCCCACACTTGATGATTATGAAGAAGTCTGCAGATCTGAACTCAGTGTAATTGTTGAACATTTAGATATGGAAGAAAGACATTGTGAATGCACAAAAGAAAAGAATGAAAAGAATGAAAGGGGCAGAGGTTGAGATGACATTTCTTAAGATTAGCTTGAAATATTCTGTTGTTCATTCTTATAAATAAAGTATTTCACTTACAGTAAAGTATTTCTTTTCATTAATAGAATCTCTTTTCAAGTCTTTTCCTTGGGATTGTTTTTTAATTTGGTAACCTTGATATTCAGTATTATTTACTGTACCAACATAGGCTGTTACACAAGACAATTTACAGATACAATTTTCAGTTAGACGCAAGCACATTTGGTTATAAAAGTTGGGGTTGAAAGTATCTTGTTTTATTCAGAGTTCTCTTCTCTTGTGAGGTACTTGGATGGTCATAAAGTGCTTACAAGAAACAAAAATCCTCATCTGTAAAAGTAACATTCTGCAACTGTGTTTAGAATATTTTGTGATGGAATAGCTGAAAAGTTGTCTCACTACCAAAAGTCACTTCCAGACTTTTCTGTATACCAAGTACCACTGATATTCAGCCACACACTTTACCCACTGGACTTGATACACCATCCACTGAAATCTGTTCACAGCTTTAGCGGCCTCTGGATCAGAAAGTTGCCTCACTTCTTCTCCTGAATTGTCAGACCCTTACAAAACCAAGTGACAAAGTCAATGCTTAACATTACTGCTTTGTCTGGTATCTTTATTTGATAAAAAACAAACAATAGCATTTCATACCACAGAAATACAATTGTGCTATTATCTACATAGACAATGGTAATCCACAAAAATAGAAATTTGGAATTTATACTTCATGCATTTTCCACTTTTAACAAATAGAAATGTCATTTGTTCATTGTAATTTGAAAACCAGAATACAGTGTCTTCCCATTATCTGCCTGATAAACTCATTTTGATGAATCAACTGCACAACAGATAACACAAACAATACATGAAAGATCCCATGGAAGATGGAGTATTGCATACCTAAGTCTGTTTGTGAATGCAGCCCTACATTGCAAGAGCTACACATTACAATATTCTTTTACAGAATGGACTATTATTTATAAAGCACCATAAGGAATCTTGCACACCATCAGACAGGATTAGTTATCATTCCTCTAGTACCCATTGCCTACCAGTGAAAATATACTGGACACAACAAGCTATATGTCTATAATTATAATTTGTGTACATTATTTCCACAGATGTTCTCGGAGAATGGCATTTTGATGTGAACTGCATAGCAGAAACAGGAACCAAGAGCTGTTCGTTTCTAACCTTCCCTCCACTCACAGGTTCTTGAGCATGCAGCCTTAAGCAAATTACTTCCTGCATTTGTAAAATGAAAGTATAAACACCTGCTTGCTTACCTAGAGAAGGGTATTGGGAAACTATTCAGCCTTCAGAACCAGAAGCCAAGTCTGACAAATTCATAATGTATTTGGCAAGGAAATACTGCACGGTGCACTGCAATACTAGTGTTGGTTTGGCATCCTGGTGTATTTTCTCTGTATGCTTTCCAGGGTAAGTTAAAGTCTCTGCTTGACCTCCAAACCTGTAGACAGTTAAGGCTGCTAAACTATAATCACAGAATTTGTCCCCCTGACATCAGAAGGATTAATTAGATGCCTAAAGGTAAGGAAGTAAGCAAATGTTTGCAGATTAAGGGCTACATTTTGTGAAGGGCCATTTTTCCCAATTTAAAGTGTATAAATAAAAATCATGCTTAATTTGCTTCCATTACTAATGCTTTATATACTATCTAATTGGAAGCAAATTAGATGCTTTATCTTAAATTGTTTACATACAAATCTTATTTTCTTAAAGAGTAGAAATCAACAGCCATTGCTCTTCTAATTTGATGCTGTTGTCACGTATTAGAAAGACTGAGTATATGGTTTCTTTAGGTTTTTTTTACACTATCTTACTACGTAGTAAAGTGAAACACTGGATGTAACACTACTCAACTGGAATGAAATTAAAAAGTACTTTGGTTTGGAGAATACTGATAAATAGAAAAATAATCTTACATGTTTATTAATCTAGAGTAGTTTCATATTTGATGCACAAGCAAGAAAGTATTCCCAGCTATTTTAAAGATATTGCTTGTTTTCTTCATACCAATTACAAGACAGTGACTCATGCAGCTGAATATATTTTTAAATATATATAGTTAGCATCAGTTTTGTTAAACTGTCACTGTATTCCTCAAAATAACAACTCTTTCTATTCAGAAAGAACAAAGTTTCACAAACATCAGCCAAAGGCTCATTCTCGCACAGATAACTCAGCGAAAAATGATATATGACAGCAGAGTGGTAAGACCTTAAATTTGTGAAATATGACAAATTATCAGCAGGAGTTCAAGGTTCAGAATAGTCTTACATTATTTCTCTCTCAGCCTCACTCCTCAACTGAACATGGGTGACTATCATTCTGGATCTACCACGATGAAGCATAACAACTTGTGTGTGGAGCTAGTACAGGTACTTTCCAAACCCTCTGCATACCTAACCAAAAGAGTCAGCAAAGGCAGCACTATAACTGTCAACCATATGTCCTTCAGAGCTCTAATTTCTTGCACGTACCATGACACCACATCCACTGTGGAAGGATACAGGACATATGAATAAAACAGACTTTAAGATACACAATGAAAATAAACCCTGTCAAAACACAGATTATTTTTTCACTGCACAGATTATCAGACAAAAAAAATCACAAGCAAATGGCCCAGATGGAACTTCTCCAAGATTGCGGGCAGAGGGAAAATAAAAGGATAAACTCTACCTTCTCTGCCTTCCTTGATTTTTAAATGCTGGTATCACCTATGCTTCATCCCTAGCTACAATTTTGTATGACTCTTGTCAATTCCTCTCACTTACGCTCATGACACCTACATCTATCATAATCAGGAAAAGAAAATCTAAAAAAGTTATGTATCCTTTGGGGTCTAGAACATGACCCTCTTTCTTCCATTACTCCTGGAATAACTTCCCTTGATGAAACAGTAGGTGTCTGGAACTTATTCTATCTTGTGACGACTGAAGCTTGCCAAGGAGATACAATTCTCTTAAATCCTTACCACTTCTTTACAGCAGACATTGGATTAAATAAAAATTATTTGCAAGGATACAAATTACCTCATTCACAGCCAAATTTGAATTTACACAAGATTTAGGAACTGTGAAATAGTTGCTCCTCTCCAACCATATCATGGCTTTCTCTCATTTGGAGGATTCATACCAGTCATTAATTTTTTTATATAACACGTATTTTTCAAAACTCCTTAACAATGGTGCTAATAACTTGAAAGAAAATATAAAGATATTTCATCTGATAATATGGTCCAGAGTTATGAATACAGCAGTATAAACACTAAGGTACTACAAGCGGGAGGTAGCGCCGAGTATATTGTTTGACAGAAGAAGTGAAGAAACAGAAGTCAGGCTGCCCTAAGGAACACTCTTCAAGAAACTCAGTCTCTTTTACAAACACTTTCCATGCAGTTCTGGATCCAAGTAATTCCAACATGATCTGTTTTCTAAGAACACCAAATTCTTAATGGAAAAACTGCTGCTAGCTATGTGTTCATTAGAATTGGAAATGGAGAGTCACTCTTCTAGCCTGGAGCCAGAAGGTGGGCTATCTTGGAGGCAGGGTTGATAGCTTTTGAATACCAGATGAAGTCTATAGATACAAGACTGGTGTCAAGTGACAAGAGCCTTAAGCAGATGGATGACAGTGTGTGTGCACTATAGGCTGTTGTTAATTTACTAGCTAGAGATAATGCTTCTTTAAAATTAAAAATGAGTCATTGGAAAACAGCCCAAGAGGCCATAGCCTGCAGATTTCAGGCCTCCTGGAAGGCATGCATTGTGAGGAAAATGTTATTTTTTTTAGAGTTATGGAAATTAAAATTGCATGTTTGAAAGAAAGAAAATGTAATTGTTTCTCTTACTAGCTATTTAAGCTATTCATAGTCTGGATTTGTAAGTCACAAGTACATTTTCAGTAAAATGGAATAAACTAATACAGTAACTCATAGACAAGATATAGATGAGCAATGACAAAGATGTATAACATTAATGAATTGTCAAGTGGCATGATGTGGGGTTTATGTTTGTAACTATGCTTTTATTATTTTAACATTACCATACATAAATTCCTTCCTTTTCACTATTCCTCTGCAATAGGACTTTTCATTGTCATTGGGTTATGCTGGAAATAGAAGTTTTCCTCTGCTTTTATCTTGAGATTGAAATTTGCTGTCATATCTCTTGCAAGGGTGTCAATATATGTCCATATCATAACATAGACAGGGCTGTCTCCTTGTTTCCTTGCTCCAAATATATGACCAGCCATCATATTCACTGTACAATTTGAGAGTCCAGTTTGAAAGAAGTAATTTATGTCAAAAGGCAAAAATGGGAACTGTAGAGAATGAGTACAGAATCACAGATTGGTAGTGGTTGGAAAGGACTCTGGGCATCACCTAGTCCAACCTCCTGCCAAAGTAATCTGCCTAGATCAGATTGCACAGGATCATGTCCAGTCAGGTTTTGAAAGTCTCCAGAGAAGGACACTCCACAACCTCTCTGGGCAGCCTGTTCCAGTGATCCATTACCCTCAAAGGAAAGAAGATTTTCCTTATGTTTAGGTGGAACTTGCTGTGTTCTAGTTTGTGCCCATTGCCTCTTGTCCTGTCACTGGGCACCACTGAAAAAGACTGGTCCCATCCTCTTGATCCCTGCCCTTTAGATATTGATAAGCATTGGCACTCACCATCAGAGAGGAACTCAAACAGTTTGCTGCCCAGAGATTCTGGACTCTGGCTGTCTATATAGCAAAAACTGTTCTTGATCCCTACAAGTATTTATCAAAGGCACTGTAACAACCCATGCCTTACAATCAGATTCTGGCACAGTTGAAAAACATGTCACAGGAAAAACAACCCTAAAACTTAGATGATTTCTTTAATCATCTATCCAATGCAGAAATAGCAATGTCTAACAATTTTACAGCACTTTTTATCCCTACAGATGTTGGTGCCCATTGAATACCATTATTCCTATCATATCAGACACAAAGGAATAGTATGACACATCAGTTAGTGACAAAGTCAGAAGAAGAACCCACTTCTTGTGACATCCAGTCCTGTATCCTTGCAGCTGGAAAACAAGGTTCACATAGTTTTTAAATCCATAACACCACTGAGCTGATGTAGAAAGCCTGCTACGCTATTCCAACACATCCTACATTGACTCAGCACCACTGAGCTCAGTGGCATTACTGATGGTTTACACGCATGTGAATGAAGGTAGAATTAAATATGGGATATTTAACGAGATGTTCTTCAAAGTTTAAAAAGCAATGAGAAGAAAGAAGAGGAAGAATATGCATACAGTGAATTAGTTATCCTGCAGAATGTACTACAATCAAGGTCACATATAAATATTTATGCAGAGTGCACTACCTGTGCAATATTGTTCCAGTTCCTCTCAGACAGTGACAGACCTGTGTGCACCAACTGGCATTTTTCAGCTTTAGAAAACTTATAGTCAAAAGTATCAACCAGAGAGACTTTAGTCACAAACATGTCCAGATATTCCAGTGCAGCAGCAGCTATGTGAAAGCACTTCTCATTTCCACTTGAAGGTGAAAGGCTGACTTTACAAAAAAGTTTCTTTCTATTTTTTCAGTCCTATACAACACCACCTGTCTCATCAGCAGGACCACTCTAAAGGGATGGGCCTCAAGGCACCTCAGTCCCAAGATTCTCCATGCCTCATTCTTCATCCACGCTGCTAGTAATGTACCATCACTGGCACAGTTACACCTGAACACTCTGGTGCTGCCAAACACCTGGCTTGATTTTCCACTGTCCAAATGAAAAATAAGCATAATCTGCTTTTTGAGGATACAGCAAATGAGGGAGTTCATGACAAATTGTGTTGGTTTATGCAGAATAGTGATAATAAGATACAAATGAGAATTTTTTGCTTAATGAATAATACTAATCACGTTTCGACAAATGCTGTGCCCTTCTAATTAGAGAGAATGCATAAAATCAGCTTAATTTATTTGTGACTAGTTATACATAGTTTAAATATTTACTAGATTTACTCTAAGGTTTGAAATTGTTTTAAACAGTTCTTGCAGTAAAAGCAGACCTAGTAACATAAAGCAGGTTACAATTCTAACTTACACCCTCTCTTTCATTATGCAGTGTGTGATGTATATCCATAGTTTTCAAGATGCAAGAGAAAGGATATTATTGATTTACATGCTAATTCTCCAACTGTTACTAATTTTCTTGATTCCTGCTTCCAAACTTGCACTTCCAACATTCATCACTGTAGTACACTAGAGGGGCTGAGCATCTTTTTCAATAAATTACAGGAACTATGACTAATTATAGTGATATTAACTATGCAAAGTAATGTGTAACTTAAAATGGATACGTTTATCATTTCAAATTATGCTTTTGACTCTTGATGGCCTAATACATGGATGCTTTTTTTTTAATACAGATTATGAACTGTGCTTTTTTTTTAAAAAAAAAAATCTGTTTCACAGATACAGGCATACCTTGCAGATTTGATGAATGGAAATAAATGATTTATATCACAGAAAAGGCTTAGCGGGTAAACGACAAGATTAGTACCGAGGGCAAGTAGAGTCCAATCCTGATTGTTTTAGCAAAGCACTCAGGATTCGGCTTAAACAGTGCCATTAACATGCATTTGGTCCACAGGATTTGTACCATATACTTTATGTCTTCCTAATGCTACAAAGCTAATAGTGCAAGTTGCTTGGCCAACAATACCAGCAGTGCCTAGCATTCAAAGCACAATTATCAGGTGTAGCTGACTTTCAACAGTATGCAAAGTATGTTGCAAAGGCTTGAAGATAAGAGAAGCTTTGAAACAATGGCAGTGCAGTTGTTCTCAGTGTAAGACCTTTGCATAGCAGTAGGGCTTTTTAACTTATATGTGGCACCATATTGTTGTAGTTCACCTTCCAGTCTGGAAGAAATGCAGCCTCTGTCACCTCAGTCATTTTCACACTTCCTAGTATTTCACGTTACAGAAGTATAGCTCTTAACATGCAAACAAGATTAATGAATAACATATACCAGTATGTTGCAGAGACATTGTCAGAGAAAATTAGCAGTAGAGATGGACAGTGCCTTGATTTCTCCACAGAATTTGCAGGAACTGGCCACCAGAGATCAGAGTTTGGCCAGACCTTCCATGAAATTAGATAACTCTTCTGCACTGTGCCAGAATAGTCTGAGTTATTCTCTTTAAAAAACATGCTGTTATCTTCAGGGGCTTACCAGAGGAACATCTACACTTCAGATCTCTGCCATTAGTTCCCTGCTTGGTCAATATATCTACTTCTTCTGAGTATTAGGATGGATGCTCTTGTGCTTGGATGATACTATCCTGAAAATCTTCACATCTTTTCCTGGGAATGTTTGTCCTTCAGAGCTCCCTGCCATGCGATCTGACCACTAGTTTCCTTACTCAGTCAAAGTTGACTCTTAAGGTCCAGGGACTGCACTCTCCCTTGCTCACTGCCCTCGGGATCTTGAACTCCACTGTTTCATGGTCACTACAGCCAAGGCTACCACTGATTATCACAACCTCAACCAGTCTTTCCTTGTTAGTGAACAGCAGCAGATTCAGATGCAAATCACACCAGTTTGCCCCCTCCAATATCTGTATGAAGAAGTTATCCCTGATACCCTCCAGAAATTGTTTTGACTGCTCCTCTCCCAACATTGGTCTTTCCATCAGATATCAGTAATTCCAAAGGCAAAGGAAGTGTAAACCGAGGTTGCCTTCCTTAAAATGCCTTCAGAAGTTAAACAAAATTACTAGTATTTTAGTTGTGCAGTCTTATAACACTGGAGTGGAGCCTTTGCATGTGTTTATAATAGTATTTTATGGCAGCTTGAGCACATGCAGTGTTAATCTTCTACCCATTGGACAATAAGCAATGAGTTACCTGAGGATTCAATAAAGTGTCAATCATAAACTTCAGCATTGCAGACTGACTGCAATGTCAGGCCACTGATTTACTGATTGAAAGAACAGAAAACACAGGAAGTACCACCAAGGCACTTACAGGTAAACATGCAGAAAACAAGAAAATCTAAGCACATTGTTTTGGAATAAAATTGGCAAGGTTTGGGGAAGATTTTGCTGAGTTATCACAGCAGGACATCTGATTTCTTGAGGAAGAGTAAATATTTTCTAGTGCTTCTACGATTACTAACATTTCTAGGTCTCAAGGTCTCATTTCTTCTCATCTTCTCTGCTGGGACAGCTGACTGTCATTTTTGTGTTATCATCTACACAACTAGTGGCTCTTCTGATCAGCAGAAAATGAATATTTAAGTGGTGTCTTGGACATCACCAACAGCATTAAAACATAAATCAATCCCTTTTTAATGACGCCCTTTTGTGGCTGAGTTGTGTCTCTGTTAGTATGTTAGTAGTCTCCTACATAGTATGTAGGCTGTCTACATACTATGAACACTCGCTAAAGAGACTTTTGGCTCTTAGAAACTAAGAAAAGGAAATCTAAGGAAATCAGCCACCCTTCCTCTCATAAAAGGAAATGAAATGCTCTTCCCAGATTCCTTCAAGGAAGGCCTTTCCCTTACACAACTCCCAGGAGGACTCCTTCTGCTTAGACCAGCATACTGTATCACTGTGATTACCACACCAGCCCTGCTTCCTGCTTTGCACAGCCCTTCCTCATGTCACCAGGAGGGACAGAACTGCTTCTGAGGAGACTGCTAGACACACAGTTATCAGTGATGTCTGCCCTCCATATAGAGTTTTACCCCCATTCCCTGTCCTTCATCTTCCATTCTTCTCCAGCTTATTACATAGTCTTAAGACCTGACCCTGGTATAGCAATCTATCTTCTAGGTAGTTTACAGATCACTACCTGCACAATCTGTACACGTCGCATGGTCCCTACATGCTGATACATGCCTAGAAGAATGGGAAAAGGATATGCAAATCTGAGTCTTGTGAGAGTTTGAATGTGCTAACGTGCTCTCTTGAAATTCCAAATACAGCACAGATTAAAAGCACAGAATACTTCGTGTTGGAAAGCACGACAGAAGGTCATCCAATCCAATCCCCCGTTCGAAGCAGAGTTAACAAGGCAAGGTTCAGTCAAGTTCTAAATACCTGCAAGTAAGCAGAGTCTACAACCTCTCAAGATAACTTGTTCCAGTATGTGATGACTCTGATGGAAAAAAATAATCATTATGCCTAATGAGAATGTTTTGTATTCCAACTTTTGTCTGTTGCCTTTCACCTTGCCACTCTATCTCCAAGAAGAGTCTGTGTCTGTATTTTCTAGATTCTCCCATTAGGTAGCTGCAGACTGCAGTAAGATATTCTCAGCCTTCCAAAGCTAAGTAAATCCAACCCCTACCCTCTTCTTCTAGGTAATGCATTCCAGAATACTTCATATAGAGTGGTTCTGACTACTAAACAAAATGTAATTCAAAGAAGCTTTGGTAGAAGACAATTTCCAAGACTATCTAAAATCCTAAGTGAAAATCATTTGCTAGCATCATTTACAATTTTAAAACAGCTCACAGCTGTCCTAGTTATGTTCTTATCAATCTCTTCTGGACAGGTATTCTCAAGTCCTTTACCTCATCTAATGTTTTCCAGTTCTCCTCTCAAGCAAATTTACTCTCATGAAGTCACTGAGAGTTCACAATTTAATTAAATGAAAATGCTGTATGATAACATTTACCACAGATGCATCTCTAAGTAGAGCTCAGAGATTCTCAAATTTGAAAATTCCTGATCAAGATCTAGGTCACTTCAGAAACTTAAAACAATATGTCCAAAACAATGAATAATGAGATTCTGCCCTTTTAGTGTCTTCTGGATCCCAACAGAGTTCATTACCATTATCACTTAGAACAAACAAATAGCTTTAACAAATATGAAAAAAAAAAACAAAAACCAAAGAGATTGTTTACAATTCAAAGCATTTCACGTGACTGAAACTATGCATGCACTTTGTTTGGTCACTTAACTCTCTTTTCTTACTTTCAGGAAAAGGTGATAATTTGAAGTTCAAAAAAACTGAACTACCAGGTATAAAATCCCTCTTCATGAATAGGATCTTTATGTTCTATGCTTTTAATATTATATTTAAAAAAAAATAAAAAAGGAATTTCCACCTTGGAGATCAGAATCCCAGATCTGATGTTTAGCTGTATTACTATTAGCTGTGGTCTAGTGAAATGCTTTTTTTCACACTGTACCCTGTTTCTGTAAGTCTTCTTAATTTCAATGATATTTGAGTTAGCTGTAAAATTAAAAAATGTAGACATTTATGTTTAGATATGCCCTGGTCTACTCTAAGAGTCCCATAATTCTAAATATTGTTCCACTGACTTTTTCTCCCCAGATATTCCATTTTTTTAATCACAAAAAGATACAATAAGACTGTAAACACATACTTGAAAAGCAGCTGGAAATCTACAGCCTGCTCTCCTTTCCAGTGTACATCATTTTAGAGACAGAAGACCAACAAATGAATTTGCCTTGCAGGGGTGGAAAAAAAGCCAAAACACTGCCACCATTTTATACTGTGTAGAGAAGCAAAGTTCTTATATTTGAATAAGAATGGACAAGGATGGGAAGACACAGTATAACTACGACATTACAGACACAATCCCTTGCAATCCAGCTGCTAACAGGAGATCTAACCTTGAGTTCTTGAGGCTCCTAATTGAGACCATGAATCTCATTCAAAGTCACACAGGTAGCCATTGTGGAATGACCACCTCCTTTTACATTCATCACTACTACCCATAGCTACTAAGATCTTTCCTAACTTTTCTAAGCTTTCTGGATCACTGCACTGCTGAGAATGAGCCAAGCTTCAGAATTTGGGGGGTGGGAGGGGATGAATGCTTAGAAGTCCTGCTTCTCTGTCCTCATTGTGAATTTCTGCAGTCTGCCTATCTGACATAACTGATTATTCAAAAAATAATAACCTAAATGATTTCATGGGTAGTGATACACAGCCCTTACCAATGCTTTTATTTTAAACCTCAAGCATGCACAAATTGATATTTAAAGAGTGCTTCCTGGAGAATTTATAACACCCAAATCTCCTACAGAACAGTGAGGTTTCTTGAAAGAAGTGAAGAAATATAGCCATTTAAATTGTTCAACATAATTAAAATACTCCTAACTAGCTACTCCTAGAGAAGAAAAATACTACAGTGTCACAGACGAAATATTAGTTCCCCCTCAGATGGATTTTAAATACGGCTTAAGTGGGAAATCAGTGACTGACTGAAATATGCTCATATTTCCTTAGTGTCTCCAGAGAGGATTTCCTCTAATTCTAAATAGGAATAGTCTAATGGCTTTCACTCAACTGTATTTCTGAACCTAAAGAAAGTAGGCTTTCTTCCTTGATGTCTTCCTTTGATCTGATATTAAGAGACATTCAATTGCCTGTAAATTCTTTCATTAGCCACTAGATATCAGATTTTCAGAGGTACTGCATAGGAAAACTCTAGCTTCAGATGGAGGGGAGTGTGCCGGAAGATTGTATCTATGTACAGACCAACATCTTCATCAATGATTTATTACACTCAAAGGCACCAAATGCATCAGTATCAAGTGTCCTGCACACATGAAAATAATCAGGCCCATTTTACAAAAGTGGATATGCTAAAGTGCAGCCATGCCCAGCTGCCCAAGCAAGTAAATGTCTTTGCTCTAAACAGTTGGACTCAAAAAGCAGGGCTGATGCCAAAAGCCAAGGGGCAAAGCTGTGCAGAGTGTAGAACTACCAGAGTGCACTGGAGTTCAAAGCAGGGAGATGGATTAGTTTCATGCTCTGCATGTGAGTAACAGCAGTTGCAGTGTGACATTATAAGGAGAGAAAGACCTATTTCCTATGTACAGTACAGTAATACCCACCGTGAAAATTCTTTGAAAGCTAATGTAAATTCCTTTCACAAGGAAACACTTCAGATATTTCAGTGAATAAACCACTCACATCAAATATTAGCCCGACTCTGGTAGAAATTTTGCTGAAATTCAACTTCCTGTAATACTTAAACATACATGGGTCCTCTTCATTTCAATAAACTGGTCAAATTTCTGCCTCCTTGAACCTCTCTTTGCAGTAGAAATTACACAGAAACAAAGACATGAAGATAATCCTGGATATATAATAGCAGATTTCTAGGAAAGCAGAGACTGAAGGCTTTTGATGAAAATGCCCTTTTATCAGGCTCAAGTTATCACAGTATCACAGTACTTGGCTAAAACATGAATCAACCCACACACAGTTCCAGGTTGCCACAAGCAGACTGATTCTAGTACGTCCACTGGTTTGCTTAAAGTCTACATATGGTGTGGATGTCAAACAGAAGGCCACCAATAGTAATTCTTCTCTACTTGCTGCGCACTTTTTAAAAGTAATTTTTCCATTTTGAAGATACCATTCCAGCAGCATCCTTCAAATCACATTTCTTCTTAACAATAACAATAAAGCTGATAAATCTGAATGAACAAGAAACATGTATTTTCCTTTCTCATTGTGCAAATGACATCTTATAAAGTGCAATAACTGTTCACAAACAGCACGAGGTTCTGCCCTGTTATCTGAATTGTTCCTCCCATGGAGTGTACCTGGAAGTACCATCTTGTTAGATCTAAAGGCTCTGAGTGGCCAAAATTAATCCTGCTTAGACTAACTGGTAATCTGGCTCAGAGTTCAGCATCACTTACAACTTCAGTTTAAAATGGGTTAGTAGTTATGACTAAACGGTACCTCAGATTTACGAGAGGTAACACACTACCAATGTGCATTCACAGCATGGATTTCAGGATACTCTAATACAGTTGCTTACTGCTGCTGATTCAAACTCCTATGCAAACGCTAGGAAGACAAGATCTTAACTTGTCACAATTCATTTCTAAATTGATGTTAGAAAGGCAGTGTTAATTCTAGATGAGTGTTTTTTAATAAAACAGCACAGCAGTAAACACCAAAAATAGGAGTTTCATGCTTAAGGTACTATGTATTAGAAAAATGTAATGTTCTATCAATGTTTCTTGCTGTTTTATAGTTATCTGATAAATATTGGACTTTCAATCCCTTCTGTGTCCTGAGTTTTCATTACATTTACAGTTCTCTTGTATTTTTGCAATACATTTTACTGAATCAGCTGATGACATTTAATGGAATGTTTAAGACCCACTATAAAACCATAAATGCTTTTGCTTATTCTGGGGGAAAAAATGTGCACATAGATTGGTTTTCAAATTAAAAACTATGTTGGTATACCCAGCATTTTTGCTTCTGGTATACATATTAACATATAACTAAATGCCTCTTATGCAATACTGCAGCGTAAGTACAAATAACAAGCTTTTATACTTTACAAGCAAGCAATATGATTAAGGAGCTATTAATGAAGTGAAACAAAACCTCAGTGCTAGAATGTAATAGTCCATGAAATTCTTACGAGGAGAAAGGGAATCTGCAGTGAATAAATATTAACCTAAATGCTATAGAAAACATAGAGCAAACAAAAAGAAAAGCAATTTTAAAGCCAAAATTTTGGTAAAAACTGCTGACTACTTCAGGAAAGTCTATTTGCATACTGCAGGGCTCCATCTGCTGTGGAAAATACAGGCTGCAAGAATGATTTAATAGAAGTAGTGGCCGTTGTTAATTATAATTTGCACATTTACAAATCAGCACTGATAGCAATACAAATTATGAAATATAAGGGTGTTATGCTGGATACTGGGGAAAATAAGATGACAGACAAAGTTAATGGAGTATCCCTAACAACAGCTCTGTCAGAACACATCAGAAAACTAATCCAGTTACAAAGAGCCTGCAATGGAAAATCTATTTAAAATATTAAAATGCTGTTTGGTAAAAGCTTTTTCATAGTGCATTTTACTTAAACAGTTGCTTATTGCTCATGGGTCATTAGCTGTACACCCAGATGCATTCTGCAAGCCACCATTTGAAAGAACAGTAGAAATTAAATAAGAAATATATTTCTGCAGCAGTTTTCCTGAAATCTAGAACTGGCTTACTGCAGAAGATTACAGACAGAAAAGTAATATCAGCTACTTCCAAGTTAGGTACTGTTGTTGTTATAACTAAATATTTCCTTTCCCACAAAAAAGAAACATGCTATGAAAAACTTGACTCTTCTGAAAAATTTTCCAGCCCTGGAAGGCACTCCAAGTGGATTAAGAGACCAATATGCAGAGACTGTCATCCAATACCATAGGCCTGGTTTAGTTTAAGACTTAACATTACTTTGATTTCAACACTGAAGCTATAAATTGACTCTTATTTAGTAAAAGCACAGAAATTACCATTGATTGATTTCATTAATCTTCTGTTTCACCTCACTTTTCTCATCATCATGTAATATGGATTACAGACAGAAATCATTAATGCACAAATGCTTTAATAGCAACTTTCCTCACTGAGTCACTCATGCTGCTACTGATTTCTGTGTTTTAAAATCAGGTAGGTGGTCTGTAATATAAACCATGAGGCAACCCTAACCTCATTTAGTTCCACAGATAGCTTAGCATTTATATCACCTACTACATACAAGGCAAAAGCCTATAATACTCCCAGTATACAGTTCATTGTAATACATGTAAGACAATTGTGCTTCTGTAGTACTGACAAATAATATTCAATCTGTTGGAGGAGACACAATAGCTGTGTCCTTAAAGTCCAACAGATTAAGAATTACATATTAGTCTGAAACTCTGTTCCTGGGTCACACTAGAGTGATCTAGAAGTGATTAGCTTATACATGCTACTGGAAAAAGTCAAAAGTATCACATTTTGGCTGCAGTCTCTTTTGTTCATGCACAGTGGATTTTTATAGAATCATAGAATCATTAAGGTTGGAAAAGACCTCTGAGATCATCAAGTCCAACCATCACCCTATCACCATCATGCCACTAAACTATGTCACTGTGTGCCACATCTATACATTTTTTTGAACACTTTCAGGGAAAGTGACTCCACCACGTCCCTGGGGAGCTTGTTCCATTGCTTATCAACTCTTTATGTGCAGAAAATTTTCCTAATATCCAATCTAAACTTCCTCTGGTGCAACTTGAGGACATTTCCTCTTGTCCTCTCACTGGTAACCCAGTAGAAGAGACAAACTCTCACCTTGTCACAACCTCCTTTCAGGCAGTTGTAGAGAGAGATAAGGACTCCCCTGAGCCTCCTCTTCTTCAGACTAAATAATCCCAGTTCCCTCAGCCGCTCCTCATAAAGCTTACTCTCCAGACCCTTCACCAGCCTTGTTGCCCTTCTCTGGATATGCTCCAGCACCTCAATGTCTTTCTTGTAGCGAGGGGCCCAAAGCTGAACACAATATTCAAGGTGCAGCCTCACCAGTGCTGAGTACAGAGGAACAATCACTTCCCCAATCCTGCTGGCCACAGAATTCAATACAAGCCAGGATGCTGTTGACCTTCTTGGCCACCGGGGCACATTGCTGACTCACGTTCAGTCAGCTTTCAACCAGCACCCCCAGGTCCTCTACCAAGCAGCTTTCCAGACACTCTTCCTCTAACCTGTAGCATTGCATGGTGGTGTTGTGACCAAAGCGTAGAACTCAGTACTTGGCCTTGTTACACCTCACACCATTGGTCTCAGCCCATTGATCCAGCCTGTCCAGGTCCCTCTGCTGAGACTTTCTACCCTTAAACAGATTAACACTTCCTCCTAACTTGGTGTCATCTACAAACTTACTGACACTAAGTTTTATTTTGTGTCGACAAAAGGAAGGATGTGGAACTAGTCAAGATATCTCTTGCTAGATATGTTGATGGAAATGGTCTGGAGAAAAAAATACTGTTACAGGGGAACATCGGTTGAGTTATGACACAACCACGAGTCTACAACGATCTTTCTGTTTCTTCTGTTGTTAGTGGATATGGTTTGTTCTCTGCTTAGATGAGCTGCATTTAGTCTTCACCTTGTTACTAACCCCACTAGCTGGATGTGTAAATACACAAAATTAAGGTTTGTTTTACTGGTGTGCAATTTAAGACACACTTACATGTATTAACTTCAGTCATACAGTGTCAGTACCGCTCCAAAAACTGTTATTCTTGAGCATCAAATGAAAAATAGTATTTCAATATTAAAATCAGTACCTTCTGGTGCAGAATCAGTATCTGCCCATTTTCTCCTCATCACTTCCTTCCCTTAGTTGTGGGCTTCTATAAAGAAATCATTCCCATACAACCATGCAAAAAGAGGAAAAAAGATTTTGCTATTTTTGACTCCGAGTCTATTTACTGTGGTGCAATCAGAAAAGTGATTATAATACTATGAAAATTAATACCCAACAATTGCATAATGTACTCATGTTGGATTTTTTGTTTACCAACCTACTTCCCTAGGCTTTTTGAGGTCTATAAGAATCAGCAGCTCTCTTACAAGATGTGCAATGATGAGGGAGACAAATGATCCAGAATTTTAGGCATCCTGTTGTATGGTAAGCTGCCAAGACCTCATTTGACCACTGATGTCCTAGTCTATAGTAGTTGAGGGCAATCTCTGCTTTTTGTTAGGCAATAATCCTACTTCATAAAGAAAAGATGTTGCAAGACACAAAACTGATTGCTGCAAGTTTCTCTTTTGCAAAACACAAAAATCTCTGATTAGAAAAACTAAGAAATGAAAAATATAATGGTTCAAGTAGAGAATGCAATTCTATCTAATGAAAACCAGACCAAAATAACATCACTTTCAGATATTTTTACAGTTCTTTTGTGTTATGCCAGCAGTGCAAGGGGGACATAAAGACTATCTTAATATATGGCTGAAAATGTCCTTGTCATGTGAGGCTTCTCAGACAACTACAAAACCTAGATCGCCTGATATCAGTGCATGAGTACTATGCAAAACAGGCCAAAGAAGAAACACAGCAAGAACATGAAATATCTCTTCAGCATGGTTAGTGAAGCAGTTCCTCAGCAGCTGCTATTCAATTTGGCACTGTTATCTCTATTTATACTAGAAACTGTTTTTTCCTTCAGAAATCTCTAGGGTCAATGCATCAGAAAAGTACAGAAAAATCACCAGTGTAGCCATTGTTTTTCCATCGTGTCAAGTGTTGATCTAGCAAGCATATGAAATCTTAGATCATACTTAAAGACATTAATAGTTTACTAAACCGCCATTACTTCATATATGCCGAGGAACAAAGCAAGGTACAATATTCTGTGAGGAGTGGAGAAATAAGAATATTAAAATTTCCTACAGGTAACAAGTACTAGTACAGTCTCCTAGCCTGTTAAGTGTGTGTCATTTTAACATCTACATTTGCATTTATTAACACATTGGTCAGATCAAACAGGCAGACGAGTTGCAATTTCCAGAGACCAAATAACATATTACTCCCATTAATTCCTCAGAAATCTCTTTTGTAGTAATCATTTTCATTCTGGGTCAAATATTCGCTTCACGAAAGACATCTAACAAATTTATGGGTGGTGTTCTGAAGTCAGCAAAGTATTTTCACACAATAGTTCATAATGAGTATAAAGAACCCGCTCTATTTACCAGCCACTGTAATTTCTTGCTCTGAAAACATGAAAATAGACACATATGTAGTAAATTTCCTTTGGTACTTGGTCTCTTGATAGTAGCACAAAAGGAATAAAAGATTGCATGGATAGTGAAGACATTTCCTTTTGCATAATTATACTATATTATTATATATTACTATATATTATATATATATTATTCTTGGCCAGAATAATGAAAGGTTCTGTGATATAGACACCACTATTCCCTAGTCCTGTAGGCTAGAATTTCTTCAAAGGTACCTAAAACCCTAGATCCAGCGAGTAGATGAGCAAGCAAAGTAACCAGAATGGCACTTTCTGAAGATTAATAATGTTCTGCAGCATGGCAGGCACTAAGATCCATGGAAATTCATGACAATGTTGCATCCCATACAAACTGTTATTTATAAAATTCTTGCAACTAATTGTATTGGAAATCTCTGAAAGTCCTCCCATGTCTCATAGCTGGGAAAGTGCATGGAGTGGATTTATAAAATTCTTGCAACTAATTGCATTGGAAATTTCTGAAAGTCCTCCCATGTCTCATAGCTGGGAAAGTGCATGGAGTGGCTAGTGATAAGAAGCTAATGCAGAAGTTGGACTTGAACAGTGGCAGAAACTGTACTTGAATGTTGGATCTGAAAGATTCCTGTAGGCCACAGCAGTTAGGATGAGCCTAACCAAGTTAGGATGATGTTTAGCCAGTAGACACTTCAGATTAGATATGAATGGTGTTCTAAAGGTAACAAACTTCATGATCACCTCAGTGCCAAAACATCTGGACCTGTATTTCAATAGTCTCTTGGTTACCAAATATTTTCTCTGGACTTCTTGCTTCAAAGTTTACCAAAATAATATTTTTGGTCATTGCAAAAGAAAAGAAAAGAAATTTCAAGCTATGATACAATATATTTTTAGCCATTAAGGAAAAACAAAGTTGAATTAATTATGTTCACATGTTGTTTTAAACTTGTAATATAGGCAGGAAAGCTTGACCAGGGCTCTTTATTTCACTGCAGTTTACAAGGAGTGAGATACAAAGAACAGAAGACTGATTTCCATTCAGAAAGTATAAAGTTAAACCCAGATCATTTAGAGTATTCTACATTATGCAAGATTACAAACTCAGACCAAACAGCATGTCATTCACCACACCCTCATCCCAAATGTCCTTGCTTTAAGAATATTTTAAAATATTCTCATTTAAACATAACATTCTGAATAATACTGAAATGCTCGGAAAAAAAACAGCAAACCATCATGTGAGAGCTCTGTGATGGCACATAACTCATGAAATAATCAGTTTAAATGAAAATTATGTATTTTCTGGAATTGCATCTTTTTTCTGTGGGCTTTTTTTTGGGGGGGGGGGGTGTTTGTTTGTTGGTAGTGGGTTTTTTTAACAGAGGAATCATACTTGTTCCAAAGCATAAATGGAAGCTACGTGTTCTAGTTTACCCAAAGCAAAAAAAAAACAACAAAAAAAACCCCCTACTTTTGGACATTCAACTAAACACTTCAACAATTCCATCTTCTAATGATATGCTTTCAGCTAGCACCATATCTACTTACAGAAACAGCAGGGACTAGTTTAAATCAAAACTATATCATTTTGTCATAGAATTGCAGAATCATAGAATGGTTTGGGTTGCAAGGGGCCTTAAGGATCATCTGTTCCAACCCCTCTGCCATGGGCAGGGACACCTTCCATTAGACCAAGTTTCTCAGAGCCCCATCCAATCTGGCCTTGAACACTTCCAGGCATGGGGCATTCACAACCTCTCTGTGCAACCTGTTCTAGTGTCTCATCACCACACTCACAGTTAAGAATTTCTTCCTAACATCTAATCTAAATCTCTTTACTTTAAAACCATTATATCTCATCCCATCACTATTTTCCCTGATAAAGATTTTCTCCCTATCTTTCCTGTAGACCTCCTTTAAGTACTGGAAGACTGCAGTAAGATCTCTCTGGAACCTTCATTTCTCCAGGCTGAACAAACCCAGCTCTCTCAGTCTGTCCTCATAGGGGAGGGTGCTCCAGCCCCCTGATCTTTGGAGAAGTTCTATTCTGACTTGCGAGTATATAAATAAGGTTACCTGACAGGTAATGACTTAACTAGGCACAGATGCATGTGGGTGAGGAAAATACAGCAAAAAGAAAGTTATCCAACTCGAAAAAGAAATTCAGAAAATACAGCAACATAAAAATAGAAGTATGGTTGCCAGAAGTGTGCCTTTTTATTATTGTCAGTAAGTTTCTTCTACATCCTTATTGATACCTTCACCTCTCATGCAACTGCCATATAACTGCAATCATGACATTCATCCATGTTGTTTACTTGTGGCATCCTTCACCTCCTAATGGGTCTTTTCTCCTTATTTAGATCCAATATAAAAGCATCCTTTCAAGTTTCTTTTTAAAGAGAAAAACAATTTCCCCCAACTGAATCAATTAAACATCTAATATAGGTGCCTCTACTACTGCTTTAAGCTTTTTATCTAGTCAGGGAACATTCAGAGCACAAAAGACCTCTCAATCTCCGTGAAGTTTCACTAAAATGTCTCTACACCCATAAGTCAGTCACTTACTCTACACACCTACAGCTAGACCCCTAAACACATAAGATAGGGTGAGATTTTCACAGCACTGACCTAACTTTACTGCAATTTAAGTCATAGGAATTTTACCATTAACTTAAATGTTACCATTTAAGGCAATGCTAAGTACTTCTGGAAATCCCATCTGTAATCTCCTTTTAAATTCATGGTTAGGAAAACTGGACCAAAAAAAGTAGCTTTACAATCATTGCTTATTTTAAAATCTATACATCAGCAATGTGTGAACATGATATAGTCTGTGCACATCTAAGAATAAATGCATGCATACATATAAATGAACTGAATTTCTGTGATGACAGATTATTTGCCAAGTTAAAGCCAAATGTGATTTGAAATTACCACAATATTACACTGAACAGAGAGGATTTATAACAGAAATACTAAAAGAACCTCTGTAATAGTGATCCTACTAGACACTGCTATAACAACATATATTTCACTTGTGCAGTTAGTGCTGTTTTTCTCCTTTCTCTGAATGTCTGAGAATGGTAAGTGAAATGTTATTTTTTTTTTTAAAGTCAGAACCATCTAGCTAAACCATCCAAATCGTTTTTGTATACAGAGATTTTACTTCTAATCTTTCTCTGCAAGCCGCTTTGTTAAATCCTAATGACAACTTTTATGCATAATGCATAAAATAAACTTTACCAATATTTAACACACTTTTATACACATATAAAACCCCTTTAAACTGAGATGACACACTGCAGGGCATGCAGTTGCAGTACACTGCGAAACCACATATCCTAGATGACTGAAGGCATCTGCTTCGTGCCATTAATTTCTCAACATCAAACACATGTAGTATTCTTAGAATAGTAGTGCATCATATTATCTGGTTTTTTTATTAATAGACAAGTACATTTTATCACATGGATATTACATATGCTGTTAAAGTCTACAATCTTTTTTCTTTTATTCTAGGAATGTTTATATTTCCTAAAAGAATAGGGAGAAAGGAAGATAGCTTCTTACTTTATCAAACTACTTCATATTAGCAAATAAATACCTATAAAAATATATGCTAACAAAGAATCACTCAAAAATGGATGTTATAAATCTTCCTTATGCAAGAGGCAAAGAAATCAGAATAATAACAATGTATCACTAGCCTATGTCACGGAAATGATTTGTTTTACTCCTTTAATCTTTACCATATCTAAACTGACTATAATAAATGAATAATTACTCTGAATACAGCGGAGTTAATTGAAAATCTGCTTGAAGTATAAAACCAAGAAATCATAACAACAAATATAAGGTTTAACCAGTGTTTAGGAACTTGTCTTTGTCAATAATTTTTAAGGTTCAGTGTAAATGATACTGTTTACCATCGTACATCATCTAACATTACTCCAGAAAGTCATGAATTATTTCAGACTTCCTATGAATATTAATAGTCTTTTGAGTCATGGTATTTCATCAGCATACACCCAAGTATTAAAGTCTTACAGGGTTTGACTTTTCAAAATGAAACCAATTTAATTCCAGTTTGTTTTATTCTCGTACCTTGATTTCTAAGTCCAGAGAGGGTGTATACTTTCACATGTGTGAAGCTCAGGCTTTCTTTGAATGTGAAAGGTATGTCACCTAACACAGGGATAGGTTGATTCTCATCTAGAGATGCACTTCCTATTGCATGCCCAAAGCAATCAGAACCCTGAGAGCAGCATGTATTAGCATCGGGGTAGGCAAAACTGTGTTGTTGCTTCCTGCTTATAAAAACAACAAAACCAGTCCTTCCTTGGATAATGTACACTTGTATATTAATTAAGAAGCCAAAGAAACAAAAGAAATATTGAATGAAGGCCACTGCTAAAAGATAAACTGTTCATTCTTCTGGCCAATAGAAATTTCCTGCTTGATCATCGTCTAAGAACTGCAAGTCCAGACTTTGCAATGAAGCTGGGCAGCATGAATTTCTCTTTTTTTGAAAACAAACAGTAATAAAGGCTTACAAGACAGCAAATGCACTTACCCAGTTCCATCTCCATAGAACCTGACCTGCAGATTGCTTGTTTCACCCCTACAAGTGTTGCCATAAATTTGGCTAGGGCTGAGGTTAAGAAGAAACATGATGCATAAAGTAGCTTCCACACAGAATACACAAGAAGGAAAGCTTCCATTCTTCCCATACACATTCTTGTGCAGCACTGCTCTATTACTTTATTCATAGTGCAAACCAGAAGCACCATATTTGAAATTAGGTTACCACAGTAGAGGGCAACACTGCTCTCAGGCAATCACATATGTCCTCAGCAAACTGCAGCACATATACAATTACTGTACAGGAAGGTCACTGTGTTGGCTGTAAAACAGGTTCTCTATAATCAGTAACTCCACTCATGCAAAAGGAAAGATCATACTTTAAGTGTTGCTATTATACCACTGTAGTCTCCTACAGGAAACTCACTATTTACGTAATATTGCAAACACTGCAAGTACATATTTACTGTATAGGTTATAACCAGGCTGCTGTAAAGGCATAGGAAACATTCTGTGATATAACTCTGGGTTACCATAACAAGCTGTAAGACATAGCAGTGTCAGAAGTTCTTGCTGACAGTCATTACATGCAGATGCTGCTGTTCCCTTTGTGAAGGTTTTCCCTTCCACTGGTCATATTTTCACCATCTCTCTCATGGTAGCCTCATGATTTTCCAGAATAACAATTCCTACTTGTAAGTGTATTTGCACACAGGAAATATGTGTCACTGGTGGCTGGAAAGTCTGCAGAAAGCTGCTTTGGAAAAGAAAAATTTTAAGAAATTTTGTAGTCAGAATGTGCGTCCTGGAAAAAGAATGACTGCAGTGCGTTTGAACTCAGTCTTAGCAAACAAAACCGAAGTCCTCCATGCTACAGATATTGTCAATCCTACCCTTGTACCTGAACTGGGAAGGTGGATGGCTAAAGCAGCAGGGTGAACTTACTTCATTAGCCACAGAAAGCTTTGCCCCTTATTAAGGCAAAATCCTGCAGCTGGGTACAGTCCTATCTGAACTACCTTGCACTCAGATGGCATAGTGAAAGTGATACACATTCCAACAAATATTTGTTCACAGTAGAAACAGGAAGAAATTCACGACTCCTGTGTTCAAAAACAAGTTTCTGGAGGAAGTTCTAGGTTCTCAAGGATGATTACCTTTTGTTCCTTTGCCTCTAAACATATTCTGTTCCTTGTTGCTCTGACATGTTTCTCCTGCTCTTGCACTCCCTTTTTTAACACCCATCCTCTCATTTCAAATCTCATTTCCTTTACAGCAGCCGCTTTCTTTTCTCCTCCCCTCTACTTCTCATCCTTCCATTTCCAAATCCAGCAGATTTTTCTACTTTTCTCAATTTTCTGCTGGATTGTCCCAACAAAGTGCTCATGGCCAGCATCACAGTCATACCTGGAGGTGTGGGGACAATCCTGTCAAGAATCCCTACAGGCTGGACCATGGCATGTGCAAATGAATTCTACAAGGAATGTAAACAGGAGAAAAAAAAAAAAGAAAAAAGAAAAGATAAAGAAAAGCAGACGTACTTTTCCTGCAGAAGCAACAATTTTTCAGATACATGTAATAGGAACATATTTAGGATAAATTTTTTCACACCAGCATAAACCTGCCAAATTTCAACATGCATGGCAGAAAAAGAGCTTTTCAAGAAGGAAGAATATTCTTCAGACAGAGGAATTGTCCCCTCATAACCTTTTACTTGGAAATGTTACAGCTTAGTCATCAAGCATGCTGTGTTTGGGAAAGATGTCTGTCATGGAAAATACCAGCTAAGAAGTTAAAGTTTGGTAGAGTTACAAACTTTTAGTTTAGTTATAGCAACAAAACACCTTTGTCAGTGAAATAAGAATATGTCTTGTGTGGCACTGTACTGGGGACCCTGAATCTTAAAAAACACAGACTGTGATAGTGTGAGCTAAAGAACCCTGCAGAGCTGGAGCTGTAGTGACTAGCTAGTTTTAGGGAGAGATGAATGTGTAAAACTCATGCTTGGTCATCCATTAGAAACTGATACTGCCATAGAAAATCTTGTCCTGTGACCATATTCCTTGCAGTTTGAACTCTAGACAGGCTGCCTCTTACCTTGATGAACACTTTCTGTCTCGATAACATTTGAAAATTTTTACTTTAGGGGTTGCTTTCTAATACCAGGTTTTTACTGAAAAATGGCATTGAGACAATGTCATTAAAGAAAGGAATTGAAGAAAGATGATCATTTGACATTCAGAGAAGCAATATTTAAAAATAGACATTAAAAATACAGTAAAGTTTCCTTAAGAAAAAAATGGTAGGAATGGAAAGTTAAAACTCCTACATAAAAATGTACACCTCTTCGTCTCTCAGAAGAATAAAAGTAGCACTATCATTCTGGTATAGAAGAGGTATAAGCAGACAAAATCTATTCTTCTAAGTTTAGTTTTCTTGACAAGGTGTAGCATGCCATCAAGAGACTACCTTACTCTACTACAAGAATTAGTAGGGTCTATTAGCAGTCTGCAGAAATGATCTCTAATAAAAAGTCTTCACAAAATGAGGAATTCTCTTGATTAAATTGTTATTACATGAGTGGACATACAGTAAATGTTAACCTCATTGTACATGAGAAAATCATATGTATAGAACAAGGTATGCCTTTTGGATATTATGTCTTAAATTAGTAAAGAAGAAAAAGATCCTTTCTTCTGAAATAATTTTGCTTTTTCACAAGGAAGCAGAAACATATCTATCAGAAGAAGCATTATAACAAAGCAGCTTGAACACTGGAACCTCTGTAATATATTGCACATTTTAATCATGTTTGATACAACACTCTTCATATGGATATCAATTACACTAATGACTCTTACATAATACCCCTGGGTGCCTAAGGGATGTGTATTGTCACCTCCCTTTTATCATAAAAATAGAGTAGTTCTATACACATACTAAAGTAGTTTCTTTCATTTTTATATAATGAATAACACTGTAAAAAAAAGACATTTTATCCCATATTAGTTTAGCAAACAGAAGAGGTTTCACATATGACAGTGCTAAATATACTCTTAAGCTGCTAATAAAGACAAAGCCTGAGGGGAAAAATTCTAATGATGAGCAATGACAGAAGTTTTTATTTCTGGATCTAAAGTAAAAATGTTTCACTTAGGTATAGTTTTAGCAGCATCATAGAAGAAACCAGGATTCCAAATAATTTTTATCTCTAATAAAGTCACTTGAATTAATTTGGGCATCATTATAGCACTAAAAAATGCTTTTTAAGGTACTGGGGTTTGTATAACTTGTCTGTGTGTTTTATCGAGTAATGAAAACTGAGAGGTTTCACCTGTAAATGATCTATGCTTTTCCAAGCAATTGCTTAGAAAACACTACAGACTCAGTCTATAGAGAGTTGGCAGGACACAAGACTTTGGTTTTCCTTATTCCCATGAGAAGAATCAGAGAATCACATAAAAGGGGAAAATATTTTCATCATGGATTTGATGAAGTTTAGTTAAAATACTGAAGTGCTTTTCCTATTTGAGCTGGTACTACCTTAAATATCTGCAAAAATAAAGTATCCCCTGCCTAAAATTCTTCCTGATGCTTACATGGGAACACCAGTGGGCAGTGACAAAAGTGCTGTTAAGGTATGGCCACTGTCTACCACAATGAATAAGACAGTCACATTATTTTCTCGTAATTGTGTCAGCCTGTATCCAACTGGGATGCCTTGGATCATGCATAGCATTGTAAATTCTTTAGGCCAGGGTCTGTCCTCAGTAGTATATATAAATGGTATCTATGACTAGGGCTTCTAAGCACTGGTAGAATACAGGTAGGACTAATAAAGATCAGAAGTATATGGTGTGATTAATATTGCCATTTTCTTTGTCCTCAATTCTCAAGGCACAGTCATGCAGCAAAGTAGACAAAGTGTTGTCTTGCCCACTACCACAGTGGTCTGCCCTGGCTAATATATCACAATGTGTTTCCCTCATCAGATCTTTGCCTTCTTCAGTGATCTAAATAATAGCACGGCACTTAAATTTATCCGAACTTTTCCTTAAGTTCAGCTGCTTAGGAGATTTTCATACATTTTTCTCTATCCCAAAGTTCAAAGCCTTCTAATGTATTTCTCAGTGCTAATTAAATCCTGATGATGCTGTGAGTTGGCAAGAATTCCATGGCATTTGTGCAATGCCCTAGTAACAGGACAACTCTCCAGAATCCTACCTCACTCTGTGGTACCCTGGAATTTGCTGTCCTTCTGCAGTCCTATCATTTTGAAGAGGTTTTTTTAATCATCTATAAAAACTAGAGGAACTCACAGGAACCTGAATATGGCAAAGCAATTTGTATTCATGCATGTTTTCTCAATCTTAGTTTTGACCTTCTGAGATAATGTATAAAAACACATTGGATAGCTTCAGATGATTTTTCCATTTGTAATTATTTAATATTGATTTTGATTCAGCTATGAAAGCTGATGTGCCTTTTCCATTTTGAACAAAAAAAGTAAAACTTCCAGGATATTTAAATATTAAAAAGTGGCAATTGCATATGCATAGCAAGTAACTACCTCTCCAAGATACTTCAGAAAAATTGTATTTAGTAGAGTACTTGTGATAAATTATGTATTTATTGTAACAGGGTCAGAAGCTGTTACAATTTACTGTACTTGGTCAAAAATTCACTTTCATAAAAAGTACTTCAGTGTCTGTATGTACATTTAAATGAGAACTTGGATGTGCCAACCACATTGATTTTCATGGGAGGCAAGTAAAACATTTGAGGTCAAATTTTGCTGTGACTTACAGTGGTATAAAAAAACCAAAGCACAGTAATTCTACCCATTTTTGTGTATTTAGCCTTTCCTTACAGATAAAAAAACATTAAAAATAATTTTGAGGTTGGTATATATTTTTCAAGAACAAGCTAGGTACTGTGTAGATTGTGCTGCTGTTGTGCTAATGAGCAATGCAGGAGAATGGCTTCTAACAGCAAATGGATAAAAGGCAGTGGCAATAAGTGAAATACTGGGTTTGAATCTTAATACAGAGCTGAATTTTAAAAACTGTGTTATTCATGTGTCTGTACATATGTGAATATAGAATCAGTTCCCAAAGTTAATTCTTGAACTATTAAATAGTTGCTACTTTTCTAGTTTGTTCTGCTATCATCAGTAATAGCTACTAGATTTCTTTGCATTAAGGTTTTCTGGAGGTAATAAATGTAATAAACTCTAACAATGTTGGTGCTACAGGAAGCTTTAGAAGAGGGGCAAAGAGGAAGTTCGTAACCCAAAGAACTATCCTTTTTTTGTCACTGTATATTCTAAGTTTTTCATAGTTATGAAGTTCTGGATAAAGAAGGGGTTTCCTCTCTGTTAAGCAGTCAGCAATTACAGAATGACAAAACACTAATCTACAGCTGGGTGTATGCCCAGCCAAAGAAACTAAACAACTCCCACAACGTACTGGAAACCCCAATGACATCTACTCTTTCTGGGTGGGTGAGTAGATGGATGGAAAAGAAAGGAAGATGTCTTGGACCACTTTCTGGTATCCATCTGATCTAGCTCACAGTTTAGGTAAATCATGCCAGGGAAGCAAGCTTTTCCTAATGTATCTCACTTAGTCCTAAAGTTCATCACATTTCAAGAACCAAAGTTCAGGTTTCAAATTCTCATCAGTGCCCAGGATAGTTTGAGGTCTATATAACTGTAAAAATATACTTCTCTTTTTCTGTAAGATATTAAAAAGTTGCTACTGTCTGTGATTGTTACCTATGCAATGCATTGAATGTGATAGAAGTCAGTAGAAAAACATTGCAGGTGATCATGCAATTAAAGGCTCTGCCACAGTGAATATGCATACAGAGACAAAATTCAAGTATCACAAGCAACCTACCTTCTGACATCTCCTAATTTGCAAATACTTGCCTGTAGCCTCAGTGCTGCAGTGTGACCACACTGCTTTCACATTGCAGAGGTTACACAGTCTGTAAAAGTAGCAATTGCAGTGCTGTGTAGATGCTCATGAGAGCTAAATTAGCTAGCTCCAATCTCAGTAGCTGTCTTGCTCTAGCACTTTTAAAGTGGCTGCCTGCTGCAAAATCTTCATGACAGGTAGGGTTAATTGGCCCACATTAAGCCTCATGCTGCTATGGCAAAACAGCAACAGTACCTGGTTTAAAGTTAGCTTCCATCTATTGATCTCACACTGCTGTCATTGCTCTGCTGACCAGTTCTTACTATGCAACTGTAATCCAGAAATACTCATCTTCATATAGTTCTCATTAAAATAAATTTACAGAATATTTTAAACTCAATTTCATAACAAGTCTGCATTTCCTCATCATGACATTCTCTCAGACAACAAGGAACAGTTGTGCATCAAAAAACCCAACTTTTATGCACCTATAAAATCATATTTAAATACAGAAAACTACTGCAATTCCTTCCCTAAGGGTATTTACCTGACAGAATTTATCTAATTTCTACCTCAGAAGCCTTCATCACAGAAAGACTACATCTGCTTCTCAACAGTTGAGAAGAACAGTGAAGAAAAATAAATGGCCTCTGTGTTCAATCCATGGTTCAAGAAAAGCTCTTCTTTTCTTCTAGATCTTATTTTTTTCAGCTACATTCTCTTGTATGTTAGTCAATGTTTTCTACTGGTTTTTTTAGCTGATGGAGAGTACTGCTATATATGAAGTAAAACTGAATGTCTGAGACACTGAGTGTATAAGCAATAACACTGGAATAGGCACAAGACACTACAGTGCAGCCTTCTAAATACTGCTCAGTATGCGCATGTACACATGCATTTGAACTGAAGTATCTTTCCTGAGAACAAAGGGTAGAGATAGGGACTAGCTGGTACAAATAATTACTTTTATAACATACAGGCGGAGATGGAGATGAAGAACTTTTGAGAAAGGAAGAAAAATACAAAATTCTAAAGTAATTTATTTTCTCAATAGTCTGCTAGAAACTTCCTTTCCTTTTACTAATTTCAAGGCCATGTACTTTCCTGGAGCTATAGCTCTGCCTACTCTTTCCTGAGTCAGAGCAAATGAAGTTTAATTTTTTAAGGACATGCAATTCAGGGAAAATTAAAAGCAAGACTCGAGTTCTCATTAGATAGAATTTTCTTAATTAGAATGTATTGTGCAACTGATTTGGTAAGTTCAGCCTCATCCGTAGTCTTCTGTTGGCATGTGAAACTGAGAGGAAATCAGTTTATGTTTCTTTAAAGTGTCTGTATTGAAATAATTTGGCCATATTTTCATGTTTGCTCATGTTTCACATACACCCAGGTAGCGCTGATAATACCACAGAAGCAACACTGACTTATAGTATTACTCTCACTTTGCACTGAAAATGCAGTAGAACTTGCGTGCTACTGGTGTACTTTGGATTCCTTAGTTGTTTGATCACATTGATGAAGGAATATGCAATCAATCTCCCACTAAGACAGTGAGTAGTATTGGCCATAACTCATTACTCCATCAAAGGATTTGGCATTTCAATCGATGGGAAATGATGTGTGATCATTCTAATTTATTATACATCATTTCCCATCAATCGGTGTGCTGAAGCCTTGACATAATAAGTAGCTATAGACACTGTCAATCATTCTTGGTCAAATACCTCTGAATGCCGCCATTTGGTGCACCTTCAGCTATTCATCCAAACTGCAAATATTCACCCAAAATATTCAGCAATCAGGCTGTAACTAGAGGTATATAAAAGACTCACAAAAGTGCTTGGGAAGGTCTCAAAAGCTTCAAGAATATATGGAACTGAAGAAAAAAGTCTTATCATGAAAGTGCACTTTTAAGAAGAATGCATAGAAATCGAGAAATCCAGTCTGTAGTGGAACAGAATCCAGCTAGGAAAAGACTGAAAAAGTGCAAGCTTCAATACTGCACTGGATTTTAGTAAAATCATCTACTATGCTGACCACCTTACTGTTAAAAGGATCTAAATTCTGCTTACTTGTGTCAGCACAATTCCATTTGTCTTCAGTGGAATTGCATGGGTATGTAAAGCCAGGCCACAATCCTTACCCAACTGAGGAGATCAAAACTATTGAAATCAGCCTTGAGCCTTAAACATTCCTTCCCTCTCCAAAATTCCCATTAAAGTTCCCTCTCCATAATTCTCTTTGAGGCCTCCCATTTACTCCCCAGAAAAAATTGCCAAAATTACCCTCTCTATTCCAGACTCTTTCCAGTCAAGAAGTGTGACAACAACCACACCATCAGGTTACTTATTAAAGCAAAGCGAAACACAGTTTCAGTGATAATTTTTCTTCTGGACTTATTTTGGGAATCTACTTGGCCACTATATCTGATTCCTCAGGTTACTGTACCTCTTTTCTATTGGATCAGTACAACACTTAATAATTAGGGGTCATTCTTTCACAGGAATGTATTAATTCATCTAGTTAAAAACTTCAGTCCTCCTTAAGAAATTACTGCTCGTTTTTAAACCAAGCCTGATCCTTCTCTTTAGAATTTGCCTGTCATTGGGTATGGAATACACTGCCAAAAACATAGATAAAACATTTGTGGTAGCAAAATAACCAAGGAATTGTTACCAAAACCCTGTATAACACAGGGTTTAACACAGAACTTCCAAAGTCAGAAAATTAAAAAAAAGTTAAGTGACTGACTGTTACCGAAAGGCAGCCAACTTGAAAGGCAGTCAACATCATCTTTTACACAGCAAGCACTCCTTTGACACATTTCAGATGTCAGACTAGGTGATCCAGCAGCTCAGCTTTAGTTTCATTGCGCACATTATCCCCTCTCATTCTTAGCCATTGTTCTATGCTTTTCTGTTTCTTCTCCCTACAAGAGAACTTGTACTGTTTCTCTAATACTCCTTATCATCTTCTCCATCTCTCTTTCAAGATATTGTCTTGTCTTCCTGTGTGACAAATGTAAAAGCTATTGTATTGAGTTCCATATAGCAATATCTCATTATTTGTAAGCTGGTTAGAGATAGTTTATATGAAACTGCTACATAAAAAACAATACACTGAATCATCTTTCTCTCTGCCCATCCATCCTTCCTATACTCTTCATTACATTTGTCAACCTAAAATAATGCAATACTGGACATTTTAATGTGGCCCCTAAATTGACAGGTTTATTTATTCTATTACTATGAAATAGTCTGCTTTTCCTTTCAAGTCCTATTCCCTCAGCTCCTGTACAGTGTTCCAATCCTCTTACCAGCCTCCAGCCTGATCTTCCCTGACAATGGCAGCTCCCTGAGAAAGGCAATCTGTACCCTCTACTGGAAATTAAAAATGAAAATCGTTAATAAAATAAGGTCAAGCTCAGTTAATACTATTTTGTTAAATATGCACTTTTTTGCATATATAATTTTTTTGTGAATTTGTGAATATTTATTGTGAGAACTGTTTCTGAGAGAGGCAACAAACTTATAGAGTCTGTCAAGTGAGCCTATGGTCAAGGAGCAGTCACCAGCCCATCCACTCAGAGACTAGGTAATCACTCAGAATTCTGAACTTGCAAACACCAGGATTCAGCTTGGAAATCTCATATTAAGAGATTAGCACCTTCTGTTCCAAATAGGGAACATAAATGTTACTACATCTAATCAACATATACAGAGTGAAATCTGAAATAAGAAATTCAAATACATGCAACAACTGCTTGCCAACAATCTCCAGACCAAAAGCTATTCAGATAAAGTATTTGGTGAATAATTTTGAATAACAAATTCATCTGATAGAATCAAAAGCAGCTCATAGACAATTCAACAAATGGAAAAAGTTATACATGTTAAATCATTTATTATGAACTGTTCTTCATCTCTGTTCTGTTATTTGTTTTTTCCACTCCAGGCAAAGATAGCTTCAGAAAGAAGGGGGTAAAAAAAAACCCACAAACCCTCAACTTTTTTCTTACTTGGCATCTTCAGATAATTGTTGAGTAATTATCTCCTTATTGAGAAGGGAAGAAGTTAATATTGACCAACTGAAGGAGAAAAATGTCTACCCTACTGAAAAGATTTCATACAAAGTCCTAGCCTGGTAAGATTGCAAATGTGACTTACAGGCCTCCCAAACACAGGTTTCATAATTACCAGACTTTTAACTATAGCTGCATTGCCAGGTGCAAATTTAATAAAAGATTATAAATGATAGATGAACTGTATCTCCAGCAGCTGTTTGTAATCCCAGCAAAAATCTTCATTAAGATAGTGTTAATGTTGTAAATTGTTATCTATTAATTTAAAGTATAATGAAACATCAAACATTATTCATTTAGAACACTGTGATGAAAACCAAGCTCAGAAACCGTGCTGTAAATAAAGTTTTAAAACATGAAGTTTTAACTCAGACAATCCAAAGTAACAATGAATAATGTCAGACTTCCTGCAGTCTTGAAGAGATTGCTCTGTGAATCAACTGAGCTCCTCAGGAGCACAGCTAAGTGCTACCCAAAATCCAGCTGTAAGAGCAGGACATTGGTATGCCAGAACTCGAGCCCGCCACATTTTGTTAGATCCAGTGACATACAATGAAAATGTTCTAGTTCTGACATCAGCTTTGCTAGAGCTCCTGATCTGGGGAAACATCCAAGCTCAGTAGAGTCCTAAGCACAACCAGCTCTGCTGATATGCTACAAAATATAGATAAAAATATGCATTTTCTTGCAGTACTCCCTTTTATACCATTTTAAGGTAAACAATATTTTCAGGGAATAAAAGATTATACCAAATATACCCAGCTTTCTCTCATTAGAAGTGCAGAGATGTAGAGAGGTGTGAACTCTTGAGGAGGTTCCCTTCTTGACCCACTGTCTTTGGGAGTTTCCTACACCAGCAATGTATAATGCTCTTATTCCACAAAGGCCCCTCTCACCTAAAGCCACCACTATTTCCATATTGCTACAGACTCAGAAAGGCAAAGAATATCTCCATTTGGCTCCAAAATTTACCCCACACTGAGTTATGTCAGACACTCATTCACTGTTATGCTTTGTGGCAAGGGTTTTTACAGTGTTTTAGCAAGAAACAGCACACAGCAACACCTCTACTACAACCAGACATGCTCATCAAATTAGAAGAAAGAGGTAATCTATGTATCGCTTTCATTCAATGTATTCTGCGCAGGCCTTAAAAGACAACAGAATCCAAAATCAATATCCATTAGAAAAATTCACCAAAAAACTTTTCTTGAAAAGAGTTACAGAGAAAGCCTTAAGGTTAACCTACACAGTTCATGTTCTTATTTCACATTTTGGTTCCTATATGCTTGTAACAGAAAAAAGAGAGAGCATCAAACTGCAAGATAAACTCTAGATTTAGAAGATCTGGTAGATACAATTAGATACAATTAGTAATGAGTATAAGAAAAATGTGTAGAAATTCCTAGATAAAGCTAGACAAATGAGATATTTGTCTCCAAAAGGGCCATATTCTTCAAACTTCTTTTCCCTCCTTCCTCATTTTTTTATACTTAACAATGTATTTCTAACAACACTCAAATCATGACCATTAGCATTTCCAAAGGTATAAGCTGCTCTAAAAAGCTGCACTATCTCGGTTTCCAACTAAAGCAGAGCTCCCTACTTCTGAAGACAGTAACCTCCCCTTTAGTCAAGTTTCTTTCCCTCCCTTTCTCCCACTTAAAGATTTAAACCTCTTTTCTTTCTTCCCTGAGCAACAGGAAGTGAAATTCTATTTAATCATTTGCATGATAAATACAGGCTAAAAAGAGATACAAAAATTAGTGTGATGAGTAAAAAGATAAATAAGCCACTATAATAATAATTTAAATTAGACAACTGTACTGTACTTGGATCTTAGTCTTTTTAAACACTACTTATTTAATGCATTATATAAGAAATAGTCCAGTGTTAACCTGAACATTTTCTCTTTCTTTGTATACTGTAGGTGCACCTTAAAAACATTTCACATGTACAGAAAGAAAAATGTACTGTAGAGAAAAATATTTTCCTGAGTGTTTTGTTGCCTAAATAAAATTGTCATTTCTTACTTACCTGAAAAATAATCCACTGGCATTTTGGAAGAAGTGGAGTCAATGTGGTGTGCAAGTCAATTTTTCCCTCTTGAGTTAAAGCATGGCCATTCACAGGGTCTGCAAAGAAAAAAAGAATTGATGGGAATTACACCAGTAAAAATCCAGTAGACAAATAGTGGCGTGATCATGTTATTTCCCCCTAAATTTTAGGGGGAAATATTTTATGTTCTTTATTCTGTAAAGAACAGAGCAATTTGACCCAATTGAGACAGATATATAGGGGAAAATCAGTAGTAAAATACAGGGAAGCTCAGATTATACCATATGATGCAGATAAATTCATTTTAATACAGGCAGAATGATATGCTTAGGTGATCTTTCAATGGGACATACTGCTTAAGAGCTATTCACTCAAATCAGTTAAATAAACAACCAGTAAAGTGTTCCTGAAGTTTGCTCCCCATTGGATTCTGGAAAGCAAATAATACTTCCAGAAAAAATGGAGTTAAAAAAATAGAATTAACACAATTTTTGGCAGGCCCTGCATGGCCTGCATCATTAGAAACTGAAAACATGCTTAATGTATGGAGAAGTCAAGAAGTGTAAATCATGGCTACACTAACGTCAGTTTTTCTGTATATGCCACAATAAATGACGTACCAAATCGGTGTGCTTTACCTAATAACTGTCTCCATGTTATGTAATTTTCAATTTTAAAATAGCAGGACTTTAACCCTTAAAATCAACACTTGGATAGTGGTACAATCCAAAAAATGCCAACTGTGCGCCTCTTTCAAACATGGCTTGTTTTCTTGAAATGCTGAATTTTTTAACATATTAGTTACTCTGCTTTTCTCCCCAAAATAACAAAACCGCAGTCTATAAGTTACTGTACATTTGTAACACATGAAGAAGCTGGCATAAGCAAGCAGCAGTCACTTTCACATGACAGATTAGAATGGCACAGAAGGAACCATTTTGGTGTTTCAAGTTAATAATAGGAAAGATTTGCCCTCTATGATACGTTGTCAAAAGCACAGTTTATAGGCACACTGAAATAATGTTCTTATTCAGATCGGAGAGATTAACAACTCTGAAAAAGTCATTCCAAACTATGAGACACCCATTTGCAAAATACAGGTACAGATTTGCAATACATTCATAAGATTGGATAAATCATTAGAGTATATTGCTTTGCTTTTCATACAGTTTTTTACTTACAAATAAAACGCATGCATTTTAGGTCTTACAGAATCAGATAAGGGGACAACCAAGCTTTTGAAACAAAACTACTATCTTCAAATATTCAGCCCATTCTGCTTATAATTCAAGTCTTTCAAAAGCAAGGAAACAGAGTTAAGACATATGCTACCCTTTGCTGAATGTTCCTATGCTTTTCCCCCAGATGCAAGAGTGAAAGCATTAGTTTCTACACTGATTTCTGTTTTTCTTCTAAAGTGCCTTTTTCTTCACTTTTATACAGTCCTTATGCTACTTCACTTTGGGAGAAGGGAAACTACATTTTGTAAATAACTTTGAGAAGTGTTGCCTGTTCAAGAGAAGAAATACAAATTTGCTTTATTTTTCTACCTATGGAAAGATTTATGAAATCTAGTAGAAAGACAAATTCAGCCACAAGGCAAATAGCTGGTTTCCAAACCCTAGAAAATTCTGGAGGTGTTCAAAGTGGAGGGTTTTGTTCAGTCAGTTTCAGAAATAAGGGTCAGCCATGAAAATTAGATCTCCAGTTAGATTTGGAAATGCTCGCTTCCTGCTAAAATCCAGGCGTTCTGATCTGTGTTTAGATCCCTATCTGCTACAAAGACTACATCAATTTCATGTGTTATAACAAAAAAAATTCTTTCTTGCCACAGATATTAAAAAATAAAATTCAAAGGCAAACCATTCTTCAAAGGAAACAAGGGCCCCATCTGCTGATGTTTAAATGTACTACATTAACACACGCTCTACAGTGCTACCACAGATAAGAAAGGTATTGAAATGAATTGCAAAGACAAATCACCACATTAACTGTGCTGCATTCTTTTGACATCTTTTTAAAGTAAAAAAAGTTTTTAGGCCCTTGAGTCAATCAGCTTCCACTGATAATGAGAGCTTTGCCTGCGAAAAAAACTGGGAGACAAGGAAGGAAAGTCAAGCAGGAATATAAACTTGCATAGCAGTGAAATAAGGGAATATAGCCAGTCCCATATATAGCAAAACAAATAATCTCTACACACATACAATGAACAGTTATAGAAAATAATAATTTATCACTGCCTAAATCTCACCCAAAATACTAAAATTATGAATTAAACTATTCAAAAACACAACACAGACGTTAGAACTTTAAGAGCAACGATGAAAGGAGGCATCAGGGAAATGCAAAAGTCAACCTTTCTAAAGTTTAAAACATCTAGTTAAAGAGCCTCATGTTTGTTTATTGACTGTTCTTAAAACTTAACACTGTTTTGTTTACAGAAATCCCATACATAGCAGACTTTACATTATCTTATGTCAAAAAATGGCAGGGAGCTTAATGAAGACAAAACAAACATCCTTACTATGGACAAGAATATTTGAAACATTGTATCAACAAAGAGCTGGAAGCTGAAGTTATACTCTCATATGACTATACTCTGCAATTTAAAAGTATATAACTTTGGAGGTAGGAAAACATTTTTGTGTATATGGCTGCAACACAGAAAAGGTTCATTCTGTTATATCAGGATGAAGCCCCCCTGGCCTCTCTCCCCAAGCCTAGCAGCATGGCAAATGAACTTCCAATTAAAGCTGAAAAAAGCAGTAAAGAAACTTGTTTTTTTTCTCCTCTCCTGGACTGGCCTAAACTACAGCTAAAGCAAGCCAGGTGTTCATTTATATGAGCTGTCCTACATGACAGAATTTCAACTCTACAGTAGAGAATTCTGGAGTCTGCTTTATCCTACCTAAACGAGTTTCTCTGCCATAGATCTTGTTTTCTTATATGATGCTGAAAGTCATCAGTGAGGCAGACAGTCAGTGCTACAGGACAAAATCTCGCTAATCATTGATTTTCTCAGGAAATAAGAAGTGCATAATACATGCAGAGGACTTGGGGATACTGGTAAATGAAAACCTGGACGTGAGCCAACAACATACACTCACAGCCCAGAAGGCCAACTGTGTCCTGGGCTGCATCTAAAGTAGTGTGGTCAGCAGGTCGAGAGAAAGGATTCTCTTCTTCTACTCTGCTCTGATGAGACCTCACCTGGAGTACTGTGTCCAGCTCTGGAGTCCTCAGAAGAGGAAAGACATAGACCTGGCAGGCAGGGTTCAGAGGAGGGCCACAAAAATGATCAGAGGGATGGAACACCTCTCTGATGAAAAAAGGCTGAAAGAGTTGAGGTTGTTCATGTTCAGCCTGGAGAAGAGAAGGCTCCAAGGTGACCCCTAATTAAAGGAGGCAAAAAAAACCCCAACAAACGGGAACTGTCTTTTTAGCAGGGCCTTTTGTGATAGGAAAAGGAGTAATGGTTTTAAACTAAAAGAGAGTAGGGTTTAGGCTAGGTATGTTTTACAGTGCAGGTGGTGAAACACTGGAACAGGTTGCCCAGAGAGGTAGTAGATGCCTCATCCTTGGAAACATTCCAGGTCATGTTAGATGGGGCTCTGAGCAACTTGATCTAGTGGAAGATGTCCCTGCTGACTGCAGGGGAGTTGAACTAGATGACCTTTAAAGGTCCTTTCCAACACAAAATATTCTATGATTCTGTATTTCCAGTAAATAGTCTAACATAAGAGCTATGCAAATGCATATCCATCTACCTTACAAAATTCTTAAGTCTTTACTACAAAAACCCTATGAAACTTGAAAAGATTTCCAGCTGAGCAGTGGTCAGAAGGCAACATGAAAAACATCTCACTGCATGGATAAAAACAGTAATTAGAAACCCAGTGCTAGTGAATTCTTCAGTATGCATGAATGTAATTCACACCATAAACAACACTGTCCTGGCTTTTGACTGAAGAAATTAAAATTCAAAGTAGTCTGAATATAGTTCTAAGATGCGCTACCAAAGTTCAAGGCAAAAAACAAAACTATAAATAAAACTACTTCAGAACATAATTAGATCTTGTGCGGTTTTCTGGCTTTTTCTTATAATTGTATCTTTAGTGGAGTTCCTTCCATCAGCTTTTGTATTATAAACCTATTTAGAGGTGTCCACAGCCTGATTATTAAAATGTACTTCAAGCTGAAATATGTTAAATGAGGGATTTGTCCAGTGAGTAGCTAGATAACCTTGTCCATCTCAGAACAACATAAGACTAAGGTCCAGTTACCTGGATATGGCATTTCACCAAAATGAAATTTACCATTTACTTTGGGCACTAGCATTCATCTTGGGTTGCTGGTTTTGGTTTTTTGTTTGTTTTTTTCTTTAACAAAGTATGTCTTTTAGGGCAAGTCGTTATTTAGTTAATCATTATCACTCATAAAAGAGGAAAACAATTAAAAGCTGTTAGAAATCAGCTTATTCAAAAATTGCATGGATAAAATATGAGCATTCTAAGTCTTGATAACAGATAACACAAAATAACTTTACTATCCCTCTTCATTAGATCAGACATCAATCTCCAATGTGGTATGTCGGGAAAAGTAATTACATCTGCATCAGCTCTACGCATGTTAGAAACAAAGCTGCTGCAACTGAATGCTGTCCAAGGTGAATTTGCCGCTTGGGGTGAAGCTACATGTTACATGGTGAGCTGATCTGGGAAAAGAAAAGCTCAATCCTGTCATCTGCTCACAACTCTGCACTCTTCACCACACAACCCTATCTCCTGCCTCCGGCTCTTCCTGGACTTGAGCTCTTTCAGCTAGGCAAAACAGTGGAAAACTAACCCAGCAAGAAAGGTGGGTAAGACAGGAGCAGCCTACAGAATCAAGTCCAGCAAAGAGTTCTACAAGTGCCAGAGCCTGTGCAAGGAGGTGATGCCAAGAGGTTTAAGTGTATTTTGTAGATTTTTAGAACTTTTAGGATTATGTGAAGCTTCCTGGATTGTTTGCATATTAGAAGCCACTAGGCACATTCCTGGGCACTACCTTGGACTTTCCCATGCCTTGCCAAGGACATGATGTTTTGAAGAAGCCACCTGCAGATAGCTTGAAGACAAAACAGAAGAAGAGGTCCAAACCCCACATGGGCCCTCTCCAAGGGGCAGAGCTGAAGACCACTGGGGGTGGGCTATAAGAAAACCCAGGGCCAGGGTTGGCTATAGATATCAATATGTTAATTACTAATAAAACATATAAAAAGGTGTAATCCCTTTGGGCGGCGCACATGTCCATGTACAGGTTCCTGAAGGTGTGGAAGCTTCCAACTAAAGGTAACTCTATCTTTCTCCATTAATTTTGTGCTGAGTGTCTATTTTCCAGAAAATTCTGTATCAGAGGGCCAGGACTTCATAACTGGGAGGAAGCCTGGAGAGGTAAAGGCAAGTTCCCCATTTGGTGGTGATAGCACAGCTCTAATTATAATTTGATCCTGAACTTCTCAGCTACTTCCACTGGGAACATGCATTTTTAAAGGCAAGTAGTTACAATCCCAGTAAGCAAATCCCCAATTTTTATCACCTTAGAGGACATCTTTTTAAATTAATGCAATTACTTGCTTATAATTTCTTAATGTTTTAAACTGACATCAGTCTCATCGTGGTTTTCCCTTTTTACTCATACACACACACACATTGTTTTATATGACATTTCTTACAACTGCCACTTTTCTATTTTATTTTGCCTTTTGAAAAAGTCATTTAACATTCTCTGATGAAGATGTAATGTTAAATAAAAAGACAGACATAGTTTAGATAAGCAGAAAATGACAGCAGCTCAGCAGAACTGGGAAGACAAGTTTTAAATTTGGGGAAATACTTCAAGAATGTGTTTTAAGTTCCTCATTTATATTTTGATGAGTTCAATAAATTTTCCTCCTCTTTTCTGCCTTTCTTAAGTCATCATACACATTTTAGCTTTACAAGGGAAAGCACTGAATTCTAGAAATCTGATTGGTGGAAATAAAGACTAGCAGTCACAGAAGGTGTATTTTTTATTTAATAACAATGACTTACATTTGTTTTGAAAGATCCATGAAACAGAACGGAACTCTCCTTTCAAACCTAGTATTTCTATACTACTACATAGGTTTGGAAAAAGCAGTTCTATTTTGGCTGCTTTTGGTCTCTTTTGGAGGCATCTCTTGAGGCTTACTAACATGCTAATTGCAGTGGTGAAAGTATTGGATATGATGCTTTTTTCAAGCTTATTAATACTTCTCTTTTATCAGGCAGAGGAGATGCTGTAACATGACACTTGAAAGTGTGCTGTCTCTGAAGTGCTCCCAGTCACTGCTGGACCACAGAGCAACTCAAGGGGCCGAAACGAACATCAGCACAAATAAGACTTACACAGACTCTGCAAATACATAAAACGGAAAAAGCTGAGACTGAAGTTACAGGATAAAAGGAGCGTTCCCATTACTTTTGTCTTTAGTTAGGATCTTACCCAGAGTTCTCACATTTTAAGTATAATGCACTATTTGCCAGATGTCTAGACCTCATTAAAAAGTAAAGGTACCTTTCATCTATCAATAGTTCTACAACTCTGTCCTAAGGACCTCGCTGCCAGCGTCCAAGCTGCTAGGCCCTGGCAGATGAACCTTAGGACTAAAGGGTGGGTCCAGCTCTGCGCATGCTGTGTCTCACCTAAAAAAAATCCATAGCGCAGGCTCGAGGGTGCTATCTGCTATCCTCTTTTTATCAGCGCGCTTGGAAAAGGCGCTGATGAGGAGCGTGGATGGAGCCCTCCCTGGATCTTCGTTCGCGAAGCCTAGCCATACAGTTCTACAACTCCATGTTCTGGGACACACATAGCTTTCTTCCAGACACAGGGTACATTGTGCACAGTGCATTGCCGACTTGCTAAAGTCTAAACTAAAACCAACAGCAATAGCTAACCATTAAATAAGAGAAGATTTAGAATTTGAGTTTGAGACTCCAGGTGTGTATGTGTATGTGTAATTTTAAAGTCTCCCTTACTTTCTGAGAACTTCAGATACACCAAGAAAACATTTGAAAAAATATTTTGCCCCTGAATCAGCAGTTTGGTCCAAATGTTTCCCTTCCCAGGAAACCATAACTATTGTTCAGGTAATGGCTGGTTGGGAGCTTTCTACCACTCAAGAGGTATCTTATCTCTTACTACGAAATGGCCCTTAAAATTGTTATTGCATTAGATTATACTCGTAGTGTATTTAGCTGTGAAATTGCAGAGACATTTTTGTGCCTCTACATTTCTAAGTACTCTCCCTACTAGTTAAGCCAAACAGCATTTTGTTTTCAGTGTTCAGTGCCGACTAACCAGAGAGAAAGATAGAGGGATGCATGAACATACACACTGTCTTCCTGCTCTTTTCACAGAGAATTTACATCTGCTGCTTCTTGGGTTTTGTCCTCTTTCAGACTAAGGCTCTCTGCTCTTTCCATACACAGGAAACCTTGCAAGAACAATTGTCCAATAAGCTAACTATAATGGAAGTATGCTCAGAGAAAACTGATAGTGTTGCCAGCTTTCATTATTTTCCTATGAAGCTAGTATTTATTCCTATGAATAAATGTGAATCTGAGACTCCACTAAAAAAGCATCCAGATTTCTCAAACATGTAATAAATCTGAAAATATGACCCCAATGTATCCAAAAGGCTAAAACAACTAAAGGTAAATTATAAAAAAGTGTTAAGTTACATGATAATTTTAATATCATGTCATAATTTCAACTCAATTCTGAACACTTGGATTTGACAAGTAGTGCAAATTGACTAAAATCCTCAGATAAATGCTTGGGTATTACAGAGTAATGAACAAGGGCATGAAGAGGGAGGAATTCTCCCACCTAGGACATGAATCAACTCCCCAAGAGAGCATTTCTGGCTGGGAGTTGGTGTCCCCCAGGTATCAGTGCCGGGTCCAGTACTGTTCAATATATTCATCAATGATCTGGATGAAGGGGTAGAGTGTTCCGTCAGCAAGTTTGCAGATGATACCAAGCTTGGAGGAGTGTCTAGCACACCAGGAGGCTGTGCTGCTATCCAGCGTGACCTGGACAGGCTAGAGAGATGGGCAGGGAGAAACTTAGTGCAATTTAACAAGGGTAAGTGTAAAGCACTGCATCTGGGAAAGAACAACCCCTTGTATCAGTACAGGTTAGGAACTGATCCGTTGGAGAACACCCCTGGGGAAAAAGATCTAGGAGTCCTGGTGGATAGGAGGATGACCATGAGCCAGCAATGTGTCCTTGTGGCCAAGAGGGCCAATNACAGAAGGGGAGAGACTTTTTTATAAGACAGAAGGGGAGAGATTTTTTAAGCAGTCAGACTGTGATAGGACAAGGGAGAATGGTTATAAGCTGAAGGAGGGAAGATTTAGATTGGAGATTATGAGGAAGTTCTTTACCCAGAGAGTGGTTAGGCACTGGAACAGGTTGCCCAGAGAGATTGTGGATGCCCCATCCCTGGCAGTGTTCAAGGCCAGGCTGGATGCAGCCCTGGGTGACCTGGTCTAGTGATTGGCATCCCTGCTCAGTGTGGGGAGGCTGGAACTAGATGATCTTTAGGGTCCCTTCCAACCTGGCCATTCTATGATTCTGTCACCAACCAGAGCTTCACTGCCAAGTCCATCATCGCTGTCCCCCTCCCCCAAGGGATGCTATGCTTCATGGTCCAGAGCTTTGAACTATTCAAAAAGCATTTACTATTTTGTCTATAGATTCCACAAGTACAGGATATGGTTGCTTCAGAAGAACCAAAAATTTCTCTGTGCAAATAAGTAAAGTTAGGTTTTAATTTTAATAGCTGTAACAAAATCGTACATCATTTGTGAGCTAGTTTGTAATGGAGACTCCCACAGCAATACAGAGAACTGTTCACAAAGGCTCTCATGAACACAGAATCTGGCACTCAGAGGATATTGCTTTGTCCCATGTTGCATTATTTTTTAAAAGTAATTAATAAGATACTTAAAAAAATAAAGTTAAATAAAATGAGTAACCCATCACGCTTGCAGTTTAAGCCACAAAGAAGGCATAGATGTGAAAGCCCAGATGCTGGAATGACTGATATTTAGAAATAGAAAGGAGCATTTTCTTATAATTAACTTTTAATTGATTTTGTACACTAAGAAAAATGGAATGATGTGCCTAGAGCACAGCAACTCACAAGAGCACAGCCACAATCCTGGCCTCTCTGCCAGTATAGTGGATGTCCTTCTCTTTGCACTGGAGGCACAGGAAGGCACTGCTCTAGTCCTCAGCTACACTTCTCAATAATATTAATATGATAGAATTTACCCTATCTCGTACAACCTCAGTTTCAGTGGGAGACAGGTCATGCTTCCTCCACTCTATTTCAGGGAATTTTATTAGTCTACAATACATAGTTCTTCATGTAAATTCAATAACTACAGAGAGGGGGAAAAACTAACAGAAAATATCATACCAGATGGAGAAAATTGAAACATTAACCTTGTTTCTTTGCCAGCACAGATCTATTCTGACAGGTTGGAAGTGATTTATAGTTGGGGGGGCCATCAAAGAAGAGAGTATGGGGAGAAGGAAACATACACTAGCAGAGATATTAATTGCTGTACAATGTTCAAAACCTTGCATTGTTTCACATGCAATTAGTTCCAAGACTTACATATGCAGCAATATTTGCATGCTGATTGCTGCATGAGACAAATAAACCTCGAATATACGATGCATGTTAGAAATTGCTTTCGAACCATTGTAGAAGATATTGTGGTAAAGAAATGATACAATATGGTAAATCAAAAGCTCCATTCAAGAAAACAGAGTACCTTTGCGTATATGAATAGGTAAATACTATGGTAGGTCAAATAATACTAATCATTACTGTTTTAATATATAAAATGTTATGGATATTGCTACCCAGCAGCGATCAGGCAGATATCTCATATTTGTAAATTAAAACCAGATATTTTTCTGTATCTAATTGACTTTTACATTACATTAGGCAGCCAAGGCTGCAACCTTCCGTGACATAGTATCTAAATAAACATTTATTAAAATATTTTAATTAGAATAATGTGAAAATATTGTTTCCAATTATGTTTTCAGAAGGAAAAAAGTCCTGTTAAGAAAGAATGTAAACATAAGTGATAATGTAACATTTAAATGTAAGAATTATGCTATATGATTTATACAATGAGAGTTACTCCTAAATTTTTTTAAAAGGACTATTTATACTAATGCATTTATTGCCTCTTGGATCTTGTGGCTTTGATTTTGAAAAATAATAAAAAGGGACACTGCTATGTGAATAGTGTTTTTACAAACTGAGGCATTTATGTGTTGAGTTGAAACCCACAGAATTTCTTATAGATGTACAAGACTTGATGGTCATTAATAACATTCCTCTGGCAGGGCAGGAGTGCCTTCTGTTCTATAATGCTAAGATGCTTTGTCTGTCCCCAGTGACTGAGGCTGAGGTTCTGTCACTTCCCTTGGAATACCAACCAGGTAAAAACTGATTCCCAGGATTCGGCAGGGATTGCTAGAAACTCCAAATGACTTACAATTTTTTGCTATACACACCTGCATGCAGATACCTTGGCTCCCTCTGTACTTTTTTATGGAACAGTGAATTTCAGATCTTGAGATGATTTAGCACGGGGAGATTGAGTCAGGCATAGTACACTAGCTTATACTACTGATAAGTTGTCAAGCCTTACTGAAGACATACATTTCTTGACATCATAGTTCCACACCACCAGATATATACACATAAAGGGGAATTAGTCTATACCTTACAGATCAGGCAAAACCATAATGTTTCTAGATATCTTCACAAAGGATGCTATTATTGTGCCTTCATTTTAAATTATTCATGGAGGAGGGAAAAAGAAAGAAAAGTTAGTCCCAGACTAGACCTTCCAGAGGTGGATAAGGATGCTAGAAGAGAACTGTTATCAGACAAATATCTTGGAGATGTAAACACTTTCCCTGGGTTTTAAGAAGAGTATTCTCAAATATGAATATGTCTCATCCACCACTCTCTTCAGCTCAAAGAGGCTAGTCCCTGTCATCCCTCATAATATTTGTCTCATCATTGACTTTCATTCCCTTCCTCTTCTATCAAATGTTTCTGCAAGACTAACATACCAACCATAAAAATCACATTTAACATTTACCATTCATATCCTCTCACAGACTACAAGACTGCTATCCTGCTGGTATCCTTCCATTGGAGCTCCAGCTTCAACCACTGCAGCATTACTGCATAAATGGAGAGCATGAACACACCATATTCATCCTCTCTGACAAAAAAAAAAACAACCCACAAAACACTACATCTTCTTCAAGGCCAGTATTTCACAACGCAACATAGTTATAATTAGTAAATTCATATTTAGTTTCCTAAAGTAGGAAGCACTTAGATATTAAACACTAAGGGCTTAGCTGCTACAGAGAACATTTCATGCTTAACTTTAGTCACTTGTTTATTAAAATCTTACTTTTGGCTCTCTTTCACATATTTCACTTATGCAAGTATCATAAACTACTCAGCACAGAATGTCTCTACTATCTTAATACAACTCTGTGTAACAGATCTCCTGTATTGCCTTTGCAAACAACATTATATAAATAAACCTGTAAAAGTCTTCATGGGAAGAAAGGGTAGGATTCAGGCACTACCATCCAGCATAACAATTAAGGAAAAAAACCTTGACACTTCTGAAGTATTTTTCAATTATAATTTATTGTAATTACCATTTGCTGTTTTACAAATGCCTTACTGTAAGCAGATATTCTAAATGGTTTATGCTTAATCTATGACTAAATTCTATTTGACATTTTTTTTAATGTTCTACATTAGAGGCATCAGAGTCCTTGCAGATTTTAAAGATTAAAACTCTGCTGTGTCTCAGAGATACTAATATCCATTTCCCTGAATTATCACTGATTGACTTGAACATATCTTCTTGCAGCATGTGGCATTTTTTGCATGTTTATTTTGAAGGCAAAGGAATTTTTACCACAGTGGTAAGAAACACTCTCAATTTCCAGCAAGAAAATCCCTCCAAATTTTCAGGATTATTTTCATACTTACCACAGTACTTCTTACTACATGAAGATTTGTAAGCCATTGTGTTTAGCAGCTCCCTCCCATATGAATTACACATCTCTTACCAACAGCCATGCAGAACCAAAAGCTGAGAAATAATGAATGCACTATGCAGTGGCATTTTTGCCAGCAACAGGCCTATCAGAACTGTACCATTTCCCCAGTGATTGCACTGTCATTATAACAGGTAATCATTAGATTTATCTTTTATTTAATTTGTAACATCTTATAGTATTATATGTGCATTTATGTAGCCTCATTACTGCCAGGAGTCCTCTTTAACTGAGATAAGTAAATAAAGTAGAAATTACACACCAACAGGAACATGGAGTATGTTGTTTTACTATATGTCTGAGAGCTCCCTTTAGCAAAGCTAATCTGCGCAGCAGTTACCATTATTTCTACCTCAGTGAACACTTCCTAATTGCTGTGTTATTGCTTGTGAAGAAAATATATTATTGAAGTCCATAACTTATGACTTGTTGCACATCTATACATGGAAGGAAAAAAATCTTCTCATTTCATCAGACCTTAATAGGTTTTGAACGGGATGATCAGCTGAGGCTGTTTTTCTCTTGTGGATCTGCTCATTATCGTTTCATAATGTCAGTGGCTTCTTCTAACAGTCAAGATGCATTCATAATTTATTCAGAAACCTGAAAACATTACTAAACCAAATCTACTTAATTCTCTACAAATCAGCTCAGGCCTATTTTGGTAGCAATTTGTAATGAACAACAATTATAAGCCCAAAGGAATCAGTATTCCTTTTTAGTTGTTAATGTTTTATACCCAATTATTGGTCCACTGCCAGATAATGATCCATAGAGCATTAGAACTGTGTATTAATATTATCTTTACAAATGCAATAATACTCAGTGGAGGATAAAGTTTTGATGGACTCCTCTTGTGTGCTAGCTAAAGCTCTACATTGTCAGGGAAAAAGTCAGCATTAGTATTTTGTTCTGATGGGACTTCTAAGAATAGAGTGACCTTCAAGATTCGGCAATAATCAAAAAGGCAAACATCTGCTACTGAAATTAACACAGAAAACTTCAGGGTTTTTTCATGTTCAGAATTACTAAGATGCCACAGGTATGCAGAAAGCAGGGATTACAAAAGGATGTTAGGGAACTACAGAATATTCCGCATTCTTGCAGTTAAAAGTAACAATGATGAGACTTATCTTCGTCAGTGAGCAAGCCAAGACTCAAGAATTCCTGAAAAGATGATCAAGCTTTCATTCACTTATGGCCAGATTGTACTATTTTTGTCTGTTTTGAATATTGAATATTGCCATTTACAGGATGTCTGGGGGTGAAACATGAATCATAAGAACTGCATTCCATAGATTCTACCTGGGAATAATACTGTACACTTATCCTAAGAATAAATATTTGCCATTTTCAAGTTGTCTTAACACATAGCCAAGATGTGGTTGCATACAGAAAATAAAAAAAAATGAACCCAACTTTTGTAACCTAGAATGGCTTCTGCACAAACCAGAGTTTTGGAGCATAAGAAGAATGGAGTCTAATACACATCTCAAACAGAACATTGAAATGTTGATTGTGTTAATAACAGCAGGGCTTCAGTACATTGAGAAACAGTTTATATTATTCATGTTCCTTGCTAAAGATCTTCCCAGGTCTGACTCCTAACTAATATATATGTTCCCAAGTAGCCTGCATCACAATAGTCATGAAGCTGAGTGGATGTTTTTATTTGTTTTTACTCTCAAGATCCCTGAGAACTGCGAAACAAAAAAGCCATTCAAAAGTTGAGCATCCACTAAAAGTCTTGTTCATTTTTTTAAAAAATATATGGTCTGTTTCTATTGTCACATGGAAAGAATAAGTGACAGAGAGAACAGACCAATATATTTGGTCAGCACTAGAGACCAGCCATAGGAAAGCAGTTCAGATATGATGAGGGTGCATCTTTTCCTAAGCACCAAAAACCCTAGAGGCCTTTTAACAGGATCTCTCTGAAACACCTGGGCCTCTAATTGCCATTGTCTACCAAGAGCACAGGTAGGATCCTGGGTGTTTTTAAAAACTCCATTAGATGCCCCTATATCTTTATGAGCTTAAATACCTTTAAAAATTTGCCATAAGGCCCTCAGCAGGTAGCATCAGCAGCCTCATAAGTTCTTTGGAACAGGCAGAGAGAGAGATAAATAATGCTACATTTTGATAGAACAATAGCAAACATTCAGCGTCCTACATTTTTTTCCCCCTTTACATGGAAAAGTTGATGACAAAGTCAGGTATTTCTTTGATGTGAAGCTGTTTATTTTCAAAAATATATGTCCTGTTCCCCTGAACACAGTGGGAAAACAGTACTTGCTCAGTGCAGTAAACTGCTTTTCTAGTAGCCTGTGCTGAAGGGCACCCTTACAGCTTCTTTCAGGTTCATGTTACAAGTGTCTTTGTTTTCCTGCTCATCCTCCCTCTGCTATACTGGCTCTGTCTGCTCTTTCCTTCATCCACAGCACTCAAATGTCCTTTTCCTCCACTCCCACAATAATGAATTTCCCAGTTTTTGGTTTTGCAATCTGGCCCACAATGAAACACCTTCCTCCATGTAGCTCAGCTCCTGTCTGGTCTAGTCTTAGCTTAGACTTTCATAGTCTCAGCTATCTTACTGTATAGCACTTTAACTGATTCTTACATTTATCCCAAATGAATGTCAGCTTTTACATGCAGCAAGTTTCATTAACTCCCAGCATAACATACTGAACAAGAGGTAACCTACATTTCACATAAAGCTATAGTTTGTACTACATTTCAAAGATCCCATCATCAGCTAAACAGCTTAGAACTCAACACATTAAATATTTCACATTAAACATTCACATTTCAAGATATGTTTCAACAAAAAGCATCTCATTAAAAACTCATGCATTAGTATTTTAGTCAATTTAGGACTTGTTGGAACAATTTTTACTCTGAACAACAAAGCAAGTTCGCTGCTACTGTAGTTTCTAACAATGACTTTGTGTCCTCATCTAAAGATACTCTGCAGCAGGAAAAGAAATTGCTAGAAAACAAGTATGTGAACCAGGAGACTCACATGAGGATAGAGTGCGAAGGTGGAGCTCATTGCTCAGCTCTCCCTATAAAGAGGAGTAGGTAAATGAAAAGTACAAACCAAGCCTGGAATGAATTTTGATCTGTCTAAACACTAATAGCAAGTACAGAGACACAGCTGAGTTTATATTAGTGCTAGCAATAGTACACATAATCTAGCTATTAACACAGACCATAGTAATTTCTTTTAGAAGTGGGTTCAAAGGCAGCCCAATCACAGATTACTACAGTGGAAATCACTGGAACCTCCTTCTAATATTTCTAATACTGCAATCAGTAAAAGCATCAGGCACTAAAAAAGTAAATAAAACTCCCCTTTTTACATACTGAAGTCATTGCCATTGATAGTTGTTAGGATTTTCTGGCTGTAAGCACAAGTTCCTAACAAAATATTGATTACTACAATTAATAGTGGTTACTATTCCACTTTAATATAGTATAAATAACGTCAGAAAAGATCATAAGATTCCTGCATCCTGAGAAGGAACCTCAACAGACAGAAAGCACCTTTCCTAAACTGAGACCGCACTTGTTATGCCATTATGATGTGATATTGTGAAGCATATTTAAAACATCCAGCATCGTTTTTAACAAGCTAAGCTTACTCCAATGAAAAAGATCAACTTTAATTTCCAAGGCATGTGAATATGACTGTTTTAAACAAGGAGACACCACCAACACCACCTACCATAACTCTTTGTGCTTTAGTGTCCTTATCAGAAGTAACTCAGAAAACCCCCTGGCATTAATTGTTATGCTTTTTTAAAGGCTGATCTGAACATGTGAGAGAAGCCTTTAAGTATGAAGAAGCCTTTTGTTTGATGATGTTTGGGCTCAGCATGACATCTACTTTTTTCTATGTCCTGCTTTTATTTTGAATGCAAGATAATAACCAAACTGTAGTTAGATCCGGATAATAAGTGAAAAAATGCAGTGAGTTTAAACATCTTACTTCTCATTAGTGACATTCTGCCTAGTAAAATGAAAGGAATCACAAGCTCTAATGAAATATTACTTCAGTTTAACCCTTCATTAGTTATCAAGCAATTTCATGAGGAAATTTTCAAGAGGAAAGTCAAACTGAAATTCATATGATAACACATACAGCAGTAGGAGATAAAGTTTATTCTTTCAAGTAAGCTTTTTCCCCCCTCACATTTTGGAACCTGTTAGTAATTAAAACATTCATTGGCAATCTGGTGACAAGACACTTGAGCTTTATTTTATTATAGATTGCTTTGGTTTTGAACCAAGAAAACAATGACTATATGGAGTCTTTTCTGTTAAGCTTCCTGAGTATTTTCCCATGCTCGTGAGTGGTTGGAAAGAAAAAAAAAACAAAAATCATTAAACAAGAACTGCCTTGAACAGGAAATAAATATTTTGCAATGTCTGAGAAAAATGCATAGATACTTAAAAACTAGTAATTTTATTGACAGAACAAAAATACACAAACGTCCTGGAGATCAAATATTAAGAAAAAAGATTAAAATAAAGGGTGACTAGTCAGGTCTGCAGCATGCTTGACACTGAATGGAAAGACTGAATTCTCTAATGCTGTTAATAATCAAAGAACAGGAATCAATATGGCCAAAATCTTTTCCCCAGTGATCAGCTACAATAAATTAAAGGTGGCACTGGGGAATTCTATGAAATGAAAATTGTCTGCTTTACTGTATTCACACATGTTTTGGAGACCAAAACCAAGGTTGCCACCATAAAGGAAATAAAAAAGCATTTTTACAAACCATGAAATGCTTTGCTCAAAATCAGCAGTTCTTAAATAAAAGAAAAACAAACAGAAATGCAATGTCATATTAAGGTAAAGATTTATATATATATATATGTATATATGCAATTTGAGGGCATTCTCCCTATCACAGTCACAGAATCATCGTTAGAAGTGACCTCTAAGGTCATCAAGTCCAACCATACCTATCACTAACATACCACTAAACCATGTCCCTAAGGACATAATGTTTATATATTAAAGTCTATATGTTTCTTAAACACCTCCAGGGATGCTGACTACACCACTGCTCTGGACATTCCTAGTTCTAATTTAGTAATCAGAGCTCATAAACAGTGCAGTAAAAGGAAAAAAAAAAAAAGACATTATCATAGTCCTGGGAAGGCCTCCATGTAAAGAAGTGAAGCTTTCAGAAATGCATAATGACCAGATTTGGGGAGAAATCAAATTTTTATTTCCAAAGCAATTTAGGCATTGTCTACACAAGAATATTGCAGCCCAGGAAATTCATCCACTGCAGCTCATAGATGTTCCCACAGACACATAACAGCATATGTTCCCTTGCTTTGTGATTAAACTTTGGCTCCTATGTGTCTAGTGACAACATTTACAAATGTGTGTGTTGAGATATAGACTGATTCCTAGAAAGAGTCTCCTGAAATGTTCAAACAAATTGGTCACAACTTTTAGTGATTTTTATGGATAAAAACCTCACAGAAAGTTACAAACAAAATACAAGACCCTTTGCACAAACTGCTGAATGACAGCAGTTGGGCAAGAGCTCACTAGAAATGCAGTATTGACAACAAGGGAAGGGGAAATGCAGGGAGACTAAACACATTGATGCAAATGTATACAAATATACAAGCTACTGAGAAAGAGGAAGGGGGCAAAGACTGTGTTTACATTAAAGCCACAGGGATGGTCATGTGGGTCAAGGGGTTAAATTCAGATACCTTACAGCATGGAGATGCAAATCAATTCCAAAAGAGATCAGTTTAAATGAGAAGTATAATTGGGAAGAAGCCCTCTCATTCTACCATAAATGCCTCCCTATTTCAGTAAAGCATAAACACAGAAGAAAGAAGGGGGGGGGGGGTCAGTGAAAAGATCATTATTAATCAGCCCTACAGATAGTGCAGTATGTATAGCCCCTGAGATTCATACAGGCACCTGCCTCCAGATTGGCTGTGTAAGGGACAATTTATCATAACTGAACATGTAGGAGTGGGGGAGGACACAGTGGTCATCGCCTGCTCTGGAATTTATGATGGAGAAGAATGTTAATTAAGTTCTGTGGTCAGCGCTTAAGGGAAAAAATAGAACAGTTTCCAAATGCAATTCCTTGCTCGAACAGATATTTTGGCAGAACTTCCTAATTACTGTATTAAACTGTTAATTTGGCAAACGAGAACTAATTTTCTTATGGTAAGTTTTAAGGGAAAAATGCACAGAAACAAAACATTTTTGTCATCTGGCCTTTTGTTTTCAAGAAGGAAAGTACACCTGGCATACTCTGTAGCCGCTAACATCATTACAGCATGGCATATAACTGAATGGCAGAGTGTGAGTCATAGCATGGAGAGGAAAGTAAGAGCCTTCTGAAATCAGTTGGAAAGCAACTACTTTAAGGAAAAATTTAAGGCAACTATATGGGCAAGCACATTTGGCTAAATTAATACAACTACAAATCATAATGTAGAATAATTCAAAGCAAAACATCAAATGACTTTGTATGATAATGACCTGGCATTTCTGGTTTTGGCAAACACAATAAATTATTTTTATAGAATCATAGAATCATAGATAAATTATTTTTATGTTGCATTCTTATATATTCTTACAAAAGTATATAAAATCAAAGGGATAAACAATCCTTAAGGCAAGACAAACATTAAGTACAATAATTTAGTCAACATCTGCTCCAGCCACATGACCTGGACTATCTACAAGATTCCCAGTTTAAGAGCCTTACATGCCACCAATTCTGAAGCCAACTCTTAAGACACTTCATTAGACACGGGCATGAAACCTAATGTGAAGATCTGCATTCACGCTTTCCAGATATAGCTACAGACCAGAGCTTTTGTGTGTGATAGAATATGGGCCAACAGCAAGAAGCAGGAGTGTTGCTGATTATCTTTCCTTGCTATTTATCACCCTGTTTTTCATCTGTACTTCCTTTGTGGAGCTGTGTTTCCCTTGAAAAAGAAGCTGATCATAATCCCATACCTCCTACCATGATACTAACAATTGGTATTCAGCAGTGAATTAGTGCAAGGTGGGAAATAAAACTGGAAAGGAAACAAAAGCAAAAATCTGCACACCAATCACTGTAAGAAAAATTTCTAAGCCAGTTCTGACTAGCTATTAGATTCAAACAGAACAACTCAGCGGTCAGAAAGGTCTGAGAACAGAAAAGTCCTGGAAACAGATACATGAAATTGAGAGAGTTCTGCAAATTTATAGCAGATAGGTGAAAATGGGATCCAAAAGAGCAAAATGTTCTTTGCTTCACAAATATGCCCTCAAATGAAAAAAAAACCCACTCCCTGGCCAGCTAGAATATCTTTAACAGGGACAGCATGACAACTTAAGACAGCTCATTTAAGTAATACAAATTGTTACTCAGCTTCCCAAGACAGGGACTAGGAGGCAAAAAAAAAGAGCCATTAAAACAATAAAAGGAGAGCAAATGTAGTTTTTGCTTATATTTAGTTGCCCTGTTCAGGCAAAAACTCTTCACTGGACAATACCTATAGATTCTTCCAACTTCATCAAAACACACAGTCAACCAAATAATTTTTGTTAACAGATCATAATACGTGAATGCAAAGGATGTAAAAATACATCCCTTGAGCCTGAACCTATAAATAAATTTTAAATTTGAAAAACATTAAACCCACAGAGTACAAGATAACAAATTGAATTAAAACTAAAGCAAACATTCAGTTATAGTGGATTTAGTAAGGGAGGAATGATTTTTGTTTGTTTACTTTAAGCCTTTAATCCTTTTCAAATTAAGGCTTTTTCCATAAACAGTAAAATTCACTGGGCAAGAAACTTGGTATCCTCAAGTATGCTTTTTTTTTTTTACAGTGAAGTGTTTCATAAAAAAAGGCACTTCTACTTACTAGGATTTCAGCATGTGTAATACCATTATTAATATAAAACTTCACTAAATTACATCATCCAATGTGATTGATGAAGTGCAAATTACATGGAAAAGCTATATGCACATTTAGTATTAGGATTTGGCCCTCCACTTTATTTTTCTTATCTGCAGTATCAAAATAGAATTTGTTTTTCAATTTTAATGCATGTCCATGCCTTCAACTATGTTTTTTACTTGACTTTCAACAACTACTGTATATGAAACCAAAATACATTCCTCTTTATACATATTTTATAATTTGTTTCAAGTCGCATCTTAAAAGGTATTTAACTTTTTCTCCTGTATCCTGATTTTAGTTAATGGCAGTAGAAAAGTCACTGTCCTTGATCTAGAATTGTTTAGTAAGGAGGAATCAGGGCTAGAGGCACATGAAAACATGTCAATCAGATGTAATTGCTCTCTAAAAGAAACCCTATCAAACTGAAGAACTACTAATGCTGAGCACATGGATTCACTGCAGCACCAAAACTACTAATGAGCTCAGCTTGTTATTTTCAGGCTCACTATTCAAAAAGTTCAACATAATAAACATGACAGTGAAGGACAATGCTTAAATAGTTTTGAATAATATCTATTACAGGTGGAGCCAGGAACATTACCTGTAGTTAAGGTTGGCCAGCACTTCCATGATGCTTCCCTTCCCGCTACGTCCAGCTTCAAATGCTTAGGCTGAAATTGTCTATAAAAAGTCCTTCCTCTGACTAATATTTTTATTTTTCCCTCTATTAGGTTGACAATTTTTGTTAGTATTTTATCATCACAGGAGGATGAGTGAAATTAAGTAAAGAAGGAAAATTAAGGGAAATGTGGTTTTAGCATAACAACACAGCAGGTAGAAAAGATAACTTTCACCCTGGAGGTAACTGATTGTGTTCTTGGCACAATCTGGGGGTCTGCTCCTTCCTTCACTATAGAATCACCATGTCTGCTCTACTTCTGTACCCAGATGGACAATTAACATGGCTCATCCAGTTCCATAGCCACGAACCCATATAAGTAGGCACAATTCAGTCATAGATCACAGCATCACAGAATGTCCTGTGTTGGAAGGGACTCACAAGGGTCATCAAGACCAACTCGTGTCTATGCACAGGACAACCCTCCCTCCAAAACTGGACTTTGAATATTAAAAGACAAATGTTGCATAACAGGTCTCAGGCAAATTTATTTGGTGGAATTCACCATCAATAGAAGGTGACAGGGAGCTTTTCCAATTTGCAGTAAATAGTTTTGGGTACCACAAGAACATCCCCTTAACCTTCTTCTGAATTTCCTAGGTATAACAGTCTGTGACTGCCCAAGTAGCTAAAAAGAGTGTGCCCTTTGTGTTCTACACATCAAATTTATAATTTCTGGAAGTGCTAAACATTTTTACACTTGTCCAAAATCAAGAGGAACTCTACTAGAGAACATACAACACTAAGTATCTTGAAAAATCAGGTCCTGAGTACCTTAGACCTGGTAAGTCTATAATAATCATTCTGTGGCTCAGTCCTCCCTTTGTAAAATGGACATACAACTTCCACCTTCCAAAGGTAAGCTGAAAATTAATGTATAAATATTTTGTAGTGAGCATTCCAGATAAGTCTATGTGGAAGTGAAAATTTCTCTAATTAAAGCAGGATATGAGTATGTCCCAGATAACATGAGTTAGGGCCACACATGAAACAACATGAAGCTAAAACTCTGAACTCAGAGAACATAACCCATCTGTGCAGTGACTGAGGCAGTGGTCGTGTAGGAAAAAAAACTCAGCACGTGATCCAGTAATTAAAGACTGTTCATGAAGCATAGCCACAAAGCCAGCAAATGCTTTTAAAGGAGCATCCTTAATGCTGGCATTCCCTGACTTGAAAGTTGCATTTTGCAATCTTAACATTTTCAAGATTTCTTTATGACACATAATAGAGGCCCATTTAGAATAAGTGCATGCATATATTACATTAATATTTTCTAAAAATTCTTTAGCATTTACTGGGAAAGACTACTCTTTCTCCTTCCATCTGACAAATGACATTTTAGCAATTATACAGCTACAAGGAATGTTCTAAGGAACTACTCAGTTCAAGCTTCATGGTTTAAATTTTATGGTGCAAAGAACAGGCTGATTTATGTTTGCAGAAAACAAGGGAAATTAGGAGAAAAAATAAGAAGGCTTTTCCCCTTTCCTGACAACACACTTCTATTATGACCTGAAGACTCTCTAATATGCATCCTTAATCCCCTGTCATCCTCCTGTAAATAGTAGAAAGTGCTGCAATTTGCATCAGCTCATGTGCTAGATATTTTTATATGAATGCTAACTCACTCAGAACAGTGGAGGCTCAGTTTGTAATCCCAAGCAAATGTGTAAAGGACAGCACAACTGAATACTGTATAAGGGCATGGAGCATCAACTAGGGTGTCTCCTTGTAAAATTTAGCTAGTATATGCAGTTGTTAAACAAGCTAGCAGAAGCAAGCTTGTGTAGCAAAACTACACAGATGCATTGACTTTAGTTTCTTGAAGGCTGGCCATGCCAAGAAGCACAGATACATCATCCATAGGATAGCTTGTTTTCTCTCAACTCCAGTTCACAAGGCTCATTTTCTAATAGTGGTCATAGCACAAGTTAAACCCATGCAAAACTCAGTTTGCCTCTCCTCATTTTCTTCAGCAACTAGGCCCTATGCACCTCTGCATGCCTTCTGAGATCTGGAGGCCTCTAACACTTTTTCTCTCCTCAGCCTGTTCACAGAGAAACTCTATAGTTTCTCTATACCTGCTACACATCTGCCAGCAGTTGTTTTAAAAATCACCAGTCAGGTGCAAAGCTCCATTAGCTGAGGGACAGTTTCTGAGACCTAAATTAGCACTCATGGAATTCAGTTGTCACAGAATTTGATTTCCTTATGAATCTTTCCACAGCCCACAGCCTGCTCTGAAACTACCAACCAAAATACTTGATCATTTCATATATCGTTTGTATTACTTTGCAGGGCATGCAACAAGCAGAAAACCAAAGTCATTTAGATTTCTGACTAGTTTATTATCATTTCTAAGGCAAATCATTTTTTTTAGGGTACTTGGTAATTTACAGAAGTTAGAAAACAAAATGTCCTTCCAGGCAGGTTATGTCACATAGTTGTCCACTGTGTGTTCTTGCACTTGCCTTTTAGCAATATGCCTCTGGCTGGATTCATAGATAGAATACCGGAAATCATATTGTGTAATATTTTTAACTGCCCCTAAATACCTTTGGAAATGCGAATCTAGGGAACTAATTCCATAATTTAAATGTAGACATCCACTTCAATGATTAAGCTAAGCAATTGTCCTGAACAGGGTCAATCAGAAGTCTTTAGAAAACATTAATCAAGCAAGGTATTACATGGTTCAGCATTCAGGTGTAGATTAGAGATTACTTTGCTCTACCAGTATTGCTTCATCCCATTTGAGACCAAGGCAGTGTAAGAAAGCCCAAAGATTACTAGGACTCTGGTTTAGTGCTGAGTTATACAAAACACCCACTTGTACAGAAGAGAAACACATCAAGATAACATGAAGGCTGACACAAGGTAAGTTTTATTTTTCAGGTACACAGAAAGCTATGGGGTGAAAATTATTTATTTCATGTCTAGCTTACTCCTAAGATTCAGATCTGTCAAGTTCCCTGCAGTATAATCTTTCTTCTTTAGCTTCGTGAACCTGCATGACAAGTACAGTTGGTCAACAGATCTAAGAGTCTGGCCATCCAGTAAGACTGGCCATCTAAGGTCACAGGGTGGGAGAAATGCTGAAGTGCTTTGTAGCCATGGAAAACGTGTCCTCTACAGGCAACTTCATGGTAGAAGATACATCATTTCCCAGACTTACTCAAGCAGCAGCCTAGTATCTACCAGATTTCATTGAAAACATCACAAGAGTCAACTTTAAGAACATTAAGAACATAATCATTCTTAAAGATTTGCAGATCTTTGAGACCCCACTGCAGAATTCATACATTCCTTTATTACCAGTTTGTTCCCAAAGAAGCAGATCCATACATTTGCTATTTCCATAGGGGCACAAAAAAACTATACAAGCTTATTACACAGTTTTGACACATTTTATAGAATCATAGAATCATTTAGGTTGGAAGGGACCTCTGGAGGCCATCTAGTCCAACCCTCCTGCAGTTGTATAACGATTTTATACAAGTAACAGATGTGATTTAATAGAAATCAACTGCCTTCTTTTCCACACAGGAATCGGAGGGTTTGAAAACACCTTCATAGAAGTAGGAGGCAGGGAGGAAAGCAACAAATCTTCTGTTATCTCATCATGGTAAACTATGCTATCATTGAAATACTTTTAACTAGCTATCTTCTGATTGGGGAATTCACAGTAACTGAGTTCCAGTTTATTACTTTGAGGGCTACAGTGCTATTGTCAAGGCCTCAAAACCAATACGATGGCCTAATCCCCAGGTTAGAGAGGCTACAATAGCAGAAATGCAGTTACACTGTAGGAAAAATGTTGTCCACTAATCAGCTAGCAATCAATTACTAAGAAGAGAAGATAACCCTATCCCCACTCAAGCTCTTCAGTATTAATAGTGCCATCATGTAATTACTTTAGGCATGGGCAGGTGCATGTAAGGACAGACTCTATAGTACACTGCATCTAAGATTAATGAGTTCTGTCAATTTGCCCAGCAGACATCTGATTCTTCAGCTTTATGTAGTCATAGTTTTACACATGCCTCAGGGCTTTTTTGCTGAAATATCAACTACTAATTTAAACACATTCAATTTAAATACATCTTAGCCTCCCCACCCCAATTTTACAAGTAAGATCACACCAGAAAGATTTCTAATATGAATATTAATACATCATATTTTCCTATTTCAGTTATTCTTTATTTTAGTTGGAGTAATGAGTGAAACACAAGGTTTTACATGCATATAATATCTCCTAGAAAAACTCATGGCACGCAATCCTGCAGTTACAACATCCTGAATCTCACTCAAACAATCAATTCCAATAAGTAAAAAAAAAAAAAAAAGAGTAGGGGAGAAAGAAATGTTTCAGTAAATCATTGCTCAGAAACCAAGACAGAGCAAATACAGAGGCACTTTGCTGCTAAGTTAGCAAACGAGCTGAATGAGCACAGCTGCCAAAAGCAGAATCATTCTCTGTGACGTGCTAGCAGCCTACAGAGTTGAGTCAGGTATACGTAGTCCTAAGGGTCAAGAAAGAGATGGCTTAAAATAAAATTTCTATCTGGAAAGTAGTTTCTTGTTCCTTAAAGTTAGATCTACTGTAGTCAGCAGCAAAAGCTAGTTTTTAAAAAGGAGTTCTCAAGTGAAGTACGACCAATTTTTAGAAACGTCTTCCCCATTGGTGAGGTGCATGAACAACTCCCATCCCCAGAAAAATATGACCTATTCAGGATTTCAAAACACCTTCACTCTTACTAAAACTCTGGTTCAAGAAGGTACTTAAACACTTGCTTAAATCTTTCAGAAATAATCTGAGATATTTAAAATCCTTTAGCTACTTAAACATGCAGACAGACTCTCAAAGATCCTCTTAGGCATCTCTCTGAAAGTTCAGGCTCTTAAATACATTTGAAAATCTGGCTCAGAATGCTTGGCTGTACATACACGCAGCCCTTATGAAATGGCACACTGATCTTCCTTTGTGTTTCTAAGTGCAATCATTCAAAATAACAATAAAATAAAATAAAGGGTTTGGACTCAAAAATCAAAAACTCAAGTACTACAGCTAAGAAGGTTACCACTCATCAGCCAAATGTTATTAACTGATTATATGCAAGGGCCAATTCCCTCAACTGCAAAATCTTAAACTATTAAAAGCCCCAGGAATCATGATGAAGGTAGTTTAGTGTTAATTTTTTTTTCTCCTACAGACTGGGATTGAATTTGATCCTGAAACACCAGTGCTACTTCTGCAGTATCAAGTACCAAATTCACTGGCCTGGAAATAATGGTTTCTCTCTTTTTCAAAGTATTTCTTCAAAAATTTAAGCCTCTAAATATGGGCCGAAGCAAAAAAAAACTGACAAGAACTGACCTATTTATTTCTCTCCAAAGTCAATGTCATCCTATTTGTTCCTTTTCTGTTGCTTCTGTTTGATTATGGAAAGCAGCTAATGGTATCTATTTTTTTACCTTCCATTTAATGTCACAACTGACCACCCATGAAATCTTTCTCCAGACTACATTTATTGGATATTAGATTCTGCTAATTAATTCTCTGGATTAATTTCTTCTGAAGTAATGTTATCAATTGTTTCCAGTAAAGAAAAAACAGGCCAGCAGTAACTTGATTTTCACATAAATGGATTAAACCTACACGCATGCAGTGGCTGAAGATATCATTGATCCATGTTCATTGGCTGCTGCTGTTTCAGTTGTTATTTGATATGGTAGAGGACAATAGAGTGGGAAACAGTTTTGATCTGAAGCAACTGTTTCTAAGAAGATACCAGCTACTCTCTCACAATGCATAACTCACAAAATGCATTGTATGTTTTGCAAATCTCTAAAATTATAACTACTTCCAAAACTCATAGTTTATAGTTTGATCCTCAAAGATGTTCAATTTCACAGAAGACTTTTGAATTGAAGACACTCAGTATGCAATAAAAATGTGTGGGAATTACCAGGGGGAGGAACTACACTACAAATTGAAGAGAGGAAAAAAATGTGAAGTGTCCTTGAAACTACAAACTGGATACTATCAGTTAATGATTTAACACAGAAAGGCAAAGACTTCTGTACTAGTCAGCATTAAGTAAGTTGAGACCTTCAAAGACATAATGAAAACTTAGTGATACCACTCTTTCTGAAAGCTACTGGGGAATCATCACCAAATTCTTTATGACCTTGAACCTACACCTGAAAATATCCTTTTTTCAAATACTTGTAATGATGCTCTTGGAAATATTCAGTGTTGTACAGTAGCATAAGACCCAGAAGTCCACTTTTAGAATCATTGAATCGCAGAATCACAGAAAGGTTAGAGTTAGAAGGGATCTTTAGAGGTCATCTACTCCAACTCCTCTGCTGCAAGCAGGGACACCTCTAACTAAGATCAGGTTGCTCAGAGCCCTGTCCAACCTGACCTTGAATGTTTCCAGGAATGGAGCATCTACCACCTCTCTGGGCAACCTGTTCTAGTGCCTCACCACACTTACTGTGAAAAAAAAATTTTTTTTCTTTGTATCCAGTCTAAAAGACCCCTCTTTTAGTTTAAACCCATTACTCTTTGTCCTATCGCAACAGGCCTTACTAAAAAGCCTGTCTCTATCTTTCATACAGGCTCCCTTTAAGTACTGTTAGGCCTCAATAAGGTCTCCACACAGCATTCTCTTCTCCAAGCTGGACAACTCCAGCTCTCTCAGCCTTTCCTCACAGGAGAGGTATTCCAACCCTCTGATCTGTGGCCCTCCTCTGGACCTGCTCCAAAAGGTTCATGTCCTTATGCTGAGGAGTCCAGAGATGGATGCAGTACTCCAGGTGAGGTCTGAGCAGAGCAGAGGAGCAGAATCATCTCCCTTGATCAACTGGCCACAATTCTTTTGATGAAGCCCAAGATATGGTTGGCCTTCTGGGCTGCAAGTGCACATTGTCAGCTCAATTCAAGCTTTTCATCCACCAGTAGCCCCAGGTCCCTCTTTGCAGGGCTGCTCTCAATCACATAATCTCCTAACATGCATTGATATCGAGGATTGTTCCGACCCAGGTGCAGGACTCCGCATTTGGCCTTGTTGAACCTCATGAGGTTCACACAGATCCACTTCTCAAGCTTGTCCAGGTCCTTCCGGATGGCATCCCACCCCTCAGGCATATCAACTGCACCACTTAGCTTGGTGTCATCTGCAAACTCGCTGAGGGTACACTCTATCCCACTGTCAATGTTGTTGATGAAGATCTTGAAAAGCACTGGTCCCCATACGGACACATGAGGGACACCACTTGTTACTGACCTCCATCTGGATGTCAAGCCATTGACCACTACCCTCTCAATGTGACCATTCAACCAATTCATTATCCAATGAACAGTCCACCCTCCAAAATCCATATCTCTCCAACTCAGAGAGAAGGATTTTGTGGGGAACCATGTCAAAGGCCTTATGCAAGTCCAAACAGATGACATCTGTAGCTTCTCCCTCCCCCACTGATGTAGCCACTTCATCACAGAAGGTTGGTCAAGAAGGACTTGCAGCAATGCTGGCTGTCTCAAATCACCTCGCTGTCCTCCAAGTGCCTTAGTATATCTTCAAGGAAGATCTGTTTCATGATCTTCCCAGGCATAGAGGTGAGGCTGACAGGTCAGTAGTTCCCAGTGTCCTCTTTGCCATGCTTTTTAAAAATGGGTGTGATGTTTCCCTTTTTCCAATCATCAGGGACTTCCCCTGACTGCCAGGACTTTTAAAATATCATAGTGAGTGGCTTGGCAACTACATCGGCCAATTCCCTCAGGACTCTGGGATGCATCCCATCAGGACCCATAGATTTATGTATGTTCAGGTTCCTAAGGTGGTCACAAACCTGATCTTCGCTTACAGTGGGAGAAACTTTTCCCCTCTGGTTCCTGTCTTGCAGCCCACCAACTCAGGAGGTGTGAGGAGTTACCTGTGAAGACTGAGGCAAAAAAGTTGTTGAGCACCTCAGCCTTCTCCTCAGCAGTTATTACCAACTTGCCACACTTGCTCATCAGAGGGGGTACACCTTCACAGGGGGCACACCTTCTTTGACCTTCACACCTGTAGAAGCCCTTCTTATTGCTCTTAGCATCCCTTGCCAAGCTCAGCTCCAGCTACACCTTGGCCGTCCTGATCTCATCCCTATACAACAGGGCAACATGCCTATACTCTTCCTGAAATACCTGTCCCTGCCTCCACTGCTTATGCAATTTCCTCGTCCTGTATTTTAAACCATAGTTCTTGACTCTGCCATGCTGGTCTCTTTCCTTCCTTGCCTGATTTCTTACAATTCTTTCTTTTTGAGCATTATTCTTTCCTGACTCTGTTCAGTTTTGACCACAAAACAAAGCTGAGTAGTTTAGCAATAGCTTCAATTTATGACAGCTGACAAGAGGTTCAAAGGATTATCAGAAGAGGTTCAAAGGATATCAGAGAGGCTATTCCTTTCAACTCTTCCAATGGGGGAAATGGATTGAGAAGGAAGAATAAGTGACCTTTTCATTTAGATTCTGCTCTTATGCTCTCTCTTTTCCAGCATGACACATCACTGACAGAATAAGCAGGTTTTAGGTGCAGGAAATTAAAAACAAATGAAAAGTTAATGGAAAACAAATCTCCAAAGTGTATTGAAGATACTACTGAATCCAGACAAACAGGATTTCATTTCATTGGATTTTATGTATGACAGTAGGGACTCCCAAATTTACTTCAGTCAGCTACTATTATGAGCACCACTAAATAAGGAGCAGATAAATTTTCTATCACTTCCTCTCTCATCTTCCCTCAAAACTTTTTGCTGCGTAGCCTCACTTTCTCCGACACAGGATGCCAACACATGCCATTAGCTAACTGTACCAATAAAGGTGTCGGGCCTCACCCCTACCTAACCTTTCCATACAAGCTCTAGCCATACAACTTCATTCCAGATATACAGGTCTCATTTCTTGCCAAATTACTGCAGGTGTTGTCAACACATCAGAACATGCATAGCAGACAAAAGCTGTAGCCCTGCTGTTTATGTCAAGAAGGTGTTGTACAGCTGTACAACCAGGAAGCAGTTCCCAGATCACCTGTACTAGGCACTCTACATTGTGGCAAAGTATTGCTAAATATTTACCTTGACACTCAGAGACATTTATTTATTTTGCATGTCTCATTCCCACTGGATTCATTGGACAGCATTTCAGTCACATCAGAAAGCAACTCTTCATTCTGCTTTAAAGGATTTGGATGTCCTTACGTTGTCTGCCTCTGCAAAACTCCTGCATCTATCTTAAAACATTTTTCTCCATCTTTGCTGATGGTTCTTCCAACAAAATTAACACTAAAACATATTGCCTCTATATCTCATACAGACTCTAGACAATATAAAACAATATTTGGTGCACTTTTTTAATTTAACACAATGTTAGTAGAAACACATTTTTCCACTGTATAATCTTATGAAGCTGTATAGAATGGCAACTTCAACATGTTCAAACATTTCCCAGAAATTCAGATAAATCCCTACTGTTCTTATTAATAATCATGTACTAAATATTTATAATATTTACAGCCAGAGGAGTTTTCACACACTCTATCTTTCATTCTCAGTAATTTAAGAAAATGGTATTATACAAAGAAAAATCTGCCAGGACATTGTGAGTATTCATATTTCTTATTTATTAAAACTGCTTAAGCTATCACTGTTTGTGAAAGAATTATCACTGTAGGAAACTTACAATGTAAGTTAAAGTATGTCATGGTAATAAAAAAAGAAGTCTGAAGAAGTCTCTAACTGTTTCAGTTCCTGCTCAGCAGAATATCACCAACTGGTTAATATACTCAGTTCATTTCATTAATTAGCTTCATAAATTAGTGCAAATTATCTTTTTATCTCTGTGGTATTAGCAGTTTTCTGTTTTGAACATACACTCTGCCTGTAAAAAGAGCAACTGCTTAGTCAATAGGTCTGCTCCTTACATAAAAATTTGTATTCAGAAGTACTATTATTACTCGTGTTAGCATTGCAGACACATTAGCTAAAGGAAAGCAAGACAGCTTCAACACATGCATTGAGAAGAATTAGTTTTATAATGCAAATGCAAAACCAAAACTGAATCACTTCAAGAGGTAAAGATTTCCTGTATTCTACTTACAAAAGATAAGGAGATTACTGAGCTATAACTGAAAGCAGAGTTAGACTACTAGAACTTTTAATAATGGTAATTATGCTTGAGATAGAAAGAATCTGACTCTGAAATTCAGAGACCAGTTGAGTTTGCTGAAGAAGCAGTTCAGAAGTTAATCTTTGGCATATCATCTCTGCAAATGTAATAGTGAATCACAGAGAAATAAACATTGAATCTGATCTTATTTTAGCACTATATTTTTCACAGTACTGTTGACATATATCTCAAAGGCTGAAACATTATAAAAAAAATCTAGTCTTGCTGTACATCTTTTTTCACTTATGTCATTAGCCAATTTCCTTCCTGCAAGTAGAAGTGAGCTGAACTGTTTAACATGCATGATGATGTTTTTAGTTCATGCTCTTCCTCCTGTTTGTCCCACTGTGACCAAATATTCACAGAGCTATTTTACTGTTTCACATTTCTCTTAAAATCTTGCTGACACTGCAGTCTCCGCAAAGCACAACTTGTCCTTAATGGTCACGCAGGTCAAGAATGGAAAATAATTTCTGATCAGTTTTTTCTATCCTTTTGTAGCCTCCATAATACCCAAAATAACTTCTCTAACTTGTCAGATGACAGAATAATCCAGTTTTTCATCATCCACTTTAACTCAATAAAGCAATACATAAAATAAAGAAAACAAATTTCACATTTTGTGGTGAGGTAGGGAGTTATCCTTTTTTAAAAAAGCTATTATCTTCACTTCCACAGGAAGGTGCAGTCAGAGTTATTGAATCCTTTCAGATCGTAAGCAAAAGGATGTGAAGGATATTTCTTAAGACCATATGTTACAACTTGTGCTCGAAATCACCTTTTTCATAAATTTAGCCATAACAGTGTACCAGCCAGATCAATCCTATTTTTAACACCACTTTTTCTCTTTGGCGGACAGGCTCTCTGAATTCTAAAATTCAGTCAGCAATTCTCTTGTTTCATCAAACCTCAGGGAAGCAGACCTAAGAAATTTAGAACTACACCACCTGAGTTAATCATTTTTTTATTAACTCTAATGTTTCTGCTTTTGTCAGACAGGCGTATTTTGTAAACAAAGTTACACATGGAATTGGAACTGTACCAGAAATTTACCATTTCACTATCATCATTCTTTTTCCTCTGTACCCTACAAATTGAACGAACTCTGTGTGGTAACCATATTGAATATTTTTCTTATAGTATTTGCTGTTTTCTTGTGTTTTGTTTGGGTATTGGTTGGTTGGTTTTAATTACTAATCACTTCTTCCAGAAGCACTCTTAAAAGGAACTATACATCACTGGAATATCACATTAATGTCAACCTAAATAATAATCTGAGAGAAATGGGTAAGATAAGGACAAGAAAGGAGTGAGGAAAATTTTAAACAGAAACCAAAACTTCCTCTACAAATCCTATTGTATTATAGGAAAATTCAAGTTGGAAGAGACTTGAGGAGTCAAGGCCAAACTCCTGCTCCAACAGCTAGCTCTGAAGTCTATCTGAACCTCTATCAGGTAAAATGGTGCTTCATCTAACTTGGTGTTAAAAACGTCATGGAGGGATGCTGCACAGCCTTTCTGTAGACTCTATTCCAATGCCTGACTGTCCTCAAAAGCAAACAATTTTCCCTTACATACAGTCTCTCCTCTCAACATGCACCACTATTAACAGCTTGACTCCATCTTGCTAGCCCTCTGCTGAACTTATCCCTGTTTATCAATGTCCTTCTTGTAATAGGGGGCACAAAAACTGGATCTGGTATTCTTGATGTGGTCCTCATGGCCTGTAGTGCTAAATACAGATGAATTGTAGTGATTCTCTAGAGTAATCCCCTCACTTCCACTGCCACAGCTCTTCTAGTCTTTATTTAAAACAGCTGAAAAGCTCATAACAAGAGCTCTCATTCATACCTCTGCAGCAGAAGAGGTGTTACAAGCAGGTGCTCTACCTATAAAAATAAGCCTTTCAAAGGATGGTGGAGCACTCTGTCACTATAAACACATTTTAAAGTAACTGAGTTTTTTTGGTCTGAGTTCCTTATTAGGAAAAGGGGCAGGTTCCACAAAACCCCACTACTGCTGTAGAAGGGCTTGTTCCTCCATATTGCCTTTTTTTTCCCCACCACCTGGTAATGTGTGACAAGCTTATTGTGCAAAAAAGCTGCTTCAAAAAGAAAACAGCCTGTTCCAAGTCATCTTTACTGATAGCTAACCTCATGCTTATAGAAATTTTGCAACTTTTTAATAGACGTTATAGTATTACAGAACTGATTTATATATTTCCTTTTTCTTCTCCCAGTGGCTGGAGAGCTGCCAGGCAGAGAGGGACCTAGGGGTGCTGATTGACAGCTGGCTGAACACGAGCCAGCAATGTGCCCAGGTGGCCAAGAAGGCCAACGGCATCTTGGCCTGGATCAGGAACAGTGCTGTCAGCAGGAGNATACCTCTGTACTCCCTTAATTTTCTGTAGATCATGATTTTATATTCAAAGACAGTCCTTAATACTAATCACTAAGAGATTTGACAAGGCACCCTGAGGACTCTGATTCCCAAATCCCATCGAACTTCTGAGGGAATTTGGCACTAAACTCCTTCAGGTTCTTTTAAAAAATGTCATTCTTAAATTAATATTGTGCAACTGGAGGTATTTGCTCTGAGTATTAAAAAAACCTTTCCTGTTCTGCTAGTTTAATTTTCTGAACATTCCTTCTCACAGATTGACTCAATAGCCACATCAGGCTAAATCTAAGTGGAGTAAGAATAAGCTTCTCATTCATAGTACACTCCTGCTTGATTGGAATGGATATTGTACATAATATGTCCCTGCAGATGTTTTCTCCAGTGGGGCACACTCAACTTCATTTAAATGCCAAGGCTCAAAATCTAAAACAATGTGACTTTAACAAAAAATCTGATGAAGAATTTGATGAGAAAATGGCAAGAATTCCTGTGGCATTTGGGTAACAATTTCAAGCCTTCATTTTAATAGAATAAACAGGATCATATTTCATTCAAATCTGGCAATGAGATGAGCTTTGGGTATTACATTGATATAAACCAATAAAGAATTTGCAAATTTGAAGCACTAATTAACAGACACAATATTAAATGAAAAAAGTTTGCTCGAGGGGCAAATATATTTTGAAGACTTTAAACTTTTATTAAAAGACAATTTTGAATAACTTCTTCTGCATTTGACTATTTTGTTAGTTTCAAAGACAGGGATTCTTGTGTTTTTAAACTAACGTGTTTAATATTGTTGGAATATAAATGAATAAAATAACAGTTTCGTTTCTTTCTTTCTGAAATAACTCAATGTCATATCACTACAAGGGAAAAGCAAAACACCTCATAAGTTGAACCTACACAGCCAAGAGCTGTGTAAGAAGATGTTAGTATTTTATTATCTATAATTGTATGAGGTTCAATAAGGCCAAGTGCAGTGTCCTGCACTTTGGGCACAACAACCCCAGGCAANTTCTTTACAGAAAGAGTGGTGAGGCACTGGAACAGCCTTCCCAGGGATGTAGTTGAGTCACCATCCCTGAATGTGTTTAAGAAATGTGTAGACATGGTGCTCCAGGACATGCTCTAGTGAGGGCATTTTTTGTTGGACTTGGTGATCTGAGAGGTCATTTCCAGCCATGAATATTCTGTGGTTCTGTGATACATTGAATTCCAGTGCTATTTCTATTGAATTATTTTTTTTAAGTCTTATAGTGCTGAATCCAAAAGCACTCATATAAAGAACCTAACTGTACTATAACAAGAGTCCTAATAAAAACATATAAACAAACAAACAAATAAAAAACCCACAACAATCTGGAAGTTTTAGTTCACCAGTCACTTATGTACCATAGTAAGATGATTTTCTCTGCCTAATTGCAATGCTGCACATAGCAGCCTCCTTGATACTACAGTATCTAAGACTTATGTATCTAAAGACTCATACTTTAGAAAATGGGAATGTCAGCTAGAATATTAAGGAATGAAATCTATGAGACCGACCTTCACATAGGATATTAGAGGCTTTTTTGAAACAAGTGGTTATTTCATCCTAAGCGTAATACCATCAAAATCTGCTGATGATAAAGTCACCTGTTCTGACAACTGAGCAGCAGTGCTGCACTTAAAAGTTGTCACATATTTAATTAATTAGCAAGGCAGCTACCTTCTTGTTCAAGAAAATTAAGGATTTTCTTTATTTCACAATGTAAGGTATCATTTCCTCCTTTACACTCTATATTATTACTGTGCACCTGTATCTAATCCTACAATGGCAGGTCCATGCACCCTTGTACCTTATCTTAGGTGATGCCTCCATTTTTTCTAACCGTTTTCATTTCTCCTGTCTTAATACTGTTGATTGTGCTACCTTTTTTTTTCTTTATTTAAACAAAAATTATAAGAGAAGTGTTTAGAAAGGTAATTGATCTGCAGTTTAGAGATAAAAGGCCTGATCTTTTCCTCTGATACTCGATGTGCTTCAAAGTCGAGGCACTTCACATGCACTGGTTAATGAAAACTTGTAGAAAAAGGAATATAAAAAAGCCATTAGCCATAAAAATAAATGACAGGGAGTTCTAAAACATTAACTGAAGATTTGTGTATCACTTGGATTCAAAACTTATACAATTTACACACAGACATGCAATATTACATACTTTTTATGAACTCTGGATTCACAATCCCATGTGCAGAATGTGTGATCTGTATGTCCAGAACTCTGCAGCTGAGGAATGCCCAGAATAATTTGGGACTAGGATCCAAAATGAGGAACCATGTGTGTTTTTAAAGGGTAGACACAGAAAGCCCACATAAAAACAAACACAGTGTTTGGAGGCTGAATGAAATCAGTTTCTTCCTCTTGTCACCAATACATATCTCTGGATTATAGGACACCTCCACACTAGACTAGTGGTCAATGTGTGAGAATTTACAAAGAGAGCATCCATGCTTCCTCATGCTTCTATCCCAGCTTTATCGCCTGTTCAAAAACCAAGTGACAACCATCTGTGGTAGATAAAAGGCATAAAGGCACTAACTGTGAATAGCAATACACATCCTCCATAGTAGAACTCAGAGCAGAAGCCTGGGTCAACACAGATACGATCTGGATGGGGGCAGTATGAGTCTCTGTCCCATGCATCATGCTTGGTGTGAGAGGGACAGTTTCAATAACCTTCTTCCTAAAACCATGTCCACCTAAGCCCATCACAACAAAGTCAGTTTTATTCCACTGTTAACACACATTGCTTATTTTCTTAGAAAAAGAATATGATGCAAATAAATGCTTCAGAAGCACGGTGAAATATAAAGGTTGTTGTGCTTGCTTCCTGTACAGCTCTTCCACAATAACAACGTAATTAGAGAAATTACCTAATTACAAACAGAGGGAAAAAGTTTTAGCTATAGAGGGCAATGCAGAAAGCTAGAGTGGGATATTGCATCACTATTGCTTCCCCCATTGATGCCACATTACTAAGGATTATGTTACCTTATATTTACTACGAATTAAGAGAAATCAAGCCTGCAGTTTCCACTGCGGTGCTGCCAGTTCATGTTTTTGCTTCATGGATGCAGTTACTTGTTTGCCCACCCACCTCATTACAGAATTAAATAACAGATCATTTCTGTATTAAAAGCTATCTGTGTCATATCCTTCTATAGTCCTTACTGCACTGCAGTGGTGAATGCAATCTTCCAAGGAAATATATCACCATTCAGATATTTAAGATAGTTACGGATCTGTAGGTGAAAGCATATATGAATAAACACATTTGCACCTGTAGCTACCACATTGGGAGACACTTCTGAAGAACTGATAGAAGGATCTTAGCACACTTACTGAATCTACAATGCAATGCTAAATCACTTAAAATGCTACAGGAATAAGTGAAGTATAATGAACCGGCCACCGGCACATTGAGGAGCTCTAAATGGCACAGAAGTCAAGATGGAATACAGCTAGCAGTGGCATAGGCTGCTCAGCAAAAATAATTGTCACTGTGTCAAAGGTCAGGGATGGGCCAACCATCCAGTAACAGATATTCTCTATTATCCCCTTTTTCCACTCCAAGGAGGAAAAGAGGGAAATTAAGAGAGAGAGAGAGAGACTTGTGAATTGGGAATGAAACTTCAAATACTTTAACAAAAATAGTAACAAGGAAAATTAAGTATATATGTATACACACACACACACAAAACTAATACCACAACAAAACCCACCTTCATAGAATCATAGAATCATAGAATGGGCCAGGTTGGAAGGGACCTTAAAGATCATCTAGTTCCAAGCCCCCTGCCATCGGCAGGGATGCCAATCACTAGACCAGGTTGCCCAGGGCCACATCCAGCCTGGCCTTGAACACTGCCAGGGATGGGGCATCCACAACCTCTCTGGGCAACCTGTTCCAGTGCCTAACCACCCTCCAGGTAAAGAACTTCCTCCTAATCTCCAATCTAAATTTCCCCTCCTTCAGCTTATAGCCATTACCCCTTGTCCTATTACAATCAGGCCACCTAAAAAGTTTCTCCCCTTCTATCTTATAATCCCCCTTCAGGTACTCAAAAGCTGCTATAAGATCCCCTCGAAGCCTTCTCTTTTCCAGGCTGAATAACCCCAACTCTCTCAGCCTATCTTCACTGGGGAGGTTCTCCAATCCTTTAATCATCTTTGTGGCCCTCCTCTGGACTCACTCCAGAAGGTCCACATATTTTTTATGCTGAGGAACCCAGAACTGGATGCAGTATTCCTGGTGGGGCCTCACAACAGCAGAGTACAGAGGCAGAATCACCTCCCTAGACCTGCTGGTCATACGTCTCCTGATGCAGCCCAGGATGCGGTTGTCTCTGGGCTGTGAGTGCACATTGCTGGCTCATATCCAGCTTTTCATCTATCATGACCCCCAAGTCCTTCTCTGGACGGCTGCTTTCAATGAGTTCCCCACCCAGTCTGTACTCATATCTAGGATTATTCCTACCCAGATGCAGAACTTTACCTGTTTTGCTTGGTTCTTAGGCCTTTTATAAGACACCCTAAGACCCAAGCTTGATGTCAAAGTTTCAAGGACTGAATATGACGCATATGGCATGGAATACCTTGTTTTGACTCAAACTAGGACACACTGACTGCTATGCTGAGACAGGAAGAGGGAACAATACTGAAAACACTAACTCATTATCCAGATTACCCCTTTATTTTCCAAGGAAACAGTGAGTTGAGACAGCCCAGACAAAAAAATAATCACAGAGATTATCAAATCAAAACTGAAGTTTTAATGGAGAGGAGAAAAGCTAGCAACACTGAAATACGAAAATCCCAAATCAAGCCCAGTCAAACCAAGCAAAGACACAACATGGAACTGTGTAACCTCAGCTATAGTGTATTCAGGCTTATGCCAGTTCAGGCAGAGCATGCATAGTTAAAATGAAAAATTCAATAATACAACTGGAGAACTGAAATGTAGAATATAATACTGATCACAAATGTGATTCTTTAACAGTACGTGCAACTTTTTAAATCCTAATTCATTTGAGGGGGGCAGGGAACTCTAACACAGCAGAGGAAAACCACGTATTTGTGAAGCAACTTTCAACAAATATATCTGTAAGTATTAGGTCTTTACAAATTAAAGCTGCAATAAATAAGAGGGTAAGACACTTTCTCTACACTATATCCATTTTTTTATACTAACTACTTCTAGGTACCTTCCTCGTAATACCCATCCTGAACTACACCAGGGAAAAATTTAAAAGACAGAAGTTTTTAAACCATAAAACAATATTTTAAAGGTAAATAAATAAACATTTAGTGGAACTTACTGCTGAGTATAATCAGCTGGGTTGAGACTTTGGCAAGCCTACAAAACCAAATGGAATATTTACGCAGAGAAGAATAACTTACACAACTATGATAAGGTCTAGATCCTGCAAAGACACACTTACTTTACAATGTCAATAGGAATATGAACATTTTATGAGGGTAAATAAGTGCCTGCAAGATGCAGGTCTCAGATAAGACAAGGTGTACCAATGCTATCAATTTTCATGTACTTTTCTGGATTAAGGGAGAGCTGTTTCCTAAACCAAGTTTTTGTTTTTCACTTTAATAACAATACATTTAGCCTTTTTTGAAAACATCCAAACTAGATGAACTGTAAGTATAGCATAAAAGGCCTTGAAACCTCCACCTCAGCAATTCACCAGAGACATGTCTTAGCTGAACAAAACAGAGCACTTAAAACCTGGCAGAATTTACTGACAACTGCTGAAGCTAGCACTGCAGATATTGACCAGTCAGTCCAAGAAGCAGTTGTATTTGTTAGCCAAAGTCACCCGTCTCCACTTTATATTCAAGCTAATAAAATACCTAAACACTTGCATTATAAGTCTTTAATATTTCTGAACATGGTATCCTAAATAGTAACTGTCCCAAGAAAGCTGCAGCGCAAGAGGACAAATGTCATTATGTATTTTTTACTCAGGCTGTTGAAACATTTATAATTCTTGAGTAGCTACACATAATTCTCCTTTAAATACAGAGCTTCAGCAAAACACTAATTTACTTCCCCAAAGTAGCTTACTTTGAATAGGAAGTTTTTGCTGTAGAAGAATAATTTATTATATAGTAATCCATACTTCCTTAAAATTCTTCATTTCTGAGATATTGGTAGAAAATTTTAAGAACTGTATCTAAGAAAGTAATTCAGTAGCATGGCAGTTGACCATCTTCAATAGCAGTTAGGCTCTTTCAATAGTCATTCCAATAAGAAAAACACAGTACGGGAATCATCTCAATCCAAGCAGCACAAGCATGCACAGCTTCCCACAGGCAGGCAGCAGGATTTGCACAGGAGACAAAAGAACAGGCAAGTGTTCAACAAATTTGGGAGATTAAGAAAATTGTGCTTATTTTATATTTTCAATAGCAGCAGATGAAAGCCAGTCAGACTATTGAATCACAGTTCAGAAAATAAATTGCTTAATTTTCAAAAGCTTTCAGTATTAATTTAACTCTCCTCTCACTGAAGTCAGTGGGAACTGCTAACAGATTTCAGCATGCAATTCAGATGAGCCTCAAGCAATTTTAGAAATCTGATCTTCAAACCCTGCCACCTTGGTCACTGCTCAATATAATATTACATTTAAGTACATCTGTACATGGTGTTTCTTGCCTTCTCTTCCTTTGTCCCAAAACACACATATGCACTCACAAAAACAACAACTGAAATAAAAAACTGAAGTACTCATGAGATTTCTATCTGTACGAATTTCTCCCACTCAGAAAAACCAAAACTAAAACCAAAACAAACAGAAAAAGGAAGAAACACGAAGAACAGTGCACCGATCTATTTCAACCACTTTTGGGGCAGTCCAGCAAATTTATAATTATAGATTTCAAAAGGCACATCTTTGAAGCTCTACATACATATCTGTCTCATAACATTGTTCATAGTTTTGCAACTCAGAACGTAGCTTTTCAATAACCCAAAAGAATATGCCTGCTTTTAAAACAGGTACCATGCTGATTAAGCTGACAGGAAGGGTAAGCAGTTATATGTATGGATTCCAGCACTGCTGCTGGGGCGAGACAGAATGTTTAGAATGAAGTCCCCATCATCACTGTGCATCAACTTGTCTTACAAAATGAAAAAAATCTATTTTCCTCCATGCTGGGATCCATGCTCAGCTCTCTGAATTTGAAAAGACATAAATAACATTCTACAGAAGTGTATCACAAGGGTTTCTGAGAAAAGGAAAACACTGTGTGTCACAAACAGGCACTTCAGTGAAAAATCCAAAATAGCCATCTCCACAGAATGTTATTGTTAGATAATGAAGCCATTGCTCTATTACAATCCCTCACAGACTCCCCCACAGCATAAGCACTGACTTCCCAGGCATCCATGTCTTTCCCAGTTTTGAGGCTACTTGCTCAAATGCAAAAGCAAAGCCAGTAAACATGTAGGTTTTGACAAGATTTCCACTTAGAGTTCTTTTGTGAGAGCAGAAGAGTCTCACATATAAATATACATTATATAGACATACAACCACCTATCTGCGTGCACGCACACACAAATGGACATTAAAAATCAATATCCATTTCCCTTTCCTGAACCTCTTTCTGGGCTCAGGTCCCATGAGCCAGTTCTCTCTCAGATACACACTTCGAGTAGCCAACAGTTTTTCTCTAACAGTTTACACTCGTTTTTTGAACCGTTTTTCCCTTTTGCCCTCCAAATCAGTTGTTCGCCCATGGCAGGCTGCACAACAGATTTTCTTCCTCATAGCTTTCCAGTTAAATTCATTCATTCCCCGCTGCAGCATACTTTAAAATGGTTTCTACAATTCTTTTTTCTTTAAAACCCTAGCTATCTTTCTGGTAGTGTCATTACAAGGACCTCAAACAGTCTCCAGCACATAAATGGAAACCAAGTCAGGATTCATATATTTTATATACACTGATTATGCAAGTAATTTTTCAGTACTAATTCTCCAGTAATACTTCACATTTCATCATTTCTTTCAGTTACCTTAATTTCGCACACAAAATGATTCTATGAAACACAGCCCTGTGACTATGCGCACACATCCCAGTGCTGCCAGACTCCAGGATTCTAAGCAGAACCTGAAGTAAATGTAAGTAGTTTTCAAGTTTCTTCAGGATGGCAATTTCTGTGACAGAACACAGACACTTCTACCTAGCATTTAACATTGATTTTGCTTACACAGGCATTATCCTGTTAAAGCCAGCAAAAGGAAGAGATTCAAAAGACTCTCCCTACACAGACTAAGCTTTGATTCATCCTGGGTAGTTCTTCAGAGATTAGGGACTTGTGACTTAGCCAAACATGTGACTTAGAAATTAGAATTGTATTACAAGATTAAAAAAGAGGCATAGATTCATAGAATCATAGAATGGGCCAGGTTGGAAGNAGAGGACAGAGTACAGAGGCAAAATCACCTCCCTAGACCTGCTGGTCATATGTCTCCTGATGCAGCCCAGGATGAGGTTGGGTCTCTGGGCTGTGAGTGCACATTGCTGGCTCATATCCAGCTTTTCATCTATCATGACCCCCAAGTCCTTCTCTGGACGGCTGCTTTCAATGAGTTCCCCACCCAGTCTGTACTCGTACCTAGGATTACTCCTACCCAGATGCAGGACCTTACACTTGGACTTACTAAACTTCATTTTATTCTCATGGACAATGAGAATGCTATGCTATGCTAATAAGAGAAAAGAGAAGATGTTATAAAGGATTGTCAGAGTGAGCTTTCTTAAGGTCTGAGACATTAGTTTCATTTAGGATTTCAGAGGTCAATGTATCATAGTACAGAGGATAAGTTCAATTTATCACTAAGGTCAATTGGAGCTTAAAAGGCTACACAAACTTTTTTTGATGCTGGATATCATATTTGAGGTAGATAAATTACTCATCACACTATGGATAAGTAAACCAAGGCACAGAAGTTCATGTTATTGGCTGAAATCACACACTATTAAGCAAGGCCTACTTTATAAAATATAAAGTACTTCACTCAGAAATTACTGTTGATGAAAATCAAGTACCTAATTATAATCAAGTAGTAACAAGTTAAGCTGTCACATGAGAGTAAAAATGAGAAACACACTGAAACCTGTAGGCTTGTTTTCTGGATGCAATATATATGGGCTTGGAGTGCTTTCCAAATTATAAACTGTCATTAAAGCATTATCTCAGGCACAGTCTGAAAATCACTTGTGGTCTTCTGTGGCCCCTGGTGGGATAACTGTTCCGACAGCAGAGGGAGCATTAAACTCATTGCCCACGGTAAAGTGTGGGGAGTGATACCCATGTTCCTATAATCCTTGTATGGGTAGGATGTGCTCACTAGCCTTCCGGCAGTCATCCTAGGAAAAGGACAACTCTGATTCCAAACCCGGGCAGGTGGAGCTCGTTTGGCCCTGTAAGGCCTTCCATCTAAGAGAAGGACACTCTAATAAAACCTATGTCCTAAGGACTTCGCTGCCAGCATCCAAGCTTGCTAGGTCCTGGCAGATGAACCTTAGGACTAAAGGGTGGGTCCAGCTCTGCACATGCTGTGTCTCACCTAAAAAAAATCCATTGCACATTCTCGAGGGTGCTATCCGCTATCCTCTTTTTATCAGTGCGCTTGTAAAAGGCGCTGGTGAGGAGCGGGGATGGAGCCCTCCCTGGATCTTCGTTCGCAAAGCCTAGCCATACAATACATACAAAGCATTATCTAAAATCAGGAAATGTGTCTTGCAGTATATCATTTGCCCAGTGCAGTCATACTATCCTATGAAATTAGGATACTTCCTTACGTACAGCCTATCACGTTGCCATGCTTTTCCACCAGTTTCACCAAAACTTCATAATGAAATCTAGCAATTCTTTAAAATTATGTTTACTCTTCAAACATCAGTTTTCATTACAGGCTCAGTCCTGTAGGTTACTGAGTGCCCTCAGTTGCCATTTGACATTCACATTCGCTTAAGAAAAATAAAATTGATTACAATGTCACATTTGACTGATAAATGTCTCAGGATAAGTTATAAATTTACTTTAGATAAAAAAGAACAAAACAAAAAAGGCAAAACATAACTGAAAATCGGTGTAGCTTCCGACACATTGGGCACTAGTACTCTTTTCATTTCACTGCACTGATGGAAAATGGCCTTAGAAATGGAGTACAATGTAAGTCTTCCATCTGAAAGTTCCATACTATGTAGTCATTTATTTCCTTCTGAGATTGCTATACTGACAACAAAATCTCTTAAGTTGCTAAATATTAAGGAAAAGGAAGAAAGTAATCTTTTTCTTTGACAGTTGTATAATATCTAGGCATAAAGAGAACAGTGGACACCGATATTTTTCATGACAAACTGTATGAACAGTGGAGAAGTCATGCCTTTAATGTAAAGTGAAAGAAAAAAGCTAGGTTATTTAGGAGTGGCAGAAAGGGTAGTTATCGTTGAAATGGTTGTTTGCTCATGAACATGATTCATCCAACTACATTACATCATTACATGTAAGAAAATTTAGCAGGACTACTTCAGTGAACGTGACATCAGCATTTTTTTCCTACTTTGGTTCTAACTGTGCCAATTCTACAGGCCAGAATAATTAACTATTAATAACAGAGTGTTTACTTTCTAGTAAACTGGGAAAAAGTCTCAGAAAGCTCATCCATTAAAAGACAGAGAACAGGTTAATTCATTTTCAAGGCTAAAAATCATAATTAGATGATTTTATCTAACATCTTAAAATGTCACCTAGTTATCCTTGCACTACGTCAAATGACGAAATACTGCTGTATGACTAGATAGATATTTGCTTCTTCCTCAGAACTGTACTTCCATAGATGTACAGACAAACATGTGCAACCAAAACAGGAAAATGAAAGGTTTTAATCTAAAACAGTAGCTTCTCCTCCTCTTAGCAGAACACTATTTGTTTAGCACAAACAGTTATTTTGCAGACAGCACTAACTACACGAACTAGACCACTTATTGTAGCCACTTCAATTTCTCATCCAACACTTCAAATGATATCCAACATATAAAGAGAGCCCAAGGATACAAGAATTAGAGCTGTATCATCTCTAGCTCAATGACTCTTGTTATGCAGTATTTGGGATTTCCTCCACCACAGAGAAACAGATTTACTGCATGTTGTGGATATTCATTCAAACTTCAAGCTGCAGATAAGTCAGCCCAACCAATGACCCACTACAGTATTTATTAAATAAGCAGAATGATCTTTCAGCTATTGTTCATGTAGATTTATTGACAAGAGGAGAGTGAAAAACAAAAAGTAGTGACAGGAGAAAAAAGCTGACAAAAGGCCTTAGAGCAAACGTTGCCTCATGTTAATCTTAAGACTATAAATATGCATTTTTGGCAGGAGCAACTTTTATTTGTTAGCAAAAAGAGAATTCTAAGATATTTTTATTTCTCTATCCTAAGTTTTAGCACTAGTCCAAGTTCATAATTTCAAAACTTAAGTAGGTAAGCATGCCTCCTACCAACCTCGCTTTATACAGATGCCCAGTAAATAGCCACACTGTTCAGTGGCTGAGAACTGGGAGGAATCAAAAAACAAAAAAAAACCAAACAGGTTATGTAGTTTTCAGTACAAATCCTCCTAGCTCATGCATCTGCTAATTGAAGAGGAGGATTTCTGTTTGTCTCAGGAACATAAAAATGGTCTAAAATGGAGTTTTCCATGTCGCACACACCTGTTTTGTATTTATTATTTGATGTCAATAGTGGACTGTTTTGAAATGCATCTTAATTATACGGATAGTAAATATGATTGATGAAACTGATTAATAAGAGTGTGGGGGAGTTTACATATTATTTTTTTTAAAATGTTAAGGATAAAATGCTGATAGTATTCTACTGGCAAAATAGTTATTCAGGAATAAAGAAGCTATGAGGGCTGACGTTAAATTAATTGCAGAACAGAAGCAATGGTAGGGAGTTTCAAGATTTACACTTTAACTGTATTAGAGAATTATGAAGAAACAAACAAAAAAAGAATTAAAAGTTTTTTTTCAAATGCAGTACAACTCAGCTCTTTTAGCACTTCTACCATAAGCAGTGTTGAAAGCTAACTTTCCCTTTTAGTATGACAGGTAGAATTGTCACTTAGACCATCAAGCCATTAAATCAGTTTTTTAAAAGTATTTTGTAGATTCCACAACACTAGCATTCTAGAGAATTTTCCAGTGCCTTTTCTATCAAGAAAATCTGGCTTAAATTGCACTATCTGACCTTCCGATTAATGGGCCTGCCTCTTGCCTGTCATACTAACACAGAGTTTGGGGAATAGTTAGGATTCATCTGGAAGCAATATAATTTCTGCCTTTGTCTTTCATTTCTGGACATTAATGGCTTTTAGTCAGTCCTCTTCACTCAAGGCATGACACATGTAGCCATTCTATTTTAGTTGTCCATTACCTTCAAGCATTACGACAAGAACAAAGCAACTTCTTCAAGAAGTTGAATACAGCTATATGTATTTAATTTCTACAAACCCTTTGATTATCAGGTGCTGTTTTCAATTGTCACTAATGTTTATCTGAGTGCAATAGTATCTATTACTAATTAAAAGAGGCTGCCTAAACAAATATAAAAGGTGACAACATTTGTGGATTCAGCTTTAGTGTTACCGTTCAGTTTCTCTGTGCATTTCTGAAGATGTTTTTTCTACAAGTTACCTAATCTCTAAGCTAGAGCTGTGGAAACAAAATCAACAACCAGAAAGGTACCGCTGGTGGTCTGAAGTCCAAGATCTTAGCATGGTACCCGATATAGCTTCCCTGAGATCATGTAGAGTATAGACCACAAGTCGCACTTGTAAGCAGAAAGTAATACATATATTTCTATGGATACTTACAGAGATCACTGATATAAACTACTAGGGGAAACAGATTCTATCATGAAAAGTGACACCTGTAGTCCTACAAGCTTTTTAACTCATATTTCTGCACTTTATATATTTACCACAGAGCTGCAAATAAAACATCTGTAATATCTTGTGGAAATAACATGCATTGGATAGCTTTTAGAAATCCGTTTGACTATATTAACATGTTACTCAGTTGTACCAACCTGACACCTCAGTGTTAGGATAATAATGAGATAGAAGTCTCTAGGTATTGCTGAGAGGCTTGAAAAGCTCAGCCATGCTTGTTGGAGCTTCTCTAGCCAGTCAACACAGTAAGGTTGCATTTGAATTTAGGTAACATTTCGGTCTATGTGGCAAAGGGGTTTTATTCTGTCTCACCTGTATTTTTGTGTGATTAGGCTCTTGTTAACAGCAATTTGCTACTTCCCTTACCAAATTTTACCGGGACCAGCCATGCCTGTGAAATGATATTCGCAGCCATGCTTTTCTGTGTTTCCCAATGACAGAATATTGTATTCTAAGCCACGGGCACACATACAGAGGCTATGCAGTGCATGAAAATACTTCCTTATATTCACAATGCATCTGCGTAATGTTAGCTCTATCCTTCAGTGCAAAATATTTTTTCTGACTCGTGTCTTTGGACTCATAACATTGAGACATCTGAAAACAGGGATTCATTTTAAAAATTTCATTCAAACATCTGCACTAAACAGAATTTACCAAGAACGGGACTTTAGGAGTCAGTGCTTTGTGCGACCTACACTGCTTTGTGTTTCCCACAGCTCAGAGTAACTGACAAGGGATTGTACTAAAGGCTACTTCTTTTTCTGTATGTTGCTAGAGAATTTCCATTTTTTATATAAACCTAAATTTCAAGGTAAAAAGCAATTCATTCTTAAGATTAGTTACACTCTTAAACACCATAAAAAATCCAGCCATGAAATAAATGAAAAGGATTTGTTAAGAAACCCCAAGCTCAAACCAAAAACCCCAAGGGTACATGCATGTGCTGGGTTGGGGGTATTCAAAATGCAATGAGCTCCAGAGCATTTTTTAAAGCAAAATGCTTTCACGTAACCCTTGAAAACTATATACTTGTGTATGTGTATGCCCATACAGACATACACACTGAAATTAAAGCAACTTGCCCTCATCTGTTCTGGTGCAGCTCTTTCTGATACCATAATTGAGGTGACGTAATAGAAGGAAATCACACTAGCAGAGATAGATGACTCCTGTTCAGATGATTTTGGAAAGTAAGGGAGAAATAGAAAGGTGAATTCCAGTGTAATGACAGAAATCAGATTTTATGTGAAAAATCAGATGATGGATTTATATGACACGAGTATTACTTAAAATCACTCTGTAACATTAGAAGGTGGCTACACTATAGGCTGAAGGAGAAGATATTTGCTGTGATAGTCATTGACACTAATTGCAGAGAGGAGAAATAAGGAAATGGAAAAACACTGGAAGAAACAAGAGTCAGAAAATACATACATCAAGCTGATGACAGAATTAGTTCGGTTACCAGCTTTAGCATAAAATATTGGACAACATAAAGTAAAAAAAAAAAAAGATTAAGACATTTTCCTTATCTGCTAAAAACTAACAAAACCATAGGTATGGATACCATTCAAAGTAACCAGTATTAGCCAGATGGGCAATGAAACCTCTTGTTCCAGTAGTATACAACATCTTACCATAAATCTTCCTAACAGTGCAGTTTATTCTGAAATGTGGGGTTCAAGAAAAGCTGAATGGAACAATAAGCTTGTCTATAACCTAACTGTGACTAAACAGATAGCTGGAAACATTTCCTTCTGATTAGACAGTGTCTGCATAAATTAAAGAATTATAATTATGTCAGGAACTACACATTAGTGAAACTGATTTTAATATACCATGAAGTATATTGGTACTATTTACTGTGCATTAAAGTACATAAAAACTTTGCTTACTCTTTTTTGCTTCCAGCATGCAGTGTATATTAACCTGTCCAACTTCACATAGTAACCAATTGTGACTATTACAATCCATATAATTTATCAGATTAAAAAAAAAAAATCCAAGTAACACCTTTCCATATGGCCAATTAGTGAAGTCATAAAATGCAGCAAATATATGATGCTGTATTGAACATCTGTGCTGGTTATCCTATGGGAATTTTTAATAAAGGACCAAACAGCATATTGATGTTAATTCTGTGTTACCGGGACTTTAAATAAAAAACTAAAATAAATAGCATCCATTAAACTGATCATACTGTTGTAACTCAAATTGTGTTTATTATGCTAATGGAACATGAAATTAAGAAAAAGACCTTTATGCCAGTGGAATTAATTAATGAGCTTTATGAAGGCATTGGGATGTAATTTATTTCTAGATAAGTAAGTCTAATTTGCAGTTCCATGGGTCTCTGCAATGCTGATTGTAATAGTTATTCCTGCAGATGTGCTGCTCACAGCATGTCTTTCCATTAGAACTGAACACCTCATTATATAAACTGTACCTAATTAAACATAATACAGTGGTGACTTGTTAAACTGGCCTTTTTAAGTCAGCAGCTGCCTAAGCTAATAATACTGTACACAAGATTTATATCATCTACTATATAATACTGATATTAAAATATACTGCCCAAGGGATTGACAACTAATTTACCAGTATGTAACAGGTACACTTCAGATTCTGCAATGGAGATTAAAGACTACTAGTCTATAAAAATCAAATGAACTAAAAACTATTTGGAGTTCTAAATAATTATGAAAGTGTTTTTAATAACTTTGTTCTTTCAACAGGTTATTCTTAAAACCATAATCAGAGAATAACACTTTTCCTGTGTTCTTTTTCCGTATGTGATGGGATGTTTTTGTTATGTAGTCTGAATTACTACAATATTTGAACACAATTAGGTATGTGCAGATTCACTCTGTTTCAGGCAAAACAAAATGAGAAACTGCCAAGACAGATATAGCTAATTCTTTAACTTTGCAGGTTTGATTCTCTGACTATTCCATACATGTCCTTCTTTCCACCAAAATGAAGATATATCTCATGTTCAAAATATGATAGTCTGTCCCCATGAAGTCTATTTTGTCAGAAAACGAGGTCAGAAAATACACTGAGAACAGATTCATTTGCTCATGAGGTAAGATAGAATATTTGAAAAGTACACAAGAATATTTTGGATAAACAATATTGGATCACACTCTGTATACATCCTGTGCTTTAAGACTTGTTTTCTGTTTTGCTCTTCTTCAGAGGCTGAATCAACTGGCACTTTTATGTTCTAATGTAGAACCGCATTACTTTTGTTTCTCCCATTTTGGCAGACTCCGTATGAAATAGGTATATTTTGCTCGCAGGTATGAGTGGAATGACATAGTTACCTCTTTTCTCCTTAGAAGCCTGTGATTCTTCCTTCCCTTCTTGCTTAATTATGCAAAACTGGCTCATCTTCCATGAGCTCTCTATCCCACAACTGAACCATATGAAGATACGTGAGCAGCCCTGCATATTGCTGCCACATCTCCTCTGAATAAAGAAACTGAGGCTCAAATTCTAAACATCTTTTCACATATGCCTTTCCAAGCAATACATTTATAAACATGCATAAATTTAATGACAAACTTGAGTCCATTGATACTCAATATCAAGCCTCAAGTTCAAAATTCAGAAATGCCATTGCTCTTACTCATTAAGGACTTAAAGTTCCCCAAAATATTCAATCTCTTGCACAACCTTTTTTGCACAAAGAGAAAACGCACAAAAACCGAAATGTGGTCGTATTATTTGATGCCCATCACTTTGAATTCTCTTCTGGTTTTGGAGGAAAACATTCAGAATCAGATCAGATCTGCTCTGAGCCACTCTCCCTGCCTTACCGGACACATAAGAAAAAGATAGCGTTCTTAAATCAACCATTGTTTTATCTTTGTTTTCAGTAAGCTGTGACAATCAAATCACAATCCTCTTCTAAGGACTGCTGCTCTGATAGCAACCTCTGTCACTCTCATAAACCTTAATATCTGCAGTGTCATACTTTACTTTTAAAGTTTCTTAGTAAAGACAGTTTGACAGTCATTCTCTCTTCCTGCCAGATTCCCTGGCAATTCTGGACTGTAGTGTGAAATACATGAATCACTGCAAATTAAGGTAAAGTTTATCCTAGAGTTACAGATTCAGAGAAAAGAGAGCTATCCTGTCTTAAAGGATGCACATCAAGTAACAAAAACATGTGCAATTTAACTTTACTGGCAGAACATGAAGAGCAGGCTGCTGGACTGAAGCAGCTTGTACACATCTAGTTTATCCCACTGGCAAGAAGGGGGTTCTACAGATATTGCTGAAAGCATGCTTAGAAGGAGCAGAGCATTCCAGATTAAAGAATAAAACAGGTGTCTGCATGGGAACCTGTGATTAGGAGTAGAGCCTGTGCCGGCAATAATTTCATATGTCGTAATTATTGTACAACCACTCTGCTTGTACTCTGGTTTTGCTGCATTTTAATTTCCTGGATGTCACTGTTTACTCCATGCTTTCAAAAGAGAGTCCTCTATATTTAATTCATGCTTGGTATCTTTATTGAGAAACCTATTATAAAATCCCTATACTAAAACAACTATCTTTAAAATAAAGGATACTGTTTCAATTCAAAAACAGAGCTCTTTTTTCCATAGAAGTCCTATTTAAATTCACTATCTCCCAGTAATCAAATATAAAATGTAAAAGAACAGCAACAGAATTTGCTGTGAGTATAAAATCTAGCAGAATCAATCAACACTAAGAAAATAGGAGCTCATGAGCACCACGGGTCCATTATAATTATTATTTTTAATTAAAGAATTCCAGATACACATTCATTTTGTTTGCTCACTACTTTTATTGTTTGACTTGCCTTGAAATGGGAACTATGAGTATTTTGAAAAATGGGTTGAAAGACTCTCTTGTTTCACAACAGCTTGAGTAGTTACTTCTCTATTCTATGCCAAAATGCATTTTAGTAACGTATCACAGCTAAACTGCTCCGTGACTCACCACAGATATACTTTGCCTCTTAAAGCAACAGAAAACTAGGAAAATATTTTCTCTACACCTTCAGCAATAAAAGCACAGAAATGTCACCAAAGGTTTAAAGATACCAAAAAAACTGCCCATGTACTGGATCTTGAATTTGATAAGCATTTTCAAAAGTGATGTTATTTTAAAATTAACAATCTTTATTAGTGTCTCCAAAAAGAAGAGAAAAATCCTACCATTGTGCTTCCTAAATACTCTGCAAACTAAAAAATATTAAACAAAACTCATAACAAATAAAATACAAACTTATTTAATGAGATCAATAGAAGGTTTATGTATTTTATTCAAATTTTAACTATTTTATAAAAGCATTTTACAGTTTCTTACTCTGCCTGGATCTGGTGAAAAACAAAACAAAACAACAAGAAGGGTAGCTTCACAAGTCTACTGGTGTGACCATGTTTTTCAAGGTCATGTACAGTCTCAGGATATCAAGGAAATTGAAAGAAATAATTAGTTCATTTGATGCTTACATGAGCTGAGTTTATAAAGTCATTTTCCAAGAAAGTGACTCACCATGGGTCTGGTATTCAGTTAAGTAGTACTGTACACACAAGCAGTTAGTCTGAAAGAATAAAAAATATCTTAGACCATCATTTCTAGCTGATCTTCAGCCTCCTTAGGAGATGAAGGAGAGCAAACAGCTAGGATCATCCAAAGTCTCTCAGGACTTTTGTCCACAGAGAAAACTAAAACTATGTAGTAACACAATAGTGGGGAAAAAATTATTCCACAATAAAGAAGTCATAAAAAGACAGTTATTACTTCAGCCAATTGCTGCTACCATAGAATCAAAAAAAGCTGTTGGATGAAAGAAAACTTTAAGAAATTACTTGTATTTTTCCTCTCAAACCAAATGCAGAAGCTTATTGTCCCCTGCATGGCCAAAGATTATATTCAAACATTCTGTGAAACTTTAATCATCTTCCTGGAATTCTTCAATATATGCAAACAGACCTTTCAAAATTATTAACCTCCATCAACTGAAACACCAGTATCATGTGGTGAATTAGAACAATTGCAAGAGACATAAACAGAATCTTCTTCCACATAACTCTAGAAAACCTGTGTCTGGATGAAGCAAAACCTCCACACTCAAGAAAAGCAGGAGAAAAGTTCCATTCACTAATGCCTCGTGCTATCATTTCTCCAACACAACAATGATTTTTCGAAACCCTGAAAAACAATGAACCTTTTTTTCTTCTAATGACTTGGAAAGCAAAGAGAAAGTACAGGCATGTTATTTTAAGTTCATTTTGTTGGCAGAACTCTGGTATTCTAACACTGCGAGGTCACAGAGACACCTTGACAGAAGAGAACAAACAGGTTTGTTAATTGCCAACTAAGTTACAGCACCATCTTTTCAATTATAACAATATTTTAGTGATTTGAGGGGTCAGTCTGCATTCCCCATACACATGCCATAAAGAACACTACTGAAACATTGGAGGTAGAATTCAGAAAGTTGCTTCTGCTCCCACCTCAGACAGAAATCTCTACTGACTTTAATGTAAACAGAATCAGGCCCTTCATGTGCATATTAAATAAAGCAGGCACTTCTGTCTCAATCTTTTCTGAATGCATGCTTTTGATGCCACAAAGGAGATATGATGATCTGATAAAAGTAATAGATGAAAGTATATTATTATCTATACCATCTTCATTATAAGATATAAAAAACTCTGTAGTGTCTGTATGTATTACCATAAGCTACAGTGAAAGTTGACCTGGTTTCTAGATGACTGTTTTTTAAGTATGATGCTGCAGCAATTTTGATGACATACTTTTCTACAACATTTCTCATGCCACTGAGGATTAGATATGTCTGCAAAACGTAATATAAATACAGCACCAGAATTGTATCTTATCCCTTGGGCACTAGCTATGAAGCATATGTTTTGAGATTGTTTTCTATATAAATATGAAACAGTGAGATTTTCCTTAGATTTTTTTTTTTAAAGACAGACATTATTACTACTGTCATTGTCACTAACAACAAGAATTATTACTTTTTAATGTTCTCTTTCCTCCTTCTCAGGAGGCTCCAACACAGGATCCCTCTACAATACACTTTAAAAGCACTGGTATTTTGAGTTAGATTTCTCTAGCTTCAGAAGCAAATTCTTGCAGCACTAGTGTGAAAAACATTAAAAAAAACACAGAAGAAGCATAAGTTCCCCAGTGAAACATGTTCCTCTGTTCAATAGGTCACAAATCCCCAGGGACTGACAGAAGGGTGTGTTTTGCACACTCAGCAGGCTTTCATGGAGAAGAGACATAGGCAGTTCTCATTCAGATAGTGCCTCATGAGACACATGGGGTAAGCCTGGTACAATCAGGTGACATCATTTTCAAGGCCTAGAACACACTTTACTGAATTGAAATTTCATACATTAGGAAATGCACTGGAGTATTACTGTAAGACCTCAGCTAGGCATGTGTGATGTGCTCTGGAGAATTTAAACTCCATAGTGAAGGGCTTACACAAGGTGGGAAAGAAAGGAATATTATTGACTCTACAGACAGGGAATCAAGTCAGAAATTATTTTAGTAGAAAGCTACTGGGTGATTACCCTGTGTGAAGGAATCCCAGGCCAAGTGGATCCCAAGATAACACTTCTCCTTGCCAAACACCTAGTTTCTGGCCCGCATCAATTGCTGGAACACATACCATAATACTCAACAGTGCTGGTGTTAGCAAAGTTATTTTTCCTGAAGCTGAGACCATCACAAATCCAACACATAACTTAAGTGAAAGACAGTTAGTGGGAAAAGGTAAGAGAAAAAAATGCAAAGATATCCTCCTTCCTTTGCATAATGAGCCAGATTCTCAGCTAATGCATAGGCTCATTTGTCCACTCATACCTATTGAACTCTGAGCTCTGAACTGTTGTGTTCAATAACAGGGTTAAGAGAAAACCTGTAGACCCAGCCTGCACTTGCCAGACCCATAAAAGCACATAATGTGGTGAAAGGTCACAGAGCTTCTTATATTTCTACACTGTGCCCAATCATAGTACACTTCATCCACTGATGAAGACTTGCTCCAGTCACCATGTTAGTTGTCAGGCTTAATGATTGACCCTTTGTACAAAAGTTCAGTTAAATCTAAAATTGTACACACAAATTGTGACCTATGGTGAGATAAAAGAATGTATAATTGTGCTCCTTGAACTGGTTTCCCACCAGAGCTCTTAATACTTTTTCTGACTTACTCTAAATTTTCAGCTTTTAAATAACTACATTTGCAGCTTTGCTAATCTTACCGCTCTGGGAACACAGCAAAATCTGGCCATCACAACTGTGGCTCTTTTGTGTTCAAAACTGCATCACTTATGTATTTAAAAATACATATGATATTTATAAAGCCTACTCAAAACATTACCAAAATGTCCCATTTTCATGTTTTCATGACAATTTATATGTTTTCCATATGGGCAAGTGCTGACAATATGATACAAGCTTAATGGAACAAACTGTGGTTTCTCTTTATTGTCTTGGCATCAAAATCTACTCTTGCCTAACAATAATTTGCTCCATTCTTTTCCAGGGATGATTTTTCATTAATGCAATATTAAGTGCTGCTCTCTCACTTTACTTAAAAATGTGCCAGAAATTTTCACTGCTCACCTCACGACTATATATGGGAGCATTACAAATCTATTGAAGAAAGCAGCTGATATCCAGACAGAGCAGAATTATTCAGATGAGTTTTCTATAACCTACCATGAGCTCCACAAGAGACTCAGGTCTGGGAGGGAGGGGTTAGGTGCCTCACTCTTTCTATCCACAGGCAGAAAGAATTCATTTATACTGCCCTTCTACTTCTGCTTTCTCCTTTCAACTTTCCAGAAGCAGGAAGAGTTAATGCCTGCAAGCATTAGAAGACTCTGTGCTAAAAGACTAGGGCTGAAAAACCTGACAGTAAATTATTTCCTTAAAAGTTTTCTAAGGCTACAATGTGGCACTGAAAAGAGCTATTACTCCTAAACTCCAACAGCGTATGTACTTCAGCCATCTCCATCCAGTCTTTGCTGCCTTCCTCTCCATACCTTAGTGCAGAGCAGTCCTTTCCCTCTACGTTTCTGCTCCTCCAATTACTGCATTCCTAATGTAGAGAAAGCTCTCCCTGACCTGAAGCTCCTCAGTAGGCAGTCAGACGAGCTAGCCTTTTCTTCTTTTAATCTAGCTCCTACAAACGCTTCACAACATGACAGACACGTCAAATGAGCCATCCGCCAGGCCACTGACAGCACTTTCTGGGGCATAAGAGAGGCAGTTGATGGAGAGGAGATTGTTGGAGGGAGTCAGGAAGACAGGAAGCCATAGGTAATATCATGAGTGCCCTGCTGAAAACTGACAGTTTAATGGGTATGATAGTGCCCGTTATTTTACGCACCTCAAGTCTTGGTCTTGAATAATATACTTACTACTGAGAAGTTAAAGTGGAAAATAGATTTTGCCAGAGTTAATAACAAAGGCTAATGCTATAGAAGTTGTGGGTAATAAGCACCACCTCAGACACAGTATAACATGTTTTACTTCCTATAAGCTGAATGTTGATGAAAGTTGCTGTACTGATGGAACAAAACCAATTAATTCATCCAAAGAAAAAGCAGCTGGTATCATACACAAACCTTCTCCTGGACAGTCTCTAGGATAGGCATTGGGCAATCTGTTTAGGAAGCAGGCTCAAAAGATAGCTGAGACCGACATTCTCTGAAAGAGCTTCCTATTAACTAACTAGAGATATTCAGCCACCAACTGGTGCTTCCTCCTACGAGGAGAAGAAAGCAGCATTTCCACCAACTGTTTTCTTTTGAGGTGACTCACCTCGGTGACACTACTGTCCCTAGACATGCGTACACTTCCATTTGTAACTTCCATGCCTGAGGGAAAAAAATTTGCAGTGAGCACTAGAAAAGTGCATAGATTGTCACTTTCTTTTTTAACAAGACTTATTTTTTTTATCGGTTACATGGGAAATACAGTTCAGGATGGCATTATTGCCTTCTGTACACTACATCATTCCATGGTCACAGCAAACTGACACTTCCATGAATGCAAATAGGAGTGCAGCTTCAGCAGAAGTGTCTATTATTGGCATTCTACAATTTTTGTATTCTCTTCATTACGACTCACAATTTCTTCACCCATTATTTTCATTTTCCTCCTTTCCTTGTATTTCCCATGAGTTCTTGCCCATGGCTGAGGTCTAAGAAAGTTCAAGTGATAAACTTGCATCTTTATCTTTAGCAGAGTTTTTAAGGGTAGATCTCTCAACAGCACTTATGAGCATTAACAGCAAACAAAATGAGCTTCAGAGGAAGAGAACCTAGTAATGACTTCTCTTGTTTTACTTCTGGATCATTTTCATATTAGGTACAGTATACACATATAGTTTAATTACGATAAATTCTCTGCTTGCTTATGATCTCATCTTTTGCAAAACTACCCCACTAGTTGTGTTGAATAGGCTATAAATCAATCTGATTTTCACACATAGTGTTGAATCTCTCTAACCAATTAAGCAGAGTTGTGGAAAAGATCTCAGTCCAAAAGTTCACATGATGAAAACATTGGCACAGAGCTGAATATTCTCTTAAGATGCACGACACAGAGTAGTAAGCCATATTCTGCAGTGGTTCATTTATCATCTAAGCAGAGTCTTGATTAAACACCTGTCTGTGCACCTTACGTGTCAATAGCTTGTATTTCAAGCAACTGATTTCTCAGTTACAGGGAGAAAGTTTGCACACAGGAAACTGGTGAGTCCATTCTATGAAATATCATAGAATTACTGAAATGAGGCAAACTTCCTGGAAGCTGTACAATGGAATTCACTGCAATCACCACCTATAGCCTTAAGCCTTAAAACTTCATCATTTGTTCAAACATCAGGCTATGGATGATTCTTGCTTTTTTATGTAGCATCAAAATCTACATATTTTGATTCCGAGTTTTAACTTTAGTTCTTCATGATCAAAGTGATTAGTCACTAAAATCATTAATCAGATAAAAATAATAATAATTTTTTTAATTGTGTTGCAATAAGATGACCACTGGCATACACATTCTCTCATGGAATTTTGGTGCCTGGATGGACAAATGGGATTTTTCCTTTATCAAGAAATTAACAAGTAGAAGAAATCTGTTCACAAGGAAAATGAAAATAGGTGGTTTTGCTATTTTTCAAGGCTAAATTAATAGTGCCAACACTCCCAGGGTAACCTGATCTATGAATTACAGTGAATGGAATTCCTCACTTTTCACAAACCATTTGAAAATTATTTTTTCACATTATTCATCACATATTTAATCAGTTTCAGTTATGGCATGAGCTTCATATATTCTTTTGCAGGCTCTTCTCTGCATTTCCGCCTTAAAATTTGCTTTGCAGTTAAAACATCCACACCAAAAAATTACTGATATATACAGTCATCAACTTTATGTGCCATTTGCTAAACACTTTATAAAATAGAAACACAGCACAAGGCAATATACATATTTTCAGGAATGACAACACATTGCAGTTACATCACCTTAATTCTTACCAGAAATTCAAGCTTTCTCGACTGGACAGAAGGGCCTGGCCAGCCCTGGTAATGGAAAATAAGCCAGAAGAAAATGCCAGGTTTTTAAAAATTCCCTACAGAAAGACACCAAGAATAAAAGGATGAACTATGTTTGCTACATGATTTGGCATTTAAACCATTCCCTTCTGACTCTTCTTTGTTTCAACAGATGTATTTGAGGTGTGCAAACACTGAAAGTCTAGACTCCTTTTTACATAAATTTGATTTTTCTACCTTAATTATTGTTTATATTGCACATAATTTAGGTGTGATTATGTTATATTTAAGTATTCCTAAATTAATTCATATTAATCTAGTTACCTAAATTACAGCTGAAAAATTATTTTGATGTGACATCCTGTTAATTTGTTCCTTTGGTACTTCAGTTTTGCATTCCTGGGGCAATACAACTGTATCCCATCTAACATCAGAGTTTCAAAGCTCCAGTATACTATATAACCATAAGATCGTAGGAATTGCCATAGATGATCAGAGCCACAAGCCATTTAGTCTAACATCCTGTCTCCTGCAGGAAAGATGCTTTAGGGGAAGGTGGAAGAAACCCAGCAGTAGGCAGTAACAAAATATAACTTGCAATGCAGTCCTTTGACACAAACAAGGAAAACATTGATCTTAAGAACAGCTTCCATAAGATCAGAGATGAAAAACCAACAATAAGTAACCATTTTGAAGAATATGAGGATGTTTCTTTTAGGAAAGTTTTCATACCAGTGACTCTTGATACAACTCTGATATTCCAGCATGGGCTAAAACTAAAATTACTTTTCAGGATACAGCTATGGGCAAGAGAGGAAAAATGTGCATTTATTCTATACAGCACTGTTTAAAAAGTGCTCTCCAAGCAGCCCTAAAATTTTTATTCACAGGAAATACCTGCCTTTGCTTATGGTAGCTTAAATCATTAGTAAATGTAGTAGTTCTATGACCATGTGACTTGCCTTTTGGATGGGGGGAAGGCTGTGGATGTTGTCTACTTGGACTTTGGTAAGGCCTTTGACACAGTCTCCCACAG